>OZ023233.1:26980458-27505752 GCA_964006365.1 Trididemnum miniatum
AATCGCAGAAACATTGCTTTTACAAACGGCGCAGCAAGGGCCATTCGTAACGCGTCGACTTAATTAAATTCCGTTCATTTGTCAAATCGACACGAAATAACGTGTCGATTAAATCAAATTCTGTTTATTTGTCAAATCGACATGAACTAACGTGTCGATTTAATCAAATTCCGTTTGTTTGTCATATCGGCATGAACTAACGTATCAATTTAATCAAATTCTGTTTATTTGCAACCTTTTACAAACGGCACCCCATACTTTTAGCTATTTATTGCATTTGCTTTTAAGTATGACATTTAAATTAATTTATTTTATAACGTTTAATAGAGCCTTCCTTTAAATTTATAATTTCATTATATTTTGGTTTTTATTAAGACTAATTCATTTTCATTGATTTCATTATACCATACCGGTAGCTTATTTATTTGTTGTTTAACTGATTTTGTTCGTTGTAGCGGTTTTAGTACTTAATGATTTGTAATTTAGATGTGATTTATGGTTGTTGTTTTTTTTTGCTACTTTTATTCATTTATTTTCGTTATTAGGCTGATCATGTCCACTTCGGACAAAATATATTTCTCAATAAATTAATTAATAAAAAAGCGATTCTGGTAAGTTCTATAATAATAAGTGTTGACCTGTTGAGTTTTAACCACAGTACTAGAGATCCTCTCACAACCACATCATGTCAGGCATTGGGGCAGATTGCCAAAGAACTAATCCACACGAAATTTCAAGACAAAACCTCTCATCGTTAAAACTATAAGAAATTCTTTTTCCATCAAAATTAATGTTTTTTATTGTGCAAAAACAAATCCCTATATTATAATATAGCAGCGTTGCGCTAAGAACAGGCTAGTTTGATCGGTAGCTTGATTGTTTGTATTGCCCTAATAATATTATGGTTGTTAGGAGGCAAATTAACTCGAAAAAAAGCTTTATAGCGCTAAAAATAGGTATTTTGCCAATAAATTGTCATCTTATCACAAAACACCCAAAGTAAATACACTTTTCAAAAACCGACAAAAAATTCTCTATATATTTTGTGGTTAAAAGTAAGGAGTACAAACTTAATTTTTTAGCATTCATTGAATTTTTGCACAAGATTTCACCATACATAATTCAAAACTACAGCTATGAGATTCTGTACGTACAAATCAACTCGATTCCACTTGATAGCTGGACAGCTCTCCGGCTTGCTGCAGCAGCAATGGTTGATTCTGAAATGTACTGTATGTTAAAGCTGTTGCGGTAACATTATCTACAAGCAGGTTGACTTAATGGGCCCAACTTTCAATGTAAAATTGGTACCGAGAGTTCCCAAATTTCAATGTAAAAATGTTTAGTCGAATCATACCAAAGACAATTAAAATGTTATCCTAATACAGCTGTGCATTGAGATCAAAGTAGTAAAAAGGTAAAGGACAGCGGGTGCTTTATGCACACCTTGAGCAGAGTATAGGGCTTTAGGCCATTCTCAAATGACTGCTCTTTACAAATATCAATCATGAATGATTGTACGCTGTCAGTGGGCAATTGGACATACAAGACAACAGCACACATGCACTTAACTTTTCGCACTTCCGCTTGTGTCGGGCACCTGGCGGGTTGCTGAGAATACTTTTAACCCTTCACACTTCCGTTTGTGCCGGGCGCCTAGCGGGAAGCTGAGAATACTCTTTTTGAAGTCTTCAGTATGACCCGACCAAAAGCAAAACCCCAATCTCCGGGCTACCACGAGGACGCTCTTAACCGGTACACCAAACGCGATTATAATTGTAAAGGTGAACTATTTTGATTATTGTGAGTTTAATTAGTCTTGTTTTCAGTACTGTAAGAACTTAGTTAAACAGTTGCAAATAAGCTGAGAATAACGATGGATTGCAAGCTTCTCAAAAAAAGAGCAAAATTACTTTTTAATCTTCTATTCTATACCTGTGACTGCCAATGATGCAATATTTTTACTACCGAGCAATAGCGGAGAATTTCGCATTCAGCAATACTCAGAAGACTTTTCGCAAGGCTTTCATTCTTAATGGGTCGTAGGGGCAGAAATTTATGCCCATCTTTACAAGTATCTTGACCTTCTAAACAATAAATGTCTTATATCGCATCGTTTAAGTACACTCTATGGGAATTTTAAGGCGGAACCAATTCAGATGTTCAACGAAATATTACTAAAAGTTTTGGGTTGTCTTTAAGATCTTTGACTATTCCATGTTGCTAAATACCGTTTTGTTTTTTCTGGAATATTTGTTTTTTATGCTCGTACTAATTACCTTGGCAGTTGAAATCTTTTTAAGCAAAGAAGAATAATTGCATGCTCGTAAAAGCGCAGATACCTGTGCTTTAAATCTGGTCCTACCTAGTTATCTTTCGCAGGCTACCCTTTTTAACTGAGTCATTCACTCATTTTTGTAATAAACCTGCTCACGTGCTAAATACGTTGAAGCTTGTCAAAAGTTGGCGGTGTCCGTCTCCGCAACTTAGCCCCTAACAGGAAACGCTGCAAAGACGCTGCAGCGATGGTGATAACATGTAGCATTGTGCTTGCATTTTTATCCCCTGCGAGTTCTTATCGACCATTTTGTCTACCACTTTTAAGATGAATAATCTAGATTCTAGACTGATACGGCCAGTGTGACAATCTGGGGTGGTAAAAGGACAAACGCTCGGCCTCATAGCTGCTGGCATTTGGTCTAAAGTGGATGCTTGGCCAAATGACGATGACGAGATGAGCTAATCTTTTCAAGTGCTTTTCCCAAAGGCACAAAAAGCGAACTTGCCTGTTTGTTCTACTGTGTTTTCAATGCTTAACCTAGTTTTTGCTTTGGCCAAATGCTGCCGTAATATCAACTGCATGAAGTCTCTGAAATTGGCACATTACTGCAATTTTTTTTACAATGGAATACCTAATTAACTACTACGTTTTCATTACGAATGAAAGGAGACCTCAAAGCATAGACTTCAGGTGAAACTTTCTTAAATTAAAATAAATCATGGTTTTGATAAAATAATGCTTATACCCTAAACCACACCTGCCGCTGAAGGAACGATTTGAAAAGCAAACGCCTTCGATGCACACGTCTCCACAAAAAAATATCAACACCTTGAAGAACTTAATACTTTTTTTATAGACTACGATCCTTGATTGTTTGATCAAGTTGGCAAAGAAGTGCTGTTGTTTTGAAGAAAAAAAACAACGTAGTTTCAATTTTTAATAATTTTTTTCAGAGTCATAGTATGCATTCGCGAACTATTAAAGAATATGCTGTAAACTATTTTGATGGAGCGATGTTGCAAAGTATTAGGCTATCTGCTAAAATAGCCACTGTGTGTGGCAATTACTTAACTACAAGACCAACATCAATTTCACTCTATATTTCTAAGAAAATTATGAATCGACAAAAAAGCGTAGTCTTTCAAAATAATCAAACATCCGATTTGCAAGGTTTTGTTCTTACACTGTTTGCTTGGGAACAAACCTCAGAATGCACGAACACAGTGATCTGACAGTAGTTTCTTAGTAGGTATTATTTTTTTATTATTTTCACTACCAAAGTGGGCACACAAGACAAAACACTTAATTACAAACAGAACAACATAAATACAACAACACAATCACAATCAAAAATGAATTGAAATACAAGTCAAAACTTTACATCTTAGATCATGAACATTTACACGGTTTGCGATAAATTGATTTGTCATTTGTGCTGTAAAAATCATGTGATCAACAACCCTGGATGGAATCGCATAACAACTGCAAAACTGTGTCAACAGCTTGCTTGCAAAGTGCTTCAAAAGCGGTTCGTTATTCGTTTACTATCTTGCTTCGCTTGCTGAAGATGCTTTTTAGCTTTGAATGCAGCCTATAGTTCCAAAGGGCTTCGAGAGCCGCCAATGGGCCCGGGGCAAATCTTTTGGTGGTCCCCCTACCTTTTGCAGTCTTTAAGCACAAAGACAACTTTTTAGTAGATTCAGTGAGTTAGTTGGTTGCCTATTTATCCCCTTCCCTTTATAGCGAAAAAGCGGCGATATAACGAGCTCGCTGTTTCATCCTCGGAAAGTTTTTGAGGATATTTTTGATTACCACGATGAATCGCACTAGGTGTTTACTAGGTGGATAGAAATTCAGTTAGGACTAGGCCAACGTCAAAGTCATAGTGAGAATTTGGAGTCTCGTTACCTGTGCAGCGTACAGAAGTAACTTGTCTGTCTGTATGAGCACTTGAATGAAGGGAACTTACACTTGTTTCATCAGCTGCAATATTGACACTCAAATTAGGAGTTTGCTTGCATCATCACTTGGATTAGACACCAAATTTACATTTGAAACTTCAGTATCATTCCCAGGATTACTTCTGCTGTCATTTAACTCTTCACTAGCAGTTTCCTGGTCTGGAGCATCTTCACAAGATCTTTTTTCTCCCAAATATACCTAAGCTTTCTAATCTTTACTGCCCTTTACACTGTAATCGTTCTCTTATGACCCTTTCTTTTTGCTTTTTTGCACCGGATTTATGTTTTATCATTTTTCAACATGCGTTTACAAAAATATACCTCGGTAACAATTGTAAGAATAGTTAATTATATTCCAAAAAAAACTTTTTTAAACCTGTTATACCAAATAAATCAATTTGACAGCGTTTATTTAAAAAACACTAAGCCCAACGGTCCGTTTTTTTGCGCATGCGATCATGGAAAAGATTTGCTCCAGTCCGGGAATCGGCAACTTTTTTGTCCAAAGGAGCATAGGCGTAGCCAGGGGGGGCCAAAGGGCCCATGGCCCCCGCTGAAATTTAAATCAAAAATTATCATTAACAAAACAATAGCTTGAGCTTTTTGCGTCTCTGGTATATTTAGCCTAATCGTTGTTGACTTCGAGCAGTTGTAAGTTTATGTTGATGAGGGAAGGGGGGTCGGGCGTGGCTTTACAAATTCTTTTGCTTCTAAATTTTATTAACATCGCCTAACGCCGAAGTTTTTCTGCTACATCGCCGAACGCCCAAGTTTAGGTGTTCATATTCCTTTATTCTCTCCTACTTGGTGGTCAGGAAAATGCAGGAGCATCCGGATATTTAAAAGCAAATTTTAAGCTTTTAGTCGCCCTTGCTTCATTGATGGGGAAGGCAAGCAGTGAAACGCCTGAGAAAGATCTTTTCTTGAAAGCTGCTCTTGAAAAGCTTGGTGTAACATACACTGTATGCTTAATTGGGCGGTACTCAGCGCTTATGTAGCCACTAGCGCGAAAGCCTCAGACTGTTGGAGTCGGTGTACTTTCTGAGAAAAATATGATTGCTTCTCTTCATGATCAAGAGTGGATGGACTTCACCAAAGTCGCATCCAGTATTTATGAATTATGATGAGGCTTCCGCAGTGGTTGGCACTGAAAAGCTTTCAACGCCCGGGTCAGGGCCGCCGAGAGCCAACGAGGGTCCCAGGGCAGGACACCATTGCGGGCCCCTTGACCAGGGCCGATGAGAGACAAGCCGGTCCGCGATTCTAAAATTAAATCTGGGCCCCATTATTTCATGTGTCTCCAAAAAATAAAATTTTTGATGTCCGCAAATGTCCTATTTTCTACTCAAAGTCTAGTGAAGAGCAAAAAAGAAAAGGTTTTCGTCTTGCGATGGCGCTTTGTCTGGCCAAACTGGCCGGGCCCTCAAAACATGACGGGCCCGGGTATTTTGTACTTCCCTACCCCGGAGTGCTGGAAGACAAGTTCAATGTGATAACGTTGTAGCAGAATCGGCCTCACAATATTATCAACGCTCGATATTCCTTTCATATATTGATGGTCTAAGCAGCTCTCTTCGCGAACGTTTTAATGAAAACTCTTCTTTTTTGCGTTGCTTTCTATCTTACCTCCAAACGACCCATCCAAAATCGATCAGATTGAGAGCTTACAGTATAATCATTTGGCCTACACAATCTTGCCATGCAGTTAGGTTGTGGAAAAATTCTCTCACCGCTCAAGTAAATCAGGAAAGTTTGTCCGAGCTTCTTCTGAGCGCCCAAGCTCACCCAAATGTGCGCAACGTCATTCAGATTATTATGGCACTGCCCGCAACAACCGTTCAGGCTGAACGATAATTTGCGTGCATGAGGCGAGGGAAAACTTGGTTGCTGTGATCGCCAGTCAGATTTGTGCGTGCTTCTTGCCATCATGAAAGGGTAGATGAGGAAAAGGCCAATCGAATATTAGCAATCATGGCCGGCGAAAAGCGACGACGAATGAACTTTTGAGCGTACTTTCGTTAATTGATATAAGCATTAAACTTAAATCAAAACTTAATGAACTTTAATTTTGACTTTATCTTATGTGCTAACCCCTTATTAACTTGGTATCCTTATTTATATTACACGCTCTGTGTCTCATCGCTTTCTAATTTTTGACAAGTAAGATTATATAAGTCTGAGTCAACAGCGTAGCGTGTGACGATTGCCTAGTAAAAATTTACCACCAGCAACTGGCCATTTCAGAAAAAAAGTTAAAAATTTTAGCATAATTAAGCGATCAGTTTACGACTTAAAGAGAAATTTCACAAAATGTATGTTTTCATCGATATGAGGAGAATATGCTGCATTGCTGCTATAAGTAATTGACGTCAGATATGAAAGTTACAAAATTTGGCCCCCCCTCAATCTTTTTCTGGCTACGCCCTTGAAGGGAGCCATAAAAGTTGGACTGTTTTAATTGGATTCTCGTGAGAGCCACATAACATTTTTGAACACCTATTCGAACCAAAAGTGTTTTTACCCGTACACAACAAAACTCTGCTATTCACGGATAATTAAGATTGTGTTTTATTGACCTCATGTCGTACATTGTCTCGCTGTCTCGCCTTGCCGATTACTTTAAGCAGATGCTTTAAATGCCGGTATCTTTTCGCTTCAAAATGCTTTATTTTTTTAAATGAAACTGTTCTTGCACTCCCATCAAACTCAAGTCTATACCTGAGCCACAGCATCTTTTTGATTGTTTCAAAATTCTTTAACGCTGCGTGCATGAAACTTAAATATTCTGCTGATTTCCAAGGGGTTACTACGGTACGGTACGAAATTATTTTCCGTACCCCTTTCCTCTAAAAATATACCGTACCGCAGGTTCGTACCTCGCAAAATTACCGTACGTAACAGTACGGTACGGAACTTTTTCCGTATCGTAAGACCGTACCTTTCCGTACCACATTTTTTCAACCAGTTTGCGTCAAGAAAAATTCAGCAGGAAACTATTTCCATTGCATTTTTTTTATTTATTTAGTTGCACATTTATTCTCCTATCACGAGAAAGCGATCAATGCGCTATACGAGCTCGCTCAGGAGTTGCCAGCCATCTGTCTACCACACCAAGATGGGGGAATCCCGCTAAGCGCCTTTCCCAACGGCACAAGTAAACTTGCCGGCTTGTTCTCCACACTGTCCCTTTAATGCTGAGCGTCAAGCAGGGAAGCTGTGAATACCAATTTTAAAGTCATTGGTCTGACTCGACTCGGAATCAAACCCCAGTCTACACAGCTCCCGAGGCGAAGGCTGTTACCACTCGGCCATCTGAGCTGTAAAAGTCATGTCAAAGTCTAGATTAATCGTTCTTCTATTTTAGCTGCTGAACAAAACTTTGCTTTTATAGGCTACAAAACTTTATTGGCTATCCTCCATACCAGTTGAGAAAAAAGCGAAAACTTTAGGGGGGGGGGGGCAGGGCCGGTTTGATAGCCAATGATCGAGGAAACTCATTTTCGTTTGCCCTTAGGCAGCAACCTCTAGAAAAGTGTTTCATTGGGCAAGGGGGGTGGGGGTGTTCTAGTGCCCCTCCTGGTTACATATCAGACGAAATCAAGAGTTTTAATACCTCAATAAATTATTAAACATAGCATCGATATTCAGACATCAGAGCAATGAATCAAAGAACAATAGTTGCAGCAAAGGCCCAGGCTACAGGCCTGCAAAAATATGAGGTCTCACCCCTCCACCAAAAAGCTTTGTTCTCTCAAAAATGGTAGGCTTTGTATGCTATTAACTGATACCTATTGGTAGATTCGTATTTTGTTTTATTGCTTCTTTTTACAATAATTATTCTTTCCATAGATCGGCACTATTTCGATAATTAGAACTTAACGGCACATCACGTACCGCACTTTTTCTAAAAATTCCGTATCGTACTTTTTGCCAAAATCTAACCGTGCCGTACCCTAATTCCGTACCGAACCGTACCGTAGTAACTTCTTGCTTATTTCTCCAGCCTTAAGCTGCTGTTGGAATGCCATAACTGGTTGCAATCGCATATTCGCAGTTGCGCAACCACAAATCTCAGATAAACACGTTTATGATTCAACATTGTCTTCAATAAAGACGAAGCCAAATAAAACGCAGATGAAGCAAACAATCTTAAGCTTCAGCTTACAATGCGCCTTTATGCATAGCATACACGTCAATATGATGCAACTTTATTTAGGGGGCCCATGCGCTGCGGAAAATTGGTAATATTTGGTTGTATGGCTCAAATGCTGTTATAATTTTTTAATTTTTTTTGCTGTATTTCGAAAGATATGAGCTAATGGACCCTAGAAGAGTCCGACTTATGTTGGGGGCCAATGCACTCTACAAAATCGACTATTTGAAAGTTTCTTTGCTGCATTTACTCCGCAAGATATGGGCTGATAGGCCCCTAGAACTGCCTGTTTTAAGTTGGGGGCCCATGCACTCTATAAAATCGATTATTTGGAAGTTTTTTTGCTGTACTTATTCCGTAAGATATGGGCTAATAGGCTCCAAGAACAGCATGACTTTTGTTGGGGGCCATGCGCTCCATAAAGTTGATTATTTGAAGTGTATTGAGCTTTAATGCTGTTTTAATTGTTTTTTACACTTGCTTTGGCTCATTTTATTTCGTTAGATATGGACTAATGGGCCGCTTGAACAACACGGGCCCCGGGGTCGTTTGCCCCCTGCTCTCCCCTTTTTTTCATGGGCCCTGATAGTTCCTTACTCACGGTTTGTTTTTAGAAAGTGCCAGCATTGCAGCTAACTAGAACGACCGCGCTTTTAAATTGCCTAGAACGACCAAGCGCGCCAGTTGACGTATTATGCACATATGCCGCAATTTGCTCATATATTTCGTTTGTAAAACCTTCATGAAGTAGAAATGACAACCAAACACCGTGTTATACTTTATGTTCATGTAGGTCGCACACACGTGCTAGTCTTATGGAATTTCATTAAAGAATCCCGAATTTCTGCAGCGCCGTAGGACGCTGAAGAGATGTTATTTCGATCTTCGCAGCCTCACAATGCTAAATTACTGCTCAAACAAACCCGAATATATCTCAATATTATATTTTTTACTGTCTATAGACTGCAACCACATCTTTTGTGGACGTGACCGTGAAGTTTCCCGCTGTGTGCGTCTTGGTAGATTTATGCCTAAATTCGTTGTTTTAATTGCAAAATTCTTCAAAATAGCTTAGAGTTAGCATGATAGAAACAGAATAATTGTCAAGAAGTTTCAGCAGAAAAAAGTGACATCCGGCAGAAATCCGAGAACTGTATACTTGAAATGCGTCAATTGACGCGCTCATGGTCGTTTTGGTGTTAAAACCGAGTAAGGCGGTGTTAATCTTGCGTCATAATCAAATCGATGATAAAAAATATTTAACCAGAAAGACTTTAGGCTTTCCCTTTTTTGTTCTCTAACAAACAAAATGAAAAAATAAATTGTTTTGCCGGAGTAGTCATTGGGTTGCTCACTCTCTTGTATTTTTGCATATGTGCAAAAGGTAATTCCGGGAAAGATGGCCATCGAAGGAAGATAGCCATCAGCCGCTATTTTCTTAGTTTTACATGCTACGCATCGGTTCTACTAAACACCGCAAAGGACTGAAACACCGTAAAAGACGACAAAGGACCTCAAACTGACGTACTAAACATCGCAAACAACGAGATAGAGCTTCAAATTGATCTACTAAACACCGCAAACAACGACAAAGGACTTAGAACCATACCCTAACAAAGAATGACAAATGACTTAAAATTAGGGTTAGGGTAAGGTTAGGTTAGGATTAGGGTTATGGTTGGGATTAGGGCTAGGTTAGGTTAGGGTTATGGTTGGGATTAGAGCTAGGTTAGGGTTAGGGTTAGGGTTTTAGGGTTCTTTGTCGTCCTTTGCGGTGTTTGAATATCAACTTGAAGTCCTTTGTCGTCCTTTGCGGTGTTTCAGTCCTTTGCGGTGTATAGTAGGACCCCTACGCAAGATTGACTTCGTAAGTTTCGAATCAGCACATGGAGCAACCCCATGTCTGAACTTGCTGTCGAAATTTGCTCAAATTTGTGAGATACAGCCAAAATAATTTTTAAGGTAGGGTGAAAATTTTCAGCAGGATATACCTGTAGATAGAAAGCAGTAATATTTTTTATGGGCGTGTTTTCACTCTATAGTTTTCGGATTAGAAAACTTACAATTCCACGAATGCAATCACAAAGCAGGTACTTCCTAAAAGCTAGTTATCGTATAATCACGTGGGTGGCTATATCTCTTTAAGCTGTGGGACAAGTGGACACCTATTTATGAAGGTTAGACGGGCATACCTTCGAGCATATGCTTTTGTGTGCAAACTTCACTTATGATATCATGGCAAGAAGTAAACAACTTTAATGTTACAGTAAAGCGTTAGCAAGCCTATAAGACTAGCATGACTAACTAATATAAACGTTCCGAAATCACAGAAATTTCTGCTCAATTCAGGTTCCATTTTGTAGGTGCACAAAAATAAAACTGTTTTATGATAGACTGAGCGTTACATACATGTCCATTTTCGTTTGTTTTACGGTAAATCTTTCTCATTTTGTGAGGTAACCATGTTGGCCATCTCACCTGCACTTCTCAGGTGTGATGGCCAATGACGTCATTTTTAAAATGCGAAATATTTATTTTGTGTATCCCCCGCAACCATCCGCTCCACAAAATTTACAATCAGAACAACGTCAAATTGAGCTACTCCTGTACATCAAATATGGCCTCAATAATATCTGGTCACAACAAAAATCTTCTACAAAACAACCCAGCAAATCAGGCACCACATCAAACCGATGCAACTGCAGGCAAAACACCACTTGTCCGTTAAACGGCGAATGCTGCAGTTCCTACCTTGTATACAAGGCCTTAATTACAACAGAGGAGAATGCTATCCCCGAGAAGCACTATTACGGTTTATGCGAAACTACGTTCAAAACCCGATACAACAATCACACGTACACCTTCAGAGACAAGAAAAAGCAAAACTGCACAGAACCATCTAAACTCCACTGGATTTTAACGTCTGCGGGCAAGAAACCCAAAATCAGCTGGACCAGCCAAAAACATGCAAATGGCTACCAAAGCGGAACAAGTAAATGCCAATTATGCCTGGCCGAGAAAGCTTTGATCCTGCAAGCCAACCCAAGCACAACAATAAACCGAAGAGCGGAATTAGTATCAAAATGCCGTCGTACGAGTAAAAACAAATTTAAACTCAAAAACTTCAAACCAGACTAATACGGCTCATTTGTTTCTTGTTTTTATTTTTTATCCGCTTTACTCCGTTCGCAACTTGTACAAACCTGGAAACACTGTCTTTTTGAGAACATTTTCCGCTTGCTGGCTTCAAAGTCAACACAACGTGCTGAGTTTGAACAGCGAAACGGAGATTTTGTACAAGGAGTCAGCGCGAGGAAACTCTAAATCTTTTAACTTTCAATTAATTTTTAGAACCTCACCTGATGAACCCATTAGGGGGAAACAATCTGTAGTGAGTTTTTATAATTTTATGCTTTTAATCTGTTATTAAATCATATGCCCCGCTCTGACTACGTCATCGAGCACTTTTGTCAACTGAAGACCCTCAAGCCTTGACTATTTTGTGTATGACAAATTTAAACTGATGAGGCACAGGGATGTAACTCTGGTCCTTAACAGTATCAACCCACCCTTTGACGGACGTTTTATGCAAGTAGTACGCAAACCAGGGAGGTTGAAAAAAAGCATGGCCATCTCACTCAGAATTACCCTATTATCAGTGTTTTTAAGGTTTGGTTTGGGGCGCCAAATGTAAAGCAATGAAAATGCGCGTTTTAAGCTTTTTTGTCGTGTCAAATTGCATATTTAACCAAATACGCAAGATGGCACATGACAAATTGCATATTTAGTTAAATATGCAAAATGGCACCGCCAAAATGCATATTCAACCAAATATGCAAAATGGCACTTGACAAATTGCATATTTAACCAAATATTTAACCAAACATGCAAAATAGCCCACGACAATTTGCATATTTATTTTAATATGCAAAATGGCGCTTGCCAAAATGCATATTTCAATAATCATGCAAAATGACCCCCAAATATGCATTTTGTCATCAAAACAACACCTCAAACTTACGATCTGGATTGTCACGCATTTTCGCGCGTTTGCAGTTGGCCAGCATTCGCCAAATGTAAGCTCGCCAATTGTAAACGCACAAAAATGCCTAAAAATAAAATGTGTGTCTTTGACGTTTGGTACGCATTGGCAAAAGTGTGGGGAAAGTTGTGGAGAAGTGCATTGGGGTGTGGGGAGAGGTGAAGTGAGATGTGGGGAAATGTGTGGGGTACGGGGAAGCCTGTTGAGGTGTGGGAAAGATGAGGAGAGAGGGTAAAGGTGTGTGGAGGTATGATGTGAGGAAGGGTGCGGGGAGTGTGGGGAAATGTAAAGAAAGGTGTGGGGAAGTGTGTTGAGGTGTGGGAAAGGTGAGGAGAGATGTGGGGAGAGGTATGGGGATGTGAGAGGAGGTGCAATGAGTGTGGGGAAATGTGGAGAAAGATGTGGAGAAGATTGTTGGGGAGTGGGAGAGGTGGGGAATGGCGTGGGAAGGTATGGGGATGTGGGGGGAGTGTGGGAAAATGTGGAGAAAAGTGTGTGGAAGTATGTTGATCGAGGTGTGGGGGAAGTGAAGGGAGTTGCGGAGAGAGGTGTGGGGAAGTGAGGGGTGTGTGGGGGAGTGTGGCAAAATGTGGGGAAGTGTGTTGGGATGTGGGGGAAGTGTTGGGGGAGGTATGAGAAAGTGTGGAGAAGTATGTTGGGGTGTGGGGTGGTGAGAGGAAGTGTGAGGAGAGGTGTTATTGGGAAAGGTGTGAGTAAACGTGTTGGGATGTAGGGAGAGTTGAGAGAAGAGGTGTCAGGTGAGTGTGTGGAGTGTAAAAAAACGTTGAAGGAGGTGTGGGGACGCGTTGGGGGGAGGTGTTAAAAAGTGTGGAGGAGATGTAAAATGAGTGTGGGGGGTGCGAAGAAGCGTTGGGGAGATGTGGATAAATATTGGGGGAGGTATGAAAAAGTGTGGAAGAGGTGTAGGGAAGTGTGTTGGGTTGAAGTGAGGGGAAATGTGGGGTGAGGTGTGAGGAGGTGTGTGGAAGTGTTGGAAGAGATTTGGGTAAGTCTTTTGGGGTGTGGGGGAGAGGTGGAGGAAGATGAGAGGAGAGGTTTGGGGTGTGTGTGGGGAGGTGTCAGGTGAGTATAGGGGGTGTAAAGAAGTATTGGGGAAGGTATGGAAAAGTGTGGGGGAAGTGTGTTGGGAAGTGTGAGGGAAGTGTTGGGAGAGGTGTGGGTTAGTGTGTTGGGGTGTGGGGGAGAGGTGGGGGAAGATAACAGGAGAGGTTTGGGGTGTGTGGGGGAGGTTTGGGGAAGCAGTGTGGGGGAGGTTTGAGGAAGCAGTAATGAATGGAATTGTAACAATTGACTGCAGAAGAAAAAAATTATACAGTAGGCCAATATAGATACTCTGTAATTTATAGCACATAAGGAGGCGGCGATAGTTCAGAGCATAGAAGTTGCGATGAAACGCTGGTGGTAGTAACAGTTGATAGTATAGATCGAGATAGCGCTTGATATGCAGGTGGCGGTAAAAGTCAATAGCATAGACTATAGGTGGTGGTTGAAATGCAGGTGGCAGTATAAGGAGTTGATAGCATAGATTAGAAGTGGCGGTTGAAATGCAGGTGGCAGTACAAGGAATTGAGAGGATAGCATAGAAGTAGCGGTTGAAATGCAGGTGGCGATAAAAGTCTACATTGCTATATCAGCGTCGTTCTTGCTCTGCAGCTAATTGTTACAATTCCAAATTAATCATTACTACTTCCCCAAAACCTCCACATCGTTCCCCACACTTCCTAACACACTTCCCCACATCTCCCCCCACACTTCCCCAACATTTCTTTACACTCCCTACACTCACCTAACACCTCCCCCCTCACACACCCCAAATCTCTCCCCTTATCTTCCCCTACCTCTCCCCCACACCCAAACACACTTACCCATACCTCTCCCAACACTTCCCCACACCCTCTACACTTTTCCCCACATTTTTCCATACCTCAACCCAACACACTTCCCCACACCACTTCCACACTTTTCATACCTCCTCCAACACTTACCCACACCTGACCCAACGCTTCTTCCCACCCCACACTCACCTGACATCTTCTCCACACTTTCCCACGCCTCCACCCAACACTTCCCTACACCTTTTCCAACGTTTCTTTACACTCCGCACACTCACCTGACACCTCCCCAACACTTTCCCACACCCCCAAACTTCTCTCCTCATCTTCCCTCAACTCTCCCCACACCCCAACACATTTACCACACCTTTCCCAACACCTCTCTTCACACTCCTTTTCACCTCCCCCACACCCCAACACACTTTCCCATACCTCCTCCGACCCTTCCCTCACGTCCCAATACACTTCCCCACACTTTTCTCTACATTTTCCCACACTCCCCCGCACTTCCCCATACCTCCCCACGCCATTCCCGACATTTCTACCCACCTCTCCCTCACCCCAACAAATTTTCCTACACTCCCCCCACATCCCTATACCTCCCAACATCTCTCCTCACATCTCTCCTCACCTCTCCCACATCTCAACATACTTCCCCACACCTTTCTTTACATTTCCCCACACTCCCCACGCCTCCCCTCACAACCCCATACATCCACACACCTTTACCCTCACCTCTCCCACACCCCAACAGGCTTCCCCGTACCCCACACATTTCGCCACATCTCTCTTCACCTCCCCCCACACCCCAATGCACTTCTCCACAACTTTCCCCACACTTTTGCCAATGCGCACCAAACGTCAAAGACACACATTTTATTTTTAGGCATTTTTGTGCGTTTACAATTGGCGAGCTTACATTTGGCGAATGCTGGCCAACTGCAAACGCGCGAAAATGCGTGACAATCCAGATCGTAAGTTTGAGGTGTTGTTTTGATGACAAAATGCATATTTGGGGGTCATTTTGCATGATTATTGAAATATGCATTTTGGCAAGCGCCATTTTGCATATTAAAATAAATATGCAAATTGTCGTGGGCTATTTTGCATGTTTGGTTAAATATTTGGTTAAATATGCAATTTGTCAAGTGCCATTTTGCATATTTGGTTGAATATGCATTTTGGCGGTGCCATTTTGCATATTTAACTAAATATGCAATTTGTCATGTGCCATCTTGCGTATTTGGTTAAATATGCATTTTGGCAGCGCCATTTTGCATATTTAACTAAATATGCAATTTATCATCTGCCATTTTGCATATTTGGTTAAATATGCAATTTGTCAAGTGCCATTTTGCATATTTAACTAAATATGCAATTTGTCATGTACCATTTTGCGTATTTGGTTAAATATGCAATTCGACACCAAAAACAGCTTAAAAACGTGCACTTTTACTGCTTTACATTCGGCGCCCCATAGTTTGGCTTCAGAAACCATTAAGCAATTTCGAAAGACCACCGCGAAAGACCGCTACAGCTTTCTACACTATTGTAGAAGCAAATCTTGAGAGACCATTTCGATTCCTCAAAGCGACTTAAAAAAAAACTGTATATCTCTTAGGCCCGCACAGGGTGTACCAAGAAAAGTGAACTGTTATTGACTATATACGTATTTTCTCTGTAAAAAGAACAAATTATTGAAAATTTAAGCGCAGTAAGCAAAAGGCAATATCCATGCTATAGCAAAACATCTAATAAATCGAACGCAAATCACGTAAGTAGTGCTAAATTTGAAACAGCGTTTCAAAAAAATAAAATATCAGAGTATTTTCCAGCCGAGAAAATACGTGTAAAAAACTGTTTTACTTTTTCTGGTACAGCTGTATATTTTGCAGACTTCGAACACCTAAGTTGAATTGCTGCTTTTCAAAAAACAACGCCAGTTGAACGATCCTAGTTTTCCTTCCTGTTTGTAAAGTGACGCACTCAATCCTTCTCTATTGATTGAAGAATAGGCTACATTAATTTTCAAAAAGGAGCCTTCTTATCTTACGTCGTATCAGCGTCTCTATGCTATAACCTCGCTTATTTTATTGATACCAGCGCGATATTGAAACCTCGAAGAAATAGTTAAAGCAGTTGCTGTCTATTTAAAAGCACATATGGTTTTCGCGCAATGTAATCAAATAGCCTACTCTTTTGAGCCAACTCCGATGCTTGGGCATGGTCATAAGCTGCAATCAGCGTTAAATTTTGGCTTTTTAAAAGTCGCTGCTTTATTTTGTTAGATATTATGCTTCTATAAAAGCGTCTGTAATCGCCTTTTCTTCATGCACAATGACCGATATCGCTCTAAAATCACAGTCCGCACTTAAACGCTTTAAATTTTGCAAATAGACACCGAAGACTTTCACCTGCTTGCTTGCAACATTTAAGAAGGCAACAAACAAAAAGAGAACTAGGAGTTTTAGCAAAAATTGACCTCAGCAAATTGATAGCAACGTCGTAAGATGCACTCCCACTGATAAGTTCATCTACTACTAGGGTCGATATGATTTCTTTAACCCATTTAACTTTTTAAAGGGAGTGACTGATGGGTGCTAGTTTAGTATGCGATCTACCGAACTTTTCTCCCTTGTGCAATGACGTGACATGCACTCTTTTATCGTAGCGAGATGAATTAGAAAAAAAAAAGTTCGGTAGATCACATACTAAAGCAGCACCGCCTGTTGATTACGCTTTTGCTGAATACTCTTCGCTGTTTACTTTGCCAAGCTACCTCTTCATTAACCTTTAATCCTCCTAGAATCTATTCAATTCAATTCAATATACTTTGATCCGCTTAGAATCGATGAAGAGACAAATTTGATTAATTCCCTGAATTTAAGTAAAGCTGAAGGCCATGACAATATTGCTCCTTATTTTTTACGCGTTGCATCAAACATTTTAGCTCCAGCACTCTGCTATTTTTGTGACAATGCCATACAATTTGGTGTATTCCCGCGAAATTGTAAAATAGCAAAAATCATTCCCTTATTTAAAGCAGGGAAAAAAGAAGAAGTAAATAATTATCGTCCAATATCTATAAACTAACCTGTCTTTCGAAAATATTTGAAAAGTTAATTTATACGCGCTTGCTCTCGTTCTTTCAAAAACATTCTGTCATAGCCGAAACACAATATGGGTTTCAAAATAACAAATCTACAGTACTTCTAATGCTGTATTAGACGTTTTTACGAACGCCTATGATAACATTGAGAGTAATGATTACACTGCCATAGTTTTATTAGATTTTAAAAAAGCTTTCGATACCGTGTGTCATTCTATACTACTGAATAAACTAGAGCACTATGGAATTCGTGGAATTGCTCTAAAGCTGTTAAAATCATTTTTAACTAATCGTTCACAATTCGTTGCCGACCAAAATTTACGCACCAACGAGGCAGTTGATAGATTTGGTGTTCCGCAAAGGAGTAACCTTGGTCTTTATTATTCCTTATCTACATCAACGACATTCCTAACGCATTGTTCTCTAAACCCAGATTATTTGCCGATGACACGTGCCTGGTGATTCAAGCATCTAACCCATCGTTACTGGAGAATAGCGTAAACCGAGAACTAGTAAATGTCTACGAATGGACTAAAACTAATAAAATAACGGTTAATCCTAAAAAAATGTCAGTTTTCATAATACCACCCAAGGCTACCAGTCCCCCACGTAACATACACCTAGTTTTTAATGGATCCATAATTCCAATCAATGAGTCGGTCAAATATCTGGGTATCACGATTGATAAAAAATTAAATTTTGAAATCCACATCAAACACTTAGAATCAAAAATTTCTAGATCTATCGGAATAATGACTAAAACTTAGACACGTTTTACCTGCAAAAGCATTGTGCACGTTATACTACTCCATGATACACCCTCACTTGCTTTATGGCATCGCAATATGGGGTACGACATTCAAATCTTACTTAAAGCGTCTTTCCAGCCTTCAAAATCGTGCCATTAAACAAATTGTCGATTGTCATTGGCAGAGCAACGTTAATCCCTGTTATGCTCAGCGTAACATATTAAAGTTAAATGACCTATATACCCACGAAATTGCTAAATTAATGTTCAAATACGCTCATAAAACCACTCCTATTGCATTTTCTTCCTTTTTTACTCGAGTCATTTCGATACACACACGAACAACACGGTTGGCCTCATATAGCAACAACCTGTATTTGCCAAGATACAAAACAAACAAATTGCAAAGAAGTTTCAAATTTCAAGGGGTTAAAATTTGGAACTCTATACCTAATATCCTAAGAAAACTCTCTTTCAATCAGTTTAAAATAAAATACAAAAAAATCTTACTTTCCAACTATTGAAGTTTCGCGCTTACAAAAAAAATTTTTTTTCTAATCTATTGCAGGACTACATAATATTGGTGACAAATATGTTAATAAAAACCACTCAACACTCACAATAGGTCGATGCGATATTAATATATCCACACTTCATTAAATTTTATAAATTAGCCAAGAGATGCAGTAAATTCGTCTAGCACCCTACAAATGACTGAGGTGGCTGTTCGACTCGATGACCGAAAGGTCCCCTCGCAGCTTCCTGTTACAATTTCAACAACACTGCACATAACTTAACGGTGTGCCTTTATGTTGTCTTGTTTTTTTTTGTGATTGATTTAACTTATGTAACGAAAAAATAACCATGCAGCTGCTTGGCCCAGTTCAGTGTTTCTTAACTCGTGTCAAGCGGCCGGGCCCTAACGACGTTGTGGTTGCCTTACTCAAGCACCAGGTCTGCAGACAGGTCAAAGACCTCTTTTTTGGAGAACATTACGCTATGATTAAGCTTAAGTGAGTTTCGGAACTTTCTCAGTGATGATTGTCAAAAAAAAAATGTTTTTGCTGGACTGAAGACCTTTTTCGGTGGGCCCGCAGGTGAAATGACGAATACAAGTTCCTTCAAGATGTACTCATTTTTATTACTCCAAAGTGTTAAAATTTAGAAGGGAATCCACCGAACCCCAGAAATAGCTCTGTCACACCTTAGGAGTTAGATCAAACTCCGGATAAGAAACATTGGCCTAGGGGTTCAATCAGGGCCGTATTTAGAAAAATTTTTCGATGGGGGTTTTGATGTGAATAATTGAATATTTATTACCGATATAGCAAAATTTTTAAAGTAAATTTTTACGAAGTTGTGTACGTTATATTAACGCTTTCTGGCATAAACACTGCAATGCTTATTCAAATTTTTTTTTTCTTTGTCACTGCTACCGCTGTTTCGTGGCACACCAAGGATTTGGCAAAGTGGCGCAAAACTGGGGGTCTGGGGGCAAAACCCCCATGCAGCCGCCAACAAATTTTTTTCGGTTTTCACGTAAAAATCACTCCTTTAAGCACACTTTTTATCGAAAAAGAACGTACCGTACTTGCAGTTAGAGCAGTCTCTAATCAGAGATGAGCATTTATCGAGATAATTTATCGGCGATAGTTATCGGCGACAATTTTTAACCGATTATCGTATTCGCTTAAAATAGTTTTGATTTATTTCATACCGATATCGCTTTTCTAATATGTTTTGTTTTCGCCGATAAACTATCGCGATAAACGATTCTTTCTGCACACAATGTAAAGTTGGCGAGTTGGCGCTACGGAAAAAATATACGGTGTTCGTAAAGTCTTGTTGCAATTTAACAAAATCTCTCTTTGTTTTGTTTGATGCCACGGCAGAGTCCGTGAACTGCTCTCTTTTCTCGAAAAATCTAGAAAAACATTTTTGCAATTTGACTTACAAAAAAAACTTCGTCAAACACATCGAAAATTTACCGCAACATTTATCGGAAAAATTTATCGGCGATAATTCATCGATTACCAATATCGCTTCAAGAAATTGAGTTTTATCCATTAGCGGTATCGCCCAGGGATTTTTTGAAACTATCGATTATCGTTATCGCTTTAGTACAGAAAGGTTTATCGTGGCCATTTCTGTCTTTAATAGACAATGCAAAAGTATTTTAGTAGGCGTACCTAAAAGCCTTGGTATTGCCAAAAGCAGAAGCCTGGCTAAAATAAATGAAAGGAGGATGCAACTTCATTACTTTTGGCGCATTTGATTGAATGACGTGTAGGTGGGTTCTATAATCTACAACAACGACAGGGCCAGCGGAGGACATGGAACGGTGGCTCTCCCTGAATGCGCCTATACCGGTAAAGCAAGTAAGCAGTATTATGCGACGCATAATCAAGCTATCTATTAGTTGAACAATCATGATGTGTCACGTTACTGTAAAATTTGCAGTAAACTGGTAGTGCACATATACGGCGACGGTTTTAGCACAAGCCAGGCGCCTGCTCATTTTACGCCACTGACGGGCGACCACTAATAATAGCAATCAATTTTAACAAACCACAGTTTATGTTTAAATCGGTCTTTTTGCTTTACCGTAATTTATTTGTATGAGTAGTACACCGAGGCTTCAGCTTTTTTATGGGTTCGTGTCTCATATACTTCAACACGGTTATAGCTGGATTATCTATAGAGTAAATGTAGGAAATGTTTCGACACCCTGTGCCTGGAGCGCTAAACATTATTATAAGGAAACGCACTATTGTAACGATGACTCGAGAGAGAAAATGTTATCCATTCTACAACAGTACTTGCATACTACCTACATTTTTGATGATTACTGGACTTGTAGGGTCTTAGTTAAAATTTACAAAAATATTTTGGGGGATTTGATCCTCCCATATCTCCCCTTAAATACGGCCTAGATTAACCCTATAGCAGATGTACCAAATGCTATGGCACCCCGCACCTGGAGCGCTGACCTTTATCGTTTATCAAGAAACGCATACTGCAACAATGACCTGCGGGTAAAAATGTTACATCCTACACTACTGCATACTATACTTTGTGTTGACGATTGTAGGTCTGGAACTGTTAGTTTAAACTTATAAAAAAATTTCGGGGGGGTTTGAACCCCCTCATCCCCCTCTAAATGCGGCCTTGGGTTCAACGTTCAAGCACTCGCTTTGCAGTTGGGAGATTGAGTTCGACATACGGTCGGGTCATACCAAAGAATCAAATTACGGCACCTATAGTTACCCTGATAAGCGATCAGAACTAGGGTTAGTGAGGAAAATAAAATAAATGGCATAAAACACAAACCAATCTTTATGTAAAACAAACCATTTCAAGGGCTACAAAACCATAGTAGCTAAAAAGCGCAAACACAAAATATTTTATTTAAAGTTTACTTGTGTTGTAGACGTAGGGTTGAAACCTTAGATTAGATCTTGACTATTATGTTGTTTTAGTTTAGGTTGCGTTACATTTAATTTTAGCCAGTTAAATTTTAATTTAGCTAGTTAAATTTTAAATAAAAGTTGAATTTTAAATAAATAAAAAGATGTTTTCACCACATGTTTCATACCCTGTTGTGGTCGTTGTATGTTCTCGACCAAAACAACGTTGGTTATATTATTTGTTACATTGTTTACTTCAGTTACGAATTGACGGTTGTCGATGTACATGGAGGTGTGCTGGCTCGTATCTGCAAATAATCACATTTTAAAGCAGGTAATTACTTGCCATATTTACATAGTTTTTCATACCTGCTTGCTCCTCTAATGATTCAATATTTCTCGCAGAGTTATCGTTAGAAGGAAAATCTGTCATTGTTTTTCCACTAAAGCAACTAGCACTAGTGATGAAATACTAAAAAACAATATGTGAATGAGGTTTCGCGTGCAAAACAATAAGTAACTTGCAGTGGCGCCGCCCCCCCCCCCCCCCCCCACTTTTGCTTTGGGCTGTTTTTCCAGTTCGTGCAAACCGGTTGAGAAAATTTTTTCGAGGTTATACCCCCGACTTCCCCAAACTTTTGTCGGTTCGTTGTTCCATCAATGAAACAAGCGGTGAAAATGTACTGTTTGACCTTTGAATATTTTTTTGTTTCAAACAGAAGCTGACCAGGTTTACCGTCCGGGTTATACTCAATGCGTCAATGGCCTCTGTTACGCCACAGAGGGCTTGCAGAACTCCAATGTTGTTCTCCTCACATAACCGCAAAACCATTGAGTCAGTTTACTGCCGCAGAAAAACTAAAAAGCTAGAGTGCAGTAGGGTTACCATACATCCTCCTTTTTAACCAAAAAAAAATTGTCCTCCGAGGACGCCAAAGAATGGCCAAATGTCCTTGTTTTCGGCATTATAAACAGTGAAAACATGTCAAATCATTCTTCCACGAAAATCTTTGCCTCCTTTTGCATAGTGAAAATATGGTAACTCTAGAGTGCAGTTACTTTGCGAAATAACTTATTACTTTGACTTTTTTTTTTTTGCTATTACAGGGGTAGTATTCTTACGTCATAATATAAAATAATGAAAGTCTTTTACGCGTTAAACCTCAAAGTTTTTCCGAAATATTTGTTGCTGATAAAATAGAGGAGTGATGTTTTTTAATACTTCAATTTATTGCAAAGTTTATTACTTAATTACAAAGCGATAAGTAGTTATCTAGAATTTAAGCTTTATGCAACAAAAAAAAGTTTTATGATACCCTTATTTCATAGGCGCACGCAGGGGGGACACGATGCCATGACCCCCCTGGCCCTGTAATAAGATGCTAAAACCTCACTTTCAGTATATATTTTCTCAAAGTAATAATGGTTGCAACCTCCTTTCACTTATTTTACCCAAGTTTCTGCTTTTAGACATAAGCTGCGAAAATATTTAAGCATTGTCTACGGTGACTGCACTCACTGCATGCCCTTTTTCGGTAAAAAAGTGAGCTAAAATGAGTGTTTTTATGTGAAAACCGCAAAAATTCGTTGGCGGCTGGGGGCTACGCTCCCAGATCCCCGGTTGTGCTCCTTTTTGCCAAATCCTCGATGCGTCACTGCCTTATTTCCTCAATCAATTTCAACAAAAGTCCCATTTTATGCGATATTAGTGGAACATCGGGCAGTAAAAGGTTAAGTTTAGATCGATTTCGATTAAATAGTCGCGTCGTTCGAACTTGTTCAGCGGTAGTTAGAGTCAAGACAAAAAACACTTACTGGTTTCCGTTTGCCGTGTGTGACGTCATCAAGTTGTAACGTCATTTTGCCCCCCCTCCCCCGCTTTTTTGACCTTGGCGGCGCCACTGGTAACTTGATTGCATTTCATTTTGTTTGCTAATCATCACTAACTACAGTAATTTCTATTGCTTCACCGGAAGCTATCAAACAAAACTATTTGCATCCAAAACCGCTCTCGAAGAATAATTGTTCACGTAGAGCGCTCTATATACAGCGCAATCAATCAATTCTGTGCTAGAACTTGACATAAAAATCTAAACAACAAAAAATATTATGACGTTACAAAGCTGAAAGAAAAAACATTGCAGGGCACTGCTATGTACTAGTTTAACTTTCACAACGACTGTTTAAGAATAGCACTTTATATTAACCTGAGATCTGGTACTAGCAGAGTGTTAAACAGAGTTTCAGAGTACTGTAAATCATTGAATGATTACAATTACACGTGTCCACTTAGCTGAGGATTTTAGAATGAAAGTTTGACCACAAACTCAGATGGCCCAGTGGTATAAAGCGTCTGCTCAGATGGCCAAGTGGTAAAGAGTGTCTGTCTCTTGAGCTGTAGACTCGGGTTTGATTCCGAGTCGGGTCAAACCAATGACTTTAAAATCGGTATTCACAGCTTCCCTGCTTGAAGCTCAGCATTAAAAGGACAGTGTGGAGAACAAGCCGGCAAGTTTACTTGTTATGCCGATGGGAATGGCACTTACCGGGATTCCCCCATCTTGGTGTGGTAGACAGACGGCTGGCAACTCCTGAGCGAGCTCGTATAGCGCATTGATCGCTTTCTCGTGACAGGAGAATAAATATGCAACTAACTAACCACTAATCAGTGACTTCTCAATAAAGAAGTCAATGAACTAACTAACCTTCGCTTTACGAACGTCGCGCAATGCACGATACACATACACACAATGCACCAGACAGAATGTTTCCATGCGAGAGAAGAGACAGTGACATTATCGAAAGAATCGCTAGGCCTACACAATATACAATCACATAGTATTATACTAACAGTATCACAATACAGCCATAGGCCTACCAGTATTTACAATACACCACAGGTACTTGGCTGAAATTACTTCCTCTAACTTGCTGAGTGTGCTGACAGTGCTGCATCGATTGAAAACAGCAGAAGAAAATTTAGCTGTAGTGTACAAACTGCGGTCTGCGGTTGAACTACAACAAGGAAGTACTTTACTTTGCCTTTTTCTCTTACCTGTATGTTAGTCCATCGCAGTGGTTCTTAAACAGTGCGTCTTAACCAGAATATTCTTTCATTTTCGCAAAAATGAGCGGCTTTTTTGATTTCAAAAGATTTCACAACTTTTCGCATTCTTCAAAATATTCTTTTTTCTTTCAACTCAACGATATATTTTATGCACTTTACAATCTGTTTGTTTAATGAACTAACCTTATTCGGACCAAGAGATTTTGGTCGTCGTGATCTATTATTCGATGTCAAGTACACAGCAAGGAAATAGAAATAACTAACAGTAAAATGTGGTAAAATGCAGAGGTGGGCAGTGCCGCGGTACTGTAACGCGGTACTTTTTAGTACCGTTATCGGTACCGTCGATACTTTTTACAAAATGTACCGTTTTTGGTACCGTTGCTACTTTTTATACCGTTTTACTCGATATTTCGGTAACTTTTTTTGAGTAAACTTAAGAGAGCAAAAGGGGAAAACTTTCCGGGTTTATCCGCGAAAAGCATCTTCGAAATGTACCGCGAAACCACGTTGTTGTAGATCAGTGGTCGGAAACCACCGGGCTTCGGCCCCGTGCGAAGTTTGTTACCGGTCCGAGTGCGTTTTCAGAATAAATGCTTTGAATTTAAAACATTTTATAACGTTGGACGCAATTTTAGTCGCCAACGAATTTTTGCGGTTTTCACATAAAAAACACTCATTTTAGCAAACTTATTTACCGAAAATGGGCATGCAGTAAGTGCAGTCACTATAAACAATGCAAAAATGTTTTCGCAGCTTATGTTAGTTAGTTAGTGTCTTTTATTTCCGTACCGTCAACACAAGAATAATATGCATAAACAACGTACAGTATAATTGGACAGCACGAGAAAAGGGAAGAAGCAACAAAACGATAAACGTTGTAACATGCAGGTTGAGAGTAGAAGATCAAGAAAAGTAACATGAGAAGCATGGTTGCAGCACCCGACAATAGAGATTTATCAAATAAAGAAAAAGAGCACACACATATATACAGCACAGAAAGAAAAAAAAAAAAAAAAAACGACGGTCAGATAAAAAAGACAGCAAAGAGAGTCACAGAATCCACACTACCATGCTATGGTGCAATGGTAGGAAAACATGACAGTGTGTGGCCTTTCAAGGTTAATCCAAGTCATAACAGCGCTTATAGAACTGATAAGCTAACGGAGAACAGATGCAAGAGTAAAGCACGTAAGACCCGCCTTAATTACCCCAAGCGCTGCCGATAATAAAGAACCCTAAAAGGCCCAACAGGCAAAGAAACCTACCAAAAGAAATCCTGTCCAGCCAGACCACCAATTTAAAAACATCCCGTGCCATGAAGCAATATGTTTGAGAACCAGTGAGCTAAGCCGTTTCCACAAGTCTGTGATGTCTCAACATGGCAAAAACTCTACAGCAGGACCGACCGACAGAGCAGAAATAATACTAAATATGGCAATGTTAAAGCAAGCTAAATTTGGCATCGGCCGGCTACCTCCAGGTCTTGCCATCTCACATAATTTTAAGCCTAAAAACATAATTTTAAGCCTAAAAGCATAATTTTAAGCGTAAAAACATATGTCAAAGCAGAAGCTTGGCTAAAATAAATGAAAGGAGGCTGCAACCTGCAATCATTATATTATTAGTTTGAGAAATTCTAGACTAAAAGTTAGGTTTTAGCAGCTTATTACAGAGCCACAGAGGGGCCATGGCACCGTAGCCTCCCCCTGCGTGCGCCAATGACGTCAATTCGCCTGTAACGGCAGTTTTTTTTAAATCCCCTAGAGCTGCCGTTGTAGACGAATTCTATTACCAATATTGTTAACAACTGATTTCTGAATAGAAACAAATTCAGCAACAACGCGAATCAGTGTTTCAAGAAGTGGTGGATAACTGAGTTCAGTTAGAGCAAATATACATATTCACTCACCACAGTTTAATAACATCTATTTAAAACCCGACATTCTGTTTCACCCAAGAGGGATCATCAGGGTATATTATTTAAATAAAATTTATTCTGTTTGAATAAGATAAGGTGAAACAGACTGTCGGGTTTTAAATAGATGTTTCTAAACTGTGGTGAATTTGTAGAAATGAATTCAGATTTATTAGCAACGTATTATGTAATGATCTTTCAAAAACTTTTACAAATGTGTTGCAAATAACGAAATTTTTTTAAAATCATAAAAAATTCCTCAACGCCAGAGCTGGGCAAACTGCGGGCCGCATGCAGATATTTTTTTGCTTTTTACCGATTTTCAGTGGAAAAATAGTAGATCTGCGGACATCAAAGCTTTGTGGGGGCAATTTGGACCCACACTTTCCATAAAGGGGGATTGTGTAAAAAAGCTTGAATACCACTGGTCTTCTAGAATCTAAACTATATGGAAAAATTTATTTCTGTGTCATTGAAGCAAAGTAAAACTACAGACCTGCAAATTCTGAGAAAATGTAGATTTTGATTGATCTAAATGTTCTGAGTATGCTGCTACTGATACACCAACCTCTACTGAAAGTGGAATTGAAAGTCAAAACGTACTTCCTTCAACACAATGATGAAATTCACACAGCAAGAACCTTTGCAACACTTTTTTTGTGTGTAGGCCATCAGCTCTTTCACATCCTTAGCATTGTTTGAAGGTAGTAACGTAGCCAGATAAGCAGGGGTGTGATAAAAGCTTCTGCTCTCCAGGGCGAGTTTCTGATGATGATACTCCTCATACCTAGCATCATAACTAATGCAGGAGATCAACAGTTTATACATGTTGCCTTACGTGAGAATGTTTGTTTTAGTAAGCGTGCCACTGTCGCCTTGTTAATATAATCGAAGTGTTCGCTTGCAGTATCGAGATTCGCGCACGACTACAACTCAGATCTGACACTTGCACCAGATACAACAAAAAGCGTGATAAAGTTTTTATAGCGTTGCTTTGCAAGACGAAAACCAAAATAAATATTAATTAAAAAAAAAAAATTTTGTTTCAAAAGCACTGAAAATCGGTACCGAGTACCGATATCGTCGTTACTTTTTAAAAAATTTACCGTTATCAGTACCGACGGTACTTTTTTAGCAAAGTATTGGTACCGATATCGTCGTTACTTTTAAAGTACCGAGTGCCCAGCTCAGGTAAAATGATAACAGACATCAAGGAGACTGCGAAGGGATCGTTAGATCTTTTAGTCTGCAGCCACCTTTGCAAAATTGGTCGTCATAGAAAATAGTACAAACTTAGTGAAAACGAAAAGCAAACGAACGAAAAGCAAGCCAAAATAAAAAACAAAAAAACAAGCAAGTAATAAAACACACTTTTAAGGAATATATGTGATGCTGGCTTTTATACTACTGAATTGGACAAGACTGTATTTTTCTAGTAAAGTTCTTTTGAGGTTAGATTTAATCGATTTGGAGTTTTTAATGGTTGAATCTAATGAATTCCAAAAAAGAGGACCTTGATCCCTGATAGAATTTTGAAGCTTTGATTTTTTCAAGAAACGCATAAAATAATGATTTTGCGTACTAGCCCGGGTAGACCTTTTACGTACACTGCTGACTTCACAGAAATATTTGCTAAACTGTGCAGGAAGAGTTTTCATTTTGAATTTGAAAACAAATAATGCTTTTTCGAATTTCACTGAATCAGCCAATTTCAAAATGCCAAGCTTGGCGTAGAATGATGTTGCTCGGTCATAATAACTTCCACCTCCAATTATTTTAACAAATTTGTTTTGTAAAATACTTAATTTTTTAAAAAAAGTTTTGTACAAACGTTCGGTGGTACAGAATTTGAAGATGGCTTGAAGTAGAAGATTCATTTTTTCCAAAGCTTTTCATCTGACACTCTTCAGGGGAAATCGTCAGAATGAAGAATAAGTGGACCGAACTGATTTAAAAAGGGGAAAGAAAGAGTTCTGATTGGTTAGAAATAGAGAGCTTTGATTGGTTGGTTAAAAGTAGCCAATAGAAATCAGACTGAAGAGCTCTGATTGGCTAGAGAGTCAAGGGTTAAGATAGTTTCAAAGAATAAACGAAATCTTTTTGTTTGCAAAGAATAGATTTGAGAGATTTAATAAAAGTAGCTTCTAGAGCGGAAAGATGAAAGAGAGAACGACCTCGAGCAAGAATTGAAAATTTGTCGTCATTGTAATGAGAAGCACATACAGGATTATCAAGAAGATGTTGACCAATAGCGGACTCATGAAATTGCCGAGGAGAATTGTTGGCTTTACACCGACGAGGAAGGCTATTCCGGCTGGTTGAAATGGTTAATTTAGGGATGTGTTGTTTGATACGCTCTTGGAAGACGTTGAGACGTGCGACCAACGTACCGACTATCACAGTGGCACACAAATAGGTAAACAAGATTGCTGCAATGATGGGAAGGCAACACGTCTTTCTTCGTAGGTGGCAAGAGCTGTCGGGTAGTAAAACAACACGTGGTTCGACGGCGAGGTAGCGGCGTTTGACTGCAGAGGTGATTTGTTTTTCGAATCTCGTCGAAACGTTCCCTAGCCAAAGGACATGCAGTATACCGGGCACTTGTCTGCTGAGTGGATCAGTTTGGCATTAAGTTGCTTGAGCTTGCGTTGAAAAGTCGATGTGATTACGTCTTCAGGGTAGCCGTTACTGGTCAAGATTGATCGAATTTTGTTTAATTCCGGCTCCAGCTTGCTTTTCGAGCAGATCATAAAAGCTCTGTGTACCAGAGTGGAGATCAGATTGGTTTTTCGCTTGATGGGGCTAAAGGAATTCCAACGCAGGTACTGGCCTGTAAAAGTAGGTTTCCTATATACTGAAGTTACAAAATCAGAATATTTCCTTTCTACCAAGACGTCCAAAAAGGAAAGGGAAAAGTTAGATTCTTTTTCCTGGGTAAAGCGTAGGAAGGGGTGGAGAGAGTTAAGATGGGTAAAGAAGTTGTTGCAGTCGTCTTCATTGTTGAAGGCAGCAAAAGTGTCATCAACGTAGCGAAAATACGCTAACGGTTTGTTGGTGTTGCTAAATAACTTCACTTCTTGGTAGCCGACAAAAATATTTGCTAACGCTGGACCAGGTGGTGAACCCATTGCCACGCCATCGATTTGGCGATGCATGTTGTTATTGAAACTGAATTCCACGGAAGAAGTGGCTAGATGCATCAGTTCAACAAAGACGTTGCGTGGGAGAGGTGGTGGTGTAAAAAAGTCATTGTAGAGAGTCTCGGCGCAGATCTGTATTGTTTCAGCAAGCGGAACATTAGTAAATAGACTGGATATATCGTAAGAGCAGAGGAAAACAGAAGGGGGAGAAAAGGTAAAGTTGTTTACTTCTTTCACAAACGTGAACGAGTCAGGTACACAGTTAACAGAAAATTGTTGGAGAACGGGGTGGAGAATGGAGGTAAGCCATTTCGCCAGATGGTGCTGAGCTGATCCAATCATGGACAAAATCGGTCGTAGTGGTACATCTTTTTCGTGAGTTTTTGGTAGACCGTACATGCGTGGTCGCTGAGAACCAGTTGGACGGATAGCAACGTAGACGTTCTGGGAAATAAGGTTGTCTTTCTTTAGTCGTAGCAGCCGTCGTTGTATGCGCAACTCAATTTTGGCAGTGTTGTCATTGCTGTCGACTGGTCCAAGGTTGAGGAATTTGGTGGTATCGTTGAGAATCATCCCCATCTTGCGGTTGTAATCATTCTTGTTAAGAATGACAACATCAGAACCTTCATCGGGCTTAGTTATGTAGATGTCGTCATTAGATCGAAGAGCCTTGATTGCCTGAAAACACTCTTTTGTCATTAGAAAATCACCCCAGTCTATGGGGCTACCGCAATAGGCGTGAGCCACGTCACTTAGCCTGGCCTTTAGAGCAGAAAGGTGTTTGTCAGACCGAGGTTTGTGATGAAGTAGTTGAGCATAAAGCACTTCGAATTCAGCTAGAACTTCTTCACGCTTGATGCTAGTGGGCGGTAGACAGAAAGAAAGTCCATGCGACAAGACAAACCGTTCGGTGTCAGAAAGTTTATAGTGAGACAAATTCTCAATGCTGTTCTGGTTGAAGCTCGCTTGATTACCGATCCGTTGTTGGAAAAGAAGGCGCAAGTTGTTGTCGTTCTTCTTGCGATTGGCAGCTTCTTTGCTTTCATCTATAATAGCCAGGTAGCGACAGAATCGCACCGTGTCGAATCACTGTATCTTTGTCATTAGAAAATCACCCCAGTCTATGAGGCTACCGCAATAGGCGTGAGGCACGTCGCCTAGGTATTTGTAACCATTTATTCAAAAATGGTAGTAAAACCACTACTTGTAACCATAATTTCAAACAAATTTTACGAAAATATAGGTATTTGTAACAATTTTATCCAAAAATGTACTAATTTTAAACAAGTTTTATTACAATATACGTATTTGTTACAATTTGATTCAAAAATGGTAGTAAAATCACTACTCGTAACCATAATTTTAAATCAATTTTATTACAATACAGGTATTTGAAACAATTTTATCTAAAAATGTACTAATTTTAAACAAGTTTTACGAAAATATAGATATTTGTAGCAATTTGATTCAAAGTGTAAGTGAAAACCTTACTTGTAACCGTAATTTTAATCAAGTTTTACTACAATGTATGTATTTGTAGCAATTTAATTCAAAAATGGTAGTAAAATCACTACTCGTAACCATAATTTTAAACAATTTTTATTACAATACAGGTACTTGTTACAATTGCATCCAAAAATGTACTAATTTTAAACAAGTTTTACGAAAATATACATATTTGTGGCAATTTGATTCAAAGTGTAAGTGAAAACATTACTTGCAACCGTACACTTGTATTAATTTTATGAAAATATATGTATTTGTAGCAATTTCAATCAAAAATACTCAAAAATGGAATAATTTTACACAAATTTTATTACAACATAGGTATTTTTAACAACTTTATTTGAAAATGTAAGCAAAAATACTACACGTAACCATAGTTTTAAACGAATCTTATGAAAATATTCTTTTGGTGAAAATGCTATAAACGTACTGAACTACTCGCTCAAACAAAAAGTCGTACCGAAAATGTTCAGACCTTATATGTAAACTTCAAATGTTACGAAGACATGCTCGTTCTAATTGCGTAAACTTGGCCATAATTTCCAACTTTGTTTTTAGAACTTGTGGTACACGTATTCAAACCATCTGCAAGCGTATTAAAACCCATGACATTTCCTTTATTTGTTGAAAAGCATAACTACCTGTAGGTGAATTGTTTCTAAACCCTCAAAAAGACTGATTATTACACCTAACACACGTATGAATTATTCTCGAAAATTACGTTTTGTCACTATATCACCTGTTTTAAATCCTACCAGAAGGCACAAAAAATAGAATTTCGACTAGTCAAAATTTTGTGAAGAACTTGTAGTAAACAAATACAGTTGACCGTAAGTTTTTGCAGCTTTGAAAAATTGTACGTGTTTTGAATGTTTTGTATCACAAACGCACTCTTTGAATATTTACATAAAAATTACATTCAGAACTTCTTTTAACAATATTGCTTGCACAGAAATAGAATCAGAACCGTTTTTTTAAATAAGCGAATTTACCTATACTCAGTGCCGTAGCAGCTCAACTTTGGGCCCCCCCAAAACCCTTTCAAGTCCCCAATACTTAGCTTTCGATATGAATTGTTTTAGGTTTTTCCAGGGGTAACAACTCAGTTTCTCACCACAATGCGAATACTGTGGTAAAATTAAAACATATAACGCGTTATCACTGTGTAAAAATAAAAGGTGTAATTTTAAGACAAGTTTGTTACACCCAATTCATTTTCCATTAAAATCGTTTAGCTCAGGGTTTTTCTACCTTTTTCTGCTCATGGCCCACTAAAATGATAAAATATGATGGTGGCCCAATAACTTTTGCTAAAAGGTACAAAGTCAACGTGATGGCATGATTAGGGAATGTTGATGTCGCTCTCTAGTCAAGCTCTGTGGCCCACTGTTGGGCCATGGCCAATAGGTTGAAAACCTCCGGTCTAGCTAGAGCGCACTTTTTCGTACACAGATGTTCTTTTGACAGCATCATAATCTGGAGATCGGGCGCATTAACTTTCGATTGACAACATGGCCAGCGAAGAACCAATCGGATGGCCGAGTGGATAGAGCGTGTGCTTCTGAGCCTGAAGGAGTGAATAGACTGAGGGTTCGATCACTAGTCAAGTCAAACCAATGACTTAAAAATTGGTATTCACAGCTTTCCAACTAGACATTCAGCATTAAAGGGATAGTGTTAAGAAAGCCGTCAAGTTTGCTTGTGCCGTTGGGAAAAACACTTAACGAGATTCCCCCATCTAAGTGCGGTAGGTAGACAGATGGCCGGCAACTCCTAAGGGAGCTCGTGTTGCGCCCCATTGCTTTCCGTGATAGGTGGATAAAAATGCCAACAAATGGAAAGAAAAAAGATAGTCTGCTGTTTGCCATATTAGATGTAATAAACGTTTTAATAAATTTCAGTTTTCTGAAGCTTTGTTCAGCACTGGTAACAGTAACAACGCATTTTGTAAACTCGAGAAGCAAGGCAAGCGAGCACTTACAGGTATTACTATTGAATTAAAAGTTCAACGGTGTTGAAGGGAGACTGCCAAACGAGCTTGTGTCGTTCTAATCAGCAACCATCTGATATAAATATCAAATGCAATAGACTCCAGCCGTGAATCGAACCCGTCGCAAAGAATCTGAACCTGCGTGAGGTATTGCCAGATCATATTGCTGACAATGGCTGTTCATGCACGAAGCTGCTGGGTATAAACAGCAATGCAAAGACAGAAGCGACATCACATGTCAGCTTAAAACTTTCTAGTATCGACATAATAGCCTGGTCCACCAGTTGTTTTAAAAAGTTTGCTTTGAATCTCTTCCTCAGAAGCTGTACGATATAGATTTGCATCGTAACTAAACATTCTCTTTTTCTATTTTCATTCTCTTTTTTTTTTACTTTTTGATTGAGGAAGACCAGACCAATGTCCAATTCCTGCGCTATTTGAAAGCACACGTTTTCAAACTAGCAATCCTTTTTCAATGGACTTTTGTATTCGATGTCAGATTATGGTTGCTGACACAGAAATAGGGTAGGATTGAATTTAATTTACCGATCGGATGGCCGAGTGGATAGAGCATCTGCTTCTAGATTGGTGGACTCCGGGATTCAATTCCGGGTCCGGTCAAACCAATGACTTGAAAATTGGTATTCACAACTTTTTTGGTTGACGTTCAGCATTTCAATTCCGGGTCCGGTCAAACCAATGACTTGAAAATTGGTATTCACAGCTTTTTTGGTTGACGTTCAGCATAATGGATAGCGCGAAACAAGCGGCAAGTTCGCTTGTTGTGCTGTTGGGAAAGGCACTAAACGGGATTACCCCATCTAGGTGTGGTAGACCGATGGTCGGCAACTCCTAAGCGAGCTCGTATAGCGCCCCGTCGCTTTTTCATGATAGGAGAATAAAATTTCGAATAAATAAAAAATAAATAGATAAAATTTTAAATCTGCTCACAAGGTGTTAATGAATTTGAATTTAATTTTTTCAAGAGGAATGAATTTGAATTTAAGCTTTGAAAAATGATTGCATCCAACTCTGCACCGGCCTCCTTTTTCAAGTCCTACGCGCACTCTTACACACAGTGTATTGTTTATGACATCATTATGCAGTTTATGACGCTATTTGAAAGTAAACGATAGCGAAAAGTTTTAAAACTGAAATAGTATATAGAATCTGAGCGCAAAAAATCCCATTCAACGCGATTCGCCAAGCAAAACTTTGTTTTTGAATTGATGCAACTTCGGGTCCTTCAAGACAATTTGGGGCCCCTTTTGGCAGTGTGGGCCCCCCCAATTGGGGGGTTTGAAGGGCGGCTGCTACGGCTCTGCCTATACTAAACATGAATATTAGTTAACATTCTTTTAATATGGTTTGTGCAATCAATCCGGAACAGAAAAAGTTTTTCATTTTATTTACACCTACTGTATTTCTTGCGTAAGATTTTTACGTAGTTTTAGCAGTAACTTTTCTACGGTTTCAGAGTACCATCTTCTTTTTCATTGTTTTTTCAAGTTCATCATCAGATCGGTTTACTTCTCGTTACGCATTTTGAATGTTTGCGAATTAGCATACTTTGTTCAATACGGTCAGTTTCATAGTTTTTTATCGTCCTCCTTTACTGTTTGATCGTTTTGGTGCTTTTAGGTCTCGGTTTTACATTTTTTAACGTCCCCCTTTACTCTTTGGTTGTTTTGGTAATTTTAGATCTCGGTTTTACAGTTTCCAACGCCCCCTTTACTGTTTGATCGTTTTGGTGCTTTTAGATAACACTTGTCGTAAACCACAAACGTTTTAATTCTATTTTACAAACCAGGAATAGAACGAGTGTGCTTATGCTTTGTTTGAAATAGTCAACTCGGATCAGAAAAAGTTTTCATTTTACTTACATTTACTATATTTTTTAAGATTTTTGCGTAGTTAACCTAAAGGTTTTTACCCTGAAGGCTTCAGCTCGGTTTAGAGTACCGTCTTAAATTTTCCATTTGTGTTTTGCAAGTTTCTCATCAGATCTGTATAACACGTTAGACGATATGCATGTCTGCCAATGAATTTACGGTTTCTTGTTGTTTTTCCTTGACTTGGTGGTAATATCAATTCGCTTTGTGCTGAATAATTTTACGCAAGCGCTGTTCAGTTTAATCTACCGCAAGAGGTCGCTCAGGATCAATTGAAGCGAGAATTAGTAGCGTTAGTCGACTACATAACTAATGAAAAATCCAGAACTGAAACAAGTAAAACGTAAACACTCAAAATAGTTTAAAGTAAAAACGTTAAAACCTTGCTCGATTTACCTTTTCACTGCGAGCACTTACTGATTTGCCATTTCTGCTGATTTTAAAAGTTTTGCTGTTCAGTTTTACCGCAAAAACTCTGTAAAAATTGAAATCACATGTTTTGATTCTTTTTGTTGTTCTTGGGTTATTTGATTCGTTTGCGGTAACAATTCTAATGTGTGAAGTTTTGTGGTGTCACTGATCTTGTTTGACTTTCATTTGTTGCGTCACAGTGTGATATTGTATTATGGGTTAGTCGTGACTTCTACGCAGGCTGAGTTTCTACAGTTTCCGCGAGTTTAGGTAGAATTATCAAAATGTCTTGAGAAAGATATCTCTCAATAATCTGCGAGCTTGTTCCGAGTTGCAGGTACCACAAGTATAACATTATTACCTACTCGAATTGCGTGATGATTTGACAGTCTGGGACACCTCTTCGCAGACTCTTGTAATTTTAATCGGCACAGTGGCTATCGCTAAATCGTTTGTACCATGATAGAAAACCACAGTTGCAAAGAATTCAAAGTTTTTCCTACTCTTATTTGTTACAATCTGCAAAAATTCGGTAATGACCTTCCTGGTAAGGTTAGATAAAGATTGAGTGTACCCAAGTGTAGATCATCCGAAACAGTATTGTCAGAGAAAATTCAGTATTGATCAAATGTATAAAATCTTGCAGTATTGAAAAAAACAAAAACTTCTTGCAATCTTCTGTTAGAATAATGTTTATACTAAAGTCTGTAAAATAGTGATGACCGATACCGTTTGTTCCTTTGTGTGAGAAAATGTTTACTTCCAGTTGCTACGTGTCTGGACAAGTTCGGAAACGATTAATCACTAAAGCTTTTTCGAACTGTGAAGTTGCTCTGATTCACTGAAACTGAGTCGTAATCGTTAGACGTGAAACCAAAGAACAAGTTTAAAATGTCTTGAACGTCATTTCGATATTTGAAGCACCAACGAAAAAACGTAAACGCACAAAATAATAAACAACTGATATTTCGAAAGTTGTAATGATTGGGAATTGATTAAATGTAAAAATCATAAACATGATTAAACGCATTGATACACCCATTTTATTTGTTCTATCTCGCACTTCCCATCAACCCCTACGCACTTGGATAACTTATCATTGCTAATTCAAACAAATTTAGAATGAATCTGTTGAAATGATTAATAAGTTTGTATTAACTGCGAAAACTTAAAAACCGTGAAAAGTTTTGGAGAAGTTCAAATATTACAGCAAATTTAGAAACGTAATTGAAATAGTAAACAGCTGATATTTTATAGCACTTGTTTTTGCAGGAGTCTATTCCCAAATTACAGGAAATTAAGAACAGCATCTGCTGTATCACATTTCAGTTCATAACGAATGACACCTCCAAAAACTTGGTTAAATTAGTAAAAAATAAACCAGAGGTTATGATTCTTTTACCTGATTCATACAGAAATAATATCTTCATTAGGAGTCTATTCCCAAATGGTAGGAAAGTAAACTGTGTGACGTATCATGTGTCAATTCGTAATACATGACACCTCTAAAAACTTGGTTAAAGTCGCTAGAAAAATATGCTTTGTTAACCAAAGGTTATTTTTCTTTTACCGCAGGTACAGAGCGAAGAGATGGATAGTTGTTTTGGCAGTCTATTCCGTATTACAGGAAATTGAACCATGTTAGCTGTCTGTTTTACAGGAGATACAGAGCAAAAGATAAGAGTACTTGTGCAGGAATCTATTTTCGAATTACAGGAAAAAACAGCATCTGCTTTACAGCAGGTATAGAGTGAAAGGATGAGAGTACTTGTGCAGTCTACTCCCGAATTACAGGAAATTAAACTGTGTGATTTATGTCTTTTACAGGTGGTACAGAGCGGAAAGAGGAATAGTTGTTTTTGCAGTCTGTTCCCAAATTACAGGAAAAAACAGCATCTGTTTTACAGGTGATACAGAGCAAAAAGAAGAGAGTACTTGTGTAGGAATCTACCCCCAAATTACAGGAAAGAACAGCATCTGTTGTATCATATTCCAGTTCGTAGTAAACACTTTTAAAAGCTTTGATTAAACCCATTAGAAAAATACTCTGAAGTTAACCAGTGGTTCTCATAATCTTCAAAATAGATTTTTGATATCATCTGCAACTCACCAATCAGCCGATATTTTTAAAAAGTTCATACCAATGCGTAGAATCTGCTGTATCATATTTCAGTAAACACTCTAAAAGCATTGGTTATGTTTTCTTAACCAGTCGTTCTCATAATCTTTAAAATAAAATGCGAATAAAAAATAGATGAAAGGAAATCAAAAGTTACAGAACAAAAATTTTTCTCAAAATAATTATTGAATCGGTAACAAAAATTTATATCGCATCGATATTTTTTATCAAAATGCGACTATTTCTTTAGAACTATTTTTGATTTCCAGACTCAAGCAATCCACCAAAAAACGAGCCACCATAAAAAACAAACCGCCACCGACTTCATCATGTGAGGATTCTTAGGAGATAGACATTTAAACGGGTTTGAGTGACAAACAGGTTGAGGAGTGGAATTACTACAGATAGCGTCAACGCAGTCACCCATTTTTCAACGAATCTTGCGGTAGTTTTTCAAAGTATAGACTACACTGACTCGCACACACTTTTTTATACCACAAAATCGCAAGAAAAAAAGAAAGTTGGTTAAAGCAGTCTCTAAAAGAAAGTTGTTGGTTATGCTTCGTTACCGGAGATTCAATGATAATAATTCTTTTACAAATCTTACCTGGAGCTTAAAAAGATTGCGCAACAACCGGAAATTTCTGTTCAAAACAAGAGTTGTAGAATATTACGCAACAACTCGACATATGTAGCAATCGCTTATGCAATCTTTATATCTTGTGTGCTATCCCCACTAAAATTGCAGGAAAGTATACTGACGTATCATATTTCAGTTTGTAGCAAACGCTTTTAAAAACAATGATTATGCTTTGATAACCAGAGATTAGATTCATACTGCACGAAATAGCTAAAGAGTACACATTTTATCAAAAATAATTATTGAACCAATATTTCTGGACTACTATTTTTGATTTCCAGACTCAAGCAATTCACCAAAAATGAATCGTCGCCTCAAACAAACTGTCACCAACGGCGCACGTGAGCCATCACGAATGGCATACATGAGTCAACACCAACGACGCACATGAGCTGCCACTAGGTGTGGAGGAGGAGTGGGTCACATTTGATTTCCAGACTCAAGCAATCCACCTCAAAATGAACCGCCGCCTCAACCCACCGCGGCCGCCTCAACCCACCGCCTCAAAATGAGTCACCACCAACGGCGCACATGAGCAATCCGTCTCCACCTCACCAGATGAGGAGGAGGTGGCCGAAAAATAGCTCTGTATACACTACTAACTATCTAAAAAATAAGCAGGATAGCCATTGCGACCAAGCATAACCTTGATATTACCTCTGAACAAATGCTTTCATAAGAACTACAGATCTTGTAAGCACGATCGAACAAACAATTGACCAAGTTATATTTATAGCGGTGTGGTACAAAGCTGCTCCATTTGGAATATAATCCAGTTTTGGTCGGTTTGCGAAATGTACTGGTTGTAACTGTCGTTGAACTGTTATCTACGAAAACATCCAAAAAATTAATGCATTCTTTATTTTGAATTTCAGTGGTAAAATCAAACACACAGAAAAACAGGTCAGTTTTATGAACAAAACTGTAAAAGTAGGCTTTGGAAAATAGCTAGTAAGTAGCTGAACTTGTAGCCAAGTCTAAAAAAACCACACACCGTTGCAATGATCGGCCCTGACGCAGTTTGAGAAGCAGCTAAAATTCCTCTCTAAAACGATGCAATCAGAAGACGTATAGATGACATGTCTGTAGATATCGAAACGATCGTTTTAGATAAAATAAAAACTAGCAAACAGTTTTGTTTGCAATTAGACGAGTACACAGATATTTGGTAAAAACCCTCTACTATTGGACAACGTGCGTGTTGTGGAACTGGATGGAAATGTTATTGGAGAGAAGTTGCCGTTTTTTGTCACTTTATAAAAGTGGTGTGCTGCGACATTTTTCTTGTGCAAAGTGTACCACAGCTCAAAAGAGGTTGAAAAACACTGACATACAATTATAGAAAACAACTTGTCGCTGAGCTGTTCAGTCGAGGTCATTACAGCGAAGCTTGAGAAAAGGCTTATATTAACGACGCCTCAACGCACCACTCGATGCCCAACACAGCTACTGTATGCATTACCGGTATCGCAAAACTTACCCAAATCTTGACCCACCCCTAGGAAAAAATCTGGGATTCGCACCCTGACCTAAGATCGAGGAGCGGTACAGCTCTTCTATGATTAAGAAAAAGCAACGCTGCGTTTTAGCTCTCCTCCGTAAATTTTGCTAAGAAGATAGTCGCAAAATTTAAATCAATGTTGCAGACTAGTCAGGATATCAGGCAGACACGATATTATGTTCTCGCTTGTTCTTTCACGCAGATATATTTCGTAGCCTACTTTCACGGAAAGAACTATATCAACTACTTAAGGCCTACTAATTTTTTGGTATACCATACGGCCTGTTGAATGCATGGACCAGAAGTCGTACATTAATGAAGGGATCCAACTTTACTCATTGCGTCGTTTTATTTTGTTTTCAAAGCATAAATTGATAAAACACCGAAACTGCATCAAAAAAATCCCTCAACTACAGGGTGACGCAGTTATATTTGGCATTTGACATTTTATCACCATAAAATATGAAACACCGTTATTACGATACATAAGTGAGACTACGGTGTTCATGGTAAAAATAGAGAGTAGGTATCTCAAAAGTAAACATACAGTAGGCCTACATTTGTAATTGTGATTTGCTTATTCTTCAGAGAAAAGTTTTTTTTAAAGTAAATTTTGCCCCACACGGCGTCAAAATTTTGAAAAGTTGGAACAGAAAGTTGGAAGATTTTATTCATTTCACCAATTGTAGACTACACTAATGCAAGCTTATTTCTTGTTTTTTCAAAATATTTCCGCCATGTTTTCCTGTGCTTGCTCGATTACTTGCAAGAGGTTGCAGACTCGGCGACCGAGTCACTTTTTTGGGAGTAGACCATGTTTTTTTCGAGGCCTCTTACTCGTAATATTCATAATTTTTGCCCTTGTTTTCTTTACGATGGAAATGATTCAATTTTTGTTGTTCTCGTTTATAGCGGTGAAAATAAAAAAAGTATGATGATGTGGACTAATAGTGTCGGATAAGAATTCGTCAAAAGGCGGGATGCCTTGAAATTGGTGGTTCTCATGTTGAGGTCTTAGATGTCAAAAAGCAAATTCTGTCTTTACCTAAAATATTCAAGGCCGGTTTTAAGCCGATTTGACCGATTTTACCAAATTGGGCCCCGCACATTGAGGGGTCCTGCGCAAGTGGGGATCTTTTTCTGTATTAGGCTATGACTTATGAGATACAAAATAGGAGAAAGTACAAAAAGTTGAACCGGTACATAACAGAACAGAAGTTCATTTCGTTGCTCATAACAAACGACACAACAAATATTCTTAGTTTATCACAGAAGAGTAAATTTGCAACAGGCAGCTGTGAAGGGACCAGTGGTCTTCGAGTCGAACAGCAGCCTTACATAAAAGTTTACAAGAAAAACAAAAACTAAGAATATTTAAATGTTTAATGTCACAGGGAAAAGCAGCGGACTAGAAGCTTTAAAATTTATAGACACTAGGATTGAACGTATTTCTCCAAGAGTAAGCTTTTGTAATTACTTTTGAACCTTCTATATGACAAATGCCTAAGAGTTTCAGGAAGTGAATTTCATAGTTTTGCGCCTTTGTATTTTATGGACTTTTGAGTTCTGGTTGTAGTAAAACGCGGAAGAAGCAAGTGATCTTTGGAGGAGTTTCGTATGGAGTAAGAATAGAAATTGCATGAGTAAGTAAAGTAATTGCAAAAACGTATGGGTAGTTCATTATGGGTGTATTGGTGCATAATTTTAGCCAGTTCAAATTGATATAAATCATCAAGTTTTAGTATTTGTAGTTTATAATAGTAAGAGCTAACTCTTTCTTTATGGGGAATCTCAGAAATAATGCTTATCGCTTTGTTTTGTAGTACTCTAATTTTATTCAAGTACGTTTTGCACGTTGAAGCCCAAACAGGCAAGCCATACAGTAGAAGAGAGTGAATCAGAGCGAAATACAAATTAATTAATGCGCTCGATGGGAAAAAGTATTTCAGTCTTGCAATTATGCCAACAGATCGAGATAACTTAGATTCAAGATGATAGATGTGTGGCTTAAAAGTGAGTATATCGTCAATTAATATTCCTAGATACTTAGTAACTTTAGGCGTTTCAATTTCAACATTATTCAGCGTGAGAAAAAGATCAAAGGGACACGGTTTTCTAGAAAATGAGGAGATATTTAGAGCGAAAGTTTTATTTGGGTGAAGAGTTAAACCATTGGGGGCCATCCATCTGGATACACTAGAAAGCTCAGACGCAGCTAGACTTTCCATTTTTGAAAACGACGAATTACTGATTAACAGGGCAGTGTCATCAGCAAAAAGTCTTGGCGTGGTTTGTAAGGCTGTGGGAAGGTCGTTAATATATAATAGAAATAATAGAGGTCCCAAAATAGAGCCTTGGGGGGCTCCGTATGTAATATCATGAAGTTGCAGGTGGATATTATCAATGGAAACAAACTGCTTTCTTTCACTTAGATAAGAATCCAGTAATTTATGGGGAACTCCCCGGATACCGAAAAATTCAAGTTTTTTCAAAAGAATTGGATTAGGCCAAGGGTGGGAACCTGGCTACTTGGCGTTAGGGTGTCAGTTTCAGTTTCGGAGTGTTGAAACCCAGATGTCAGGTTGCAGTTTTGGTTTGGTTTCACGGCTGTTGAAAAATCGGTTCCAGTTTCGGTTTCAGTTTTGCTTACGCGCAGTTTCGGTTTCTGGGTTTCAGTTTCGGTTTAAGTTTTATCCAAGAAAGTTATTTTACTGTGAATACGTATTATTTAAACCCTCTGCTTCTTGGGGTTTTTGTTTCATTACGATGATAAGTAGCAGCTCAGATGGCCGAGTCAGGAGAGCAATTGCTTCAGAAGATGTCAACTTGGGTATAATTCCGAGTTCGGTAAAACCAAAGACTCAAAAATTAATATTCACAGCTTCTCTATTAGACGCTCAGCATTAAAGGAACTGTATAGGTAATGATGGTGATGACAATTTTAAAGACCCAAAATCTTAGAAAATTTTGAACAGGTTGTAGTTTCAGTTTCGGTTTTGACGTTTCAAGAAAAAACGGTTTTGGTTCAAGTTTAGGTTTTCAAAATTTTGGCTAAGCAGGTGTCAGTTTCAGTTTGGGCTCATAAAATTTCCTTTAAAACCGGGTTTTCAGGTTTAGGTTTAGGTTTGAGTTTCCACCCTTGGATGAGGCACAGAATCAAATGCTTTTCTGATATCAAGTAATAGGAGAGTGGAGAAGCGCTTTTCTTCGATATTTTGATATGATTCGGTTATTTGGTCAAGAATGGGGTGAATTGTGGAGTGTTTATGACGAAATCCAAATTGCCTTGAGATAATTAAATTATTTTTTTCCAGAAAAGAAACCATTCTGTTAAAAATCACACGTTCAAAAATTTTTGCTATACATGAAAGAAGAGAGATTGGACGATAGTTACCAGGTTGGTTAGGGCAACCAGACTTATATATTGGTATAACTTTTGCCACTTTTAATTTGTTAGGAAAAACTCCGTAAGAGATTCACTGATGTAAAATTATGGAGAGGGGGAGAGAGATAATGTGGGCAGCTGTTTTTAAAATGAAAGGTGAAATATCACCGTAACCACTAGCTTTGTTTAAGTGGAGGTTGTAAGTGAGTTTAATAATTTCCTGAGGTGACGTTAGATGGAAATAAATAGAGGAAGAGCACGGAGATTTGAGATATGAATGAAAATCATTGGCATGACTGACGTTCTTAATACCAGATGCCAGGGACTTTCCAACATTGGAAAAGTGAGAATTAAATTTTTCGAAAATGGTGGCAGGATCGGAGACAGCTTCATTGCCAGTGTTTGAGGAATTGGGAGCAGAAGATATGGATTTGTTAGGTAGGAGGGAGCGCAGAATATCCCATTTTTTTAGGATTATCTCTACATGCATTAAATTGATTATGATAGTAATGCCTTTTCGCCAATTTTTTTACTCTAGTAAGCAAATTGGAATATAATTTATAGTAGTATTTTTCACATGAATTCCCCTTCACATAATGACTCTTATGCATTTTTTGCTCTTGCTTTATCGAAACAAGAAGCCCTTTGATGATCCATGGTTCACGAAGTAACCGCATTTGTTTTCTAGAATATTTTTCTACCGGTGCATGCATATCAATTGTTTGCCATATCAAAAAGTGGAATCTGGTAAAATAGTCATCAACATTAATTTGATTTGTTGAGTAGTTTGCCGTGAGGAAATCGTCTAGCCGTTCATGGAGGCTTTGGTTAAAATCCTCCGCTGAAAATTTTGCGAAAGACCGTTTATAAATTGGCTTATCAAGTGAATGACGTGTATTTATCCGCTTTGATATGGTTACCATGACTGGATAGTGATCAGTTATGTCATAGTCAAAGACAAGTGGTACTAGGGAGTACTCTAGTGGGTGTATGTATGATTGAAGCCACAGAAATCGAATTGAGCATGTTTAAGTATTCAGTGGCCTCACGAGAGATAGGAGAAATCGTTGTAAAGTTTGTATACGAAGTTGTACGGGCTTTGGTGCATAATAATTGTGGATCATTCTGCTTTCTCCTAAATTAGATAAAAAATCTGCAGCTGTTAAACCCAAACATTAGTAAGGAAAAAAAACTTGCGCATTTGTTTAATCACGTGGGTTTGCTGTTTACAAGAAAATATCTGAACTCTGATGGTTTTAAAAGAGGTTCATTTTTTTTTCTGTTTTACCTTTTTAACGTTTATTTAAGGAAGCATGCTCTCCACTAAAAGCAATTGACACGTGAGTTAATTTGTCGAACGTACGCTTTTTAATAAAACCAAAAGCTTTGAGAAACCCTCAAGATTCATAGCAGCAAAGTCAATGGCACAGTGAAAACAGCTCATCGAGTTGAGTTGAAGCAATTTATGGACATAAGTGGCTCTAAGGGTCAGGGCATATATGCATCCCCGAAAATTTTTATACAGTAATTGCAATTTTAGAGCTTTTAGAGATAATTGTTGTTTATTTTTTGCCTTCAGTTCGACATCACCACATATCAAGGTTTTTCGTTGGCGTATTTGCAATAACGGTACTTAAGGCGTAGGCCTACACAGGCCTATCTGAAGGAGTTCCAAATTAAAAAAAAATGTATAGCAAATTATAGTTGTTGCATAACTTTCAAGATATTACCGCAATGCCGGTCTGAAATTTAAAATATTGCATGATTTGCCTTTCTTGGTGGTAAAAGTAACACAATAAAAGCTGGGGAACGCAAAAGAGTGGGGCTGCCACCCCCCCAATCAACAGACTTGCTTTTTTAAAGACAGCAGCTCTTGAGCATAATTTTAAACTTTCTATGTTTTGTTGAAACAGCTTCAGCTAAACTTTGCGCATCGTTTGCCATAAAAATTATTAAATATGGAAATTGCGTTTGTTAGCAACACAAGCATCGAAGAGTCTTCCACTGCTTGTCTTTTGTCTTCGAACTCGTAAAACGATATGAGATAGTGACCTATCACTTGCACAGCTATCTCATGTGCAACTGCATCTTAGAGATCAGGCAATGTCAGCTCAATGTAAGGTTGTCGTTGATGAAGTGGATTGTTACACGAAATATTTTTGTAATTTACAAAATTGATCCAATATTTGCCCCCCTCCCCACGTCGGCTGTTCTGGTGCCGGCTCTCAATAAAAGCAACCAAGTTACCTTAAATTGTTTTGCAGCAAGTATTAAATGTCTATCTTTTTTGGCTAATATGTAGCCCCATATGATTTTTTTTTTAAATGTAAACATTCATACATTTTACTATAGGCCCCGCCATCAGATTTCTAATTGGGCCCCGCAGCTTCTAGCATGGCCCTGAAACTATTGACGTAATTATGTAAAGAAAAAGGCAACACCAAATCTACGTAACGAACGTTTTGTTCATGCGGTGGATATGCTGGATTAAGCTCTCTCTCTTGAACATTTGAGAAATTTATTTTTAAAAACCATACAAAAATATCAGAAGCAACTATATCAAAATACAGCTTACAGAAAGCAATTACATAATCTGAAACAACTTTGTAAAACACGGATTGAACAAGAATACAGAGAACATATGCAAAGCAAAACACTTCCGAGCTAAGTGTTGGCTACACTATCCTTCCTATTCATACAGTAATAAAAAGGTGTTGAGTTCTGATAAAGCTGTCGCAACTTTTATATAATATTTGCTGTTGGCAGCCAGAGGCCTTAAGAGCTTGCAGCAGACTAACGAAAAAATAATGCCGTGTTTCAAAAAAAGCTATAGAGTTAGTACGGTGGAACCAGGACTTTTGGTTGGGGGCAAATCAATTTGATGATGTTATGGCACATGGTAATTGCCCTAATTGCCCCGGTACTGGCATTGAACTCTGATGTAGGCCTAGTTGGCAAAATCCAAGGCCAACTTACAAGCCAATAAATACACATGTTGCGGTCAAATGGCTTTTTTCGGCAACCCACATTTGCAAAAGATTTACATTCCAAATGCTGAACATGCGGTGAGCGAAATTAAGCTAACACAGCAAAGACAAGCTACCTAGCTATTCACTACGTCATATATTACTACATTGAAAACAGTTGGGCTGTACAGCAGCGTCAAGAGTTAATGAATATAAGATGGAATTGTGTTGCTCGCATGTAGTTGGGAAATACAAAATGCATTTGCTGTTTAAGGAGAATACTTGAAACATTATGAGCCAGTCACACGTGCGAACAAAACCTCGATTTCACCTCTGCTGAATTGATCGAAATCGTCGATTTGTGATAGATATTAATGTTGAAACAGATTAACAAAGTTGTTCAATCAGGTTCAGATTTACTTCGACTGATTTGACGAAAAAATGCCAGTTTAATGTGATTTAGGTCAAACTACCTGGCTCAAACAAAATTAATGCGTCCTTGGCACCAGGGTCGGAATGGATGGGGGATAACCCCCGTGAAATCACCGCGTTGAGTGGGGATAAGCGGGCTAAACCCTCCCTTCCCCGGTAAATCGAACCCTCTGAAAAAAGACCTACTGCCAACATCTAAGTAAAGTTCGTGAAAAAACATGAGTCTGGAACCTTTATGCCCGGGCTCCCCAAAATGTGCATACGGTCCTGCATGGCACATGGTTTTAATCGGCACAGAAAACTTGATGAAAAAATAACAGATAATAATCAGTTATTCTGACAATGTCGGAGTTGACAAGTTCTGAAACAAGTAAAAACAAGGTGGAGGATTTCGTCAAACACACAGTGTAACAACAAATGGGAGGCTTTTCAGTGCCAAGACCAATTCGCACAAAGTTGCATGAAAACAAACAGAACACCACGAAGAACAACTCAGTAAGTCTAAGCCAACAGCACAGCGTCGATAAAAAATGACCCAACTACAAAAAAGAAAGCGACCACTCACAAAGTAATCGAAATAAGTCGCCATCCTTGCTAACTAATGGCCGTCATAGTGAGAAAACCCCTCATTTTGCAACCGAGGTGTTTGCTTTTACTGAAAACTTAAGAATGACTCTTTAAAAATCCTTATGTCGAAGATCAATCACGAGAAAGACACGAAATATGGCGAATGCCGGATCCCACGACTGAATGATACATTCGCTGCACCCCTTATATTTTTGGGCGGCTCTGTGTTAGTTTCTACTTGAGTCACAATAACTTGTTGTCGCTGGTAGCGAGTACTTGGATTTCAAAAATTCAGCTCAATACTTTGTCATTACTTAGCAATTAAATCAGGGAAGAAATCGCCACTAGAAAATAAAAACTTGATGCAAAAGCACGTATCAAATTTGATGAAACCCAACAGCATCGTAACTACAACTTTAACATCGTCTGCAAAACCTAATCAGTCAGTTGCTGTAGTGGCGAAAGAAATCGCTATCGAGCCGGGAGGTCTGGGGTTCGATTGCCGCAGGTGTCAAATCGGACGTTCTGTTATCAACAGCTCGCCACCGCTGCCACGTTTCTCCGGAGCTGTGCTGCCCAGATGCTAAGCGGCGGAGATGCGCCCCATGCTTCGGCGTAATATCGCCAGTATAATGAAGATTTGACTTTTTTAAAACCCAACAAAGACTACCATGTATCCAACTACCACACAGCAATATATAATATAGTAGGCCTCTACAACAATATTCTCATATGAACTGCAAAAACATTTCAAGCTTAAATAAAAAACAAAGTTAAAAAAATCGTAAAAATTTTTCATACAAGGAAACTTGCAATTGATAAAAAATATCAGCACCACCAACCGATAACAGTAAACTCAACCTAGATATCATCATCTAATTCATATATAAGCGAATCAGAGGCAAGCTTAACCGCTGACTTTGTCACGTGGTTTGAAATCACTTCTTTTGAATCGTCATTTCCGGTTATGGTGACAAGTCCATGAGCAGGAGTATGGGAAGCTTCAACATCGTCATCATCACTATCACGAGCTCCGTCTGTTTTGTCACCTTCTAATGCACTCTCCACTTTATTGTTAAATGACACGGATTTGAAAACTTTGCGATTTGAGGATTGCGAATCTGTAAATGTTTTTGTAATCAGCTATGCAGTTGTAATAACCACAAAATGTAAATCGTAATGAACCGGTTCGATTCACACATACACCATCATTTCGCCTGACAAGTTAGCCACAATCTACACAAAAGCAACATAACTTGACAACACCACAAAAAGCATCAGTTAATACATATCTTTTTCTTTTTATTTCATGTCATTTTTTTTTCTTTGTGCCGCCACGTAACTGCAGTTATTATATTAGTGAAGAGTATGCATCATGGGAGATGAAATAATTGATTATCGAATGCGCGAAACCAGTTCCAAAGTCCAATACACCAAGCACTCGACCAACTCCACGTGCTAAGTAATGAATATCTTCCCAGAAACTCGTACAATTATCTCCAACATGCCATCTCTAACATATTACCAAAATTGACCATCTGGCCAATTTCAAGCTACGTCCACACAATTGACAACAGCCAAGTGCTCACGTTCGAAAGGTTGCAGTTCAAATCCCACCCCAGCTTTGACACTACAACCTTGAATAAATCACTTCACATCGATTATCTTTAAGCGAAGAATTTTCCAAGCAGCAAAATGAAGTCGGAAGTGAAAATTTAGCCGAGAGTCTCGGAAACCATAGCATGGCAACTACAATGTAAGTCCGGATGCATTACACGCCTGATTGCTTTCTAATGATAACAGGGTAAATATCTTTTGTCCCATTTCCAGGATACAATGACGCCAAGATAGGTAACGACAAGCCATTTTCTTGATTGCAAGTCGTAAAATAGATTAAGGAAAAAAAAAGATTAATAATTTTTAAACCTGGACCTTTCGACAACACAGACTCATCAGCAGTGTAAGCAAGGCAGTACAAAACTGAAGGATTTGTTTTTTTTTTAAGAATTACCCACTGGCGCGGACTTGGGGGGAGATGGGGAGGTTTAACCTCCCAACAGCTTGCAGCATGGTGAGAAACTTCCCCGTAAAAATCTATCCAATTTATATGTTTAAGAATGATACCTTGTTTATGAATTATTAAAATCCACTGTTTGTGTCAATTAAAATTAACCTGCTATTTGAAGGAGTATTTTACATTCTTTCTTGCGTATCAACACCAGAAAACGTACCGTTCAAACACGTACTCATGCAATAATACTACAACCCAAAAACCTACGAAAACGCATTTTAGGGTGCGCAGGTTAACTTGCGTGATAGTGCGTACACGCGTGTATAAGCGTATTCGCACAGCATCAAACACCTTTGGTTTCAGCATCCCGCTCAAGCATCGGTGCTAAGATGTAACAGCACTGCAGATAATATGAGAATTGTTAAATGCGAAGAAACACTCGCACAAAAACTGTTCCATAATACTGAGCAGTATTAGCAATTCCAAACACACGAAATAATAATGAAAAATTCTGTTAACCTCGGAATATCAAATATGCTTAGCAGGGGCGTACGCAGGAATTTTTAAGGAGGGTGGGCGTGAAGGAATTTTTCCACGTTAAGGTACAATTTTTTGTTGTGGAATTTAAGCGATAAAGGCTTTTGGAGTGTATCGGAGAAAGCCAAAGGGAAGGGCGTGAGCATTGGAGTCGAGCCGAGCCCCCCTGCGTACGTCTAATGCTGAGGGTAATCACTTGCCATTTCAATGAGTCATCTTTAAAATTTTTTCATAATTTTTTTTATGTTATTTCGCCATGAGCAAGCCCGAAACGCTTATTCGCTTATTATTACTATCGTTTATTCGGAAACGTGCTTATTATCTGTTGTGTTATCATAAAAATAACGTATAAGAAAGGTGACACTTGTACAATCTTTGGGTTGATACGGTAAACTTGCTAACTTGCTTGTCTCCGGTTGAATGAGAGGCTGATCGCAAAAACCAAAAATTTGAAAAATGCTTTGAATAGCACGGTTTTCTAAACAGTGATTTGATTTGAGCGTGAGAAATATAATAACGTAATGAAAATAGGCAAAACAAGTGAAATTTGTCAATTAAAGACGAGAAAACAAAAACATCAACTGCTGATTCCGATCCCAAAAAACAATTTGGAATGTAACGTCATGAAAACATGTGTTCATACAAAGGTAGCGGAACAGGTCGAAGAACAAATGCTAGGTGTAAAGACTTTTTTCCATGGTGAGCAAAAACATTTTGTTGGTCTAGGTTTGAGTGGAAGTGTGCCAGCGCCGAATTACTCTTTTGTGTAGTTAGTTAACGCAACACAGCTCTTTAAAAACTCGCTGATTTAATGTAAGTGCTACGAAAAATAAAAAACTATTGGTACTCGTACTCAACGCATTGGCAAGCTAAAGTTTATTGCGTCTCAAAAATCTACGCATTCTTCGGGGTAAGCAGCACAGAAATGCGTATTTTTTGTGATCTTTGTTACTTTGCTTGTGCTCGCACAAAACCTCCCCGCGTTCTTAGAGTAAGTCGGCGCTACTGTGGCTTAATTTTTTCCTTAAGGTATTTTCGTTCCATATCTGGGAATATTACTGCGATCAAGAATTATGAATCAAATACATCTGATGAAAGCAAATGAGAAACTGCTTACGAACAAATTTAAACAATTGTACCTCCACGTGCGTTGCTACTTGTTCCATTCTTGTTGCATTTTTCGCTTTTTGCATTTTTCTGAAATTTATAAATCATCGTTATCAACAATCAACATATATTTTGAAGGAGTAACATAGAGCGGGGACATCGGGCTATTAGCCCTCATCAGCCGCAATCAGGTAAAAGGTACACTCATTCTTCAGAATGGTTGATCTAAGAAAAGTAAACACCACTCCGGATTTCCATATACCCCATCTATACTTCAATTAAATTGATTGCATTTACTTACAAACTCCAATGTAGCCAATTATGGATAAAACCAATGCAACCAAATTTACTGAATTCTATTTTGTTCTAGTCGATAAGTTTATTGAGCGCTTTTGTTTGTTATGGAAGTGAATCTGGCATTATTTTAATATACCCAATTTACATATTTTCAAGCATTATACGAGTTCAAGCACTAGACAAGACGGAGCAATAAACACAGACATGTAAAAAGACGAGGTAAAATTGTCCAAAGTCTTATCGCTAACAGTTTGTGAAAGACTTTAGCGATAGCATAAACAAGAAAACTGGCTTGGTTGATATAAATACACATAACAAAAACAAGAGACAGCTACAAAGCTTCGGTTCATTTCTGGTGCAATTTTCAACGCTATAGCCTGCACTGAGCTGAGTTTCAAGGCATGGTTTTGCCCAGTTTGCAGCTTTGTTTCCTCCAAGTCACAATAAAAACATCACAGGTAGCAAGCAATTCGAAAATTTTCTCATCTGTTCAAAATTTATGGAAGTAAGAAAAATTCAAACTACCTCTTTGGTGTCGGATGGTATGTTGGTGTTACTATTTTTGTCCTTTTCCTGCAAACGTAAGTTGTGTTTCAGTACGCATTGTTATTGTCTGATTTCATAACTTTACAGAGTGACATAAATAAATGCCAACGAAACCCGAAGAAAAAACTGTATTACTGGCATATGAAAAACACAAGATTCCAAAGTTTTCTCCTCTTCCCCTTACACGTTACTCGCAATTGTAGAGCAGCATGAAAAAAACGACAGAAGAATTGCGTTTGATTAAAGCATAATTTTAATTAGCGATTTTACGGAGCAACGCAATTGTAATGCATTTTTTAGGCGCAGATTCAATTCTGCTTTGAAATGATCAAAAAGCTTCAAAAGTTACAAGCAAGATCGACAATCCCAAATAAATCATCACGAAAATATTTCCCCAGATCCAAAATAATCTAAAATCGAGTCCTCATTTGTATCACCTCAAACTCAAGCACAACAAAATCGCCTTCTTCCTCCGCAACTCGACAACACGCCAATGGACTCGCAGTCACACCTTCAGCGTGTTTGAACACGAGTGTGTAGAATTCGCTCACATTATTAGCAGTGGCAAAACGACGGACCTGTAACACAGACTTTCATTACTAATTCGCTTTAAACACAACTAGTGTGACGTGAAGTACTGCAAGTGTAACAGTTTTTGGTATTTCAATAGCTTCTCTGTTAAAAAAAACATTGGCACTGGAAAACAGAGAACCTAAAGAAATGATTTTTTTAAGCCAATTTAACAAATTTTCTTCTGACCGGTCGGATAGTGGAGTGACTTAAGAAATCGCCATTGGCGCGGAGGTCCTGGGTTCGATTCTTAAGCTGGTCAAATCGGCCACTGTCACCAACATCTCGCCACCGCTGCGACGTTTCTGTGTTGCCCAGGCGCAAAGCCGTGGGGATGAGCTACGTCACTCGTTACGCGCTTCGACGTAATACCACGAGTATAATAAAAATTTAACTTTTTAATTTGATTCGGCATGATATTGTCAACTGTTCGACCATGCAACTTACCTGAAACTCAAAAGTTATATAAAAAAATTTTTCGTGCGTACATCTAAATTATCTTTATCAAAACCAGCTTTCATTTTTTCCCATTTCATATTTGGTTTTGTTTTTCGCAAACAGAACACAGCGTTGCTGCAAGACACATCCACTCTGGATCGCTGCGGATCAATCGAACATCCTTTCTCAAATTCGATCCATAATTGAAAAACGGAGTTGACCATATCATCATCCAAACATTCTGACAAACAACAGAACTGCAGCATGTCCCCATACACTGCGTACCTGAAAAAATCAATAATGTTGCAACTACAACATACGCTGATACGCCAACTTAATGCTAACATGTTAAAAGTAAAAAGCGTTTATAAACAGTTGACCACCAAAGCATTGTTTCCGTAATTAAAGTATCATCAGAGAAGTTACTACGATGGACACATACGCAAATGCTTCAAATTGGAGAGGATAATTACCAAAAAAAAAAAAAAAAACAAATCTTTATTATACTCGCCGTATTACGACGAGGCGTGCGACGGGATCCATCTCCGCGGCTTAGCACCTGGGCAACACAGCACCGAAAAAACGCCGCAGCGGGGGCCACCGTTGGCGCCAAAGTGTACAATTTGACCGGTCCGGAAATCAAACCCCAGGCCAACCGCACCGATGCGCTTAACAACTGAGCTAACCGTTAGGGCTGTTATCATACAAGATTTTTCAAACTTATCAAATAACAAATAATTTTTGACGATTCAAATCAAATAATCAAACAATTGTTTATTGCAGCAAATGCAGGCGCATTAAGTACAAAACATTAATCATGGAATCACATAAAGAAGATCTCAACCTAGTAACACAAAGTCCAGCTGCACTGAAGCATCTTTCCGCTTCAACTGAACATGGTGGAAGGGTGTTCCGACAAATTTTCAGTTTTTTGAGCACTTTGGGACACAGATTTTATGCGGCCAACGTGTGGAATGGTGCATGGATGCGCAATGCACACTCACACAAGTGCTGTTGTTAAGCTCTGCTTATGCTTGCATCACAAGACAAGTTTTGACGTCTTAGGTTGTAAATTCCAAGTGAATAAAATTGTTTGATTGTTTGAAATTCGGCAAAAAATAATTTGATAATTTTTCAAACAATTTAAATTTTCAAATAATCAAATATTTGCTTGTTTGATAGCACCCCTACTAACCGCGCAAAACAAAAAATGATTTCGTTTAATCTACTAAATGATTTTGCACTGCAAAAAATGACATAAATTGGAATCACTGACTGACAACTCAATACTGTCCACACTTCACACTACACACTAAAATATTAGCTCAAGATGGAAGGAGCTGGGCATCACATAACTAAGCATTACTTCTATTGGTTTTTGAAAGAAAAACTGATTTTAAAGGAAAAAAAAGCATGCGCTTCTAAAAAATTAAGATAAAATTTTACCTATTTTCTTCACACGAGCAAAATCATCCCCACAAAACCATAAATGCTCATTAAGGGTGAGTTTAAATGCTTTGAAAACTTGAGAGTGGTAATTCGTCAACTCTAAGTTTAACACACAAGGACATGGGTCAACTAACTAAGATCCATGAAAAAAACTCCGCAAGGAAAGAGCAAAAGATGAAAAAGGTTTCGAGGGAAAAACAGCCTATACATACATTATTTTTTTATTAAGACGCATTGTTTATCCTCTTATCACGAGAAAGCGATCAAAGCGCTATACGAGCTCGCTTAGGAGTTGCCAGCCATCTGTCTACCACACCAAGATGGGGAAATCCCGCAGAGTACCTTTACCAACGGCAGAACAAGAAAACTTGCCGGCTTGTTCTCCACACTGTCCCATCAATGCTGAACGTCAAGCAGGGAAGGTGTGAATACCAATTTTACAGTCATTGGTTTGACCCGACTCGCAATCAAACCCAAGTCTACAAATCCAGAGGCTGACGTTCTTACCACTCGGCCATCCGAGCTATTACATAATAACCCCAAGAGCAAAATTCTTTCAACCAACCCTGAAATAAATTTTAAATGAACGTGAACTGACCATAAGCTTTCTTCAAATATGCGAGGAACTTCAATAATCAGGCTGACATAATATTCATCTTGGTGGAAGGAAAACTGCGGACATCTGCGGATCAATCCTTCATACTTCATCACCATATCAATAAGGAATGCCGAATTCTTAGTCAAGGGACAACAACGCTTCTCTCCACTTAAGTCTAAAATAATAAAGGGTCAAAGATAAAGCAGGAAGCACTCAGGTCTTTAGTTTGACAAGCTGTAATTAAAAAAGGGGACGAAATTTGCGAATTACTTAGTGATAAACCCGTAGCCCTTTAAAAAACTGTCTCGTCTTGTCACGTTGCACAATGCACATACTGCATAATAAAAACCACAATAGACGCTGCAGCTGGCGCAACTTTAAAAACACCGCTTAAAAAGTATGGGAAGACATAAGAATAGAATTTACAAAAAGCGCTCGAGGACCAAAACTTGATTGCAAAATCCAAGATTTCGTTAAACTGTAGAAGCACGGCGAAGCAGAACGAGCTCGTGGGTTAGTTTTAAACCACGCAAATAGCAAATAAGCATCATGCGCGCGTAAAAAACAAATTTAGTAAACTGCGGAAATCGAAGTCGAATAATCCGAAATTATATACAAAGCACCATACAACCTCGTGAATTAAGTTCAACAAAATAATTTGGGAAGCAAAAAGCGAAGCCAAAGAACACACTGTTTCAATTTTTGACTGTAGTATTAACTATCAACCAAGGCCAACAGTACGTCGCGTAAAAAAAGCAAATTTAGTTATCTGCAGAAATCGAAGCCAGAATCATCTACGAAGCTACATAGAAACTCGTGAATTAAGTTCAACAAATTACAGTAACTTGGGAAGCAATAAATGAAGCCAAAGAACATTATTTTAACAAATATAGTATTAACTATCAACCAAGACCAAGACAACAAACAAAGGCCAAAAACTGCCCGGAATGATCGAAAACCAGCAAAACTCATGTTTTGTTTCATAGGCATGACGTATGGAAACAGAAAGGCACAAGAACTTCATATAAAAGTAGGTTCAGCCCAGTGAGGCGAAGCAAGCCGTCTCACTGTTTTTGACCGCCATTGTCATGACGTTTCAACCGCTGGCGACATTAACCAACGTGGCCACCAACAGTTCAATGCACGAGAAACTCATCAGGCGAAAATGCGCTATACGAGCTCATCGCTCATCAAGCGCTATACGAGCTATACAAGCTAGCTCATCAAGCGCTATACAAACTCATCAGGCGAAAATGCGCTATACGAGCGAAATGCGCTCATCAAGCGCTATACGAGCTCGCTTAGGAGTTGCTAGCCGCCTGTCTACTACACCAAGATGGGGGAATCCCGCTGAGTACCTTTACCAACGGCGCAACAAGTAAACTTGCCGGCTGGTTCTCCACACTGTCCGTTTAATGTTGAGCGTCAAGCAGGGAAGCTGTGAATACCAATTTTACAGTCATTGGTTTGACCCGACGCGGAATCAAACCCAAGTCTACAACTCCAGAGGCGAACGCTCTCACCACTCGGCCATCCGAGCTATTACATAACTCCAAGAGCAATCCGTTTCAGCTGTTTAAGATCAAGACTGAAAGTTTTATCAAATCTGGGCGTAACAATAGTTTGTAGTTTGACCGTGATAGTATCTCTGGTCCCTGTACGAAGCTGGACGTTTATATCTAGAATTCAACCGATTAATAAATCGAATTTATTTTCAAATTATTGACTGAAAATTCAACAGTAATTGAGGGAGACTGCGAGGTGAGCTTGCGCTCTTCGAGTCAGCAGCCACCCGGTGTATATGTCAAATGCGATCGGCTCCAGCCGTGAATCGAACCCGTCACGTAGGATCTGTAACTTGCGCAAAGCACCGTTCGGCGACGTCGCTGCGAAGCTACAATCAAATAAATTGAGGTTGTACACTACAGCTCACCTGTAATGACGTCATCATCATCCGTCCAATTAACACCTTCCTGATAATGGCGGCGACCTTTTTCCACAAACGATGGCTGCCTTGGATCTTTCATATCAGCTTCGACTTGATTCACATTCGATTCACTAAGCAATAAATATATTATCGAATGAATTGCGATTACCGACAACTCTGAACGAGATTATGGATGCACCCATGTACCTTGGGAATACACAAAATTCCGCAGTTATCGGACGGCAAACAACAAATTTACATACTACATAAAGGTGGGGAAGCCAAGTGAAAAACCAAGAGCACTTGCCTACTTGTTCTTCAAAGTCCCCTTAATGCTGAAAGTTGAGCAAGGGAACTGTGAATAACAAATTCGGCGTCTTTGGTTAGATCCAAGCCGGACTGGTTACCTCCGTTGTTAATTTGTTATGCGCACCGCTATCGGTGCGGGAGGTCTGGAGTTCGATTCCCGGGCTAGTCAAATTGGGAACAGTGCTCGCCAACGGCTCGCCACCGCTGCGACGTTTCTTCGGAGCTGTGTAGCCCAGGCGCTAAGCGGCGGAGATGGGCCCAGCCACTCGTTATACGCTTCGGCGTAATACCGCGAGTATAATGGAGATTTGAATTTGGTTTGATCCGACTTGGAGAGGAATGGCGAGTTTATCGTTTCAGGCAAAGACGCTCTACCCGTAGGCAAGTGAAGAGAACACAGCTTGTTTGGAATTGATCAAAGGTTAAGACTGTGACGGCCTCAACTTTTTAGCAGTTAGGCTTTCAGGGAAAAAACTAAAGATTTTCACGACAAGTAGGTGCATTTGTTCAACATGATATCAAAGCTGTATGAAGTAGAATCTCACGGGTTGGCCATCGAAGCTTGTGCAGTAGCTTCACTTGCTTCCTTTATCGTTTGCATAGCAGCAGGGCTGACAGTGGGAGGAGTGGTGGCTGGTGGTTGAGAGGGTTTTGACGGAATTTCTTCCTCACCTGAAAGAAGCAAGAAAACATATGCACTAAACCATGCATGGGCAACCTACGGCCCGCGGGCCAAACCCGGCCCACCAAGGCTTCTCATTCGGCCCGCCAATAATTTTCTAGGGCTGTAGGCCTATGTAATATGTCGATATTCATTTATTTTATATAATGTGTGTTACGAAAGATTGTCACTATTTGGGAGTACTTATATCTGCGAGCAACTGTTCACCAAAATGAAGCACACTAAGTCAAAAACTAGATCAAGACTGACAGATTGTCATCTTGAAAATAGTTTAAGAGTGGCGGCCTCCAGCATAGCACCAAAAATTGACACGTTGGTGAAAAAGCACCAAGCCCAGATTTCCCATTAGAAAGTAATTCAATAAAACATTACTATTAGTTTTATAGCATATCTGACATATTAAGATTGACAATTCATTGGGTTCAATAAATTTTTCAATAAATAAATAAACCGCATTATTACAATTATATGTCAATACAGAAATTAGATAAAATATGGTGAAAATGCTGCCTATATCAATATAGGTATGCATTTTTTATGGATATCCCTGTGCAAACAAAATTGAAAACACATTGCATGTAAAATAGCATTACATGAATGCAATCCAAACCCCACAAAAATATGTACCTAGATTACACTTAAAATCACAATTACGACTCCGGCCCTCAGTCAAGTTCCAAATGCACACTTTGGCCCCCAGTGACAAAAGGTTGCCCATGCATGCACTAAACTTTCAATTTTTTTTTTAGTATTAGTTTAGTTGCATGTCATCTTTTTGTCATGAGAAAGCGATCAAAGCGCTATAACGAGCTCGCTTAAGAGTTGCCGGTCAACTGTTTACCACACCGAGATGGGGGAATCCCGCTGAGTGCCTTTCCCAACGGCACAACAAATAAACTTGCCGGCTAGTTCTTCACACTGTCCCTTAGATGCTGAGCGTCACGTAGGGAAGCTATGAGTACCATTTTTAAAGTCATTGGTTTGACCCGATGCGAAATCAAACCGCAGTCCACAGCTCCAGCTCCTACCACTCGACCATCTGAGCCGATCATAAGTCGGATCTCAATATTTGTTTGATATGTTCATGTTTTTAAGTTTAATAGTCATTAAAGTGACTTAACATTTAGTTAGCTGTTCTCTGGAACCAGGCAAATAATCAATAAGTTAAACTCTTGAGTCTACCGTAAAAAATGTTAAATAATTAAATTAACGTATCATTAAATTGTAGTTATGTTCTATATGCCGTAATTGCAAACAAAATTTTGTTTAGGTAAACTGAAACTCACTCAATAAAATTAAAACCGATTTAAGCTCAAATCAATTAGTGTTCAACCGCATGGGCCAGACCTTAAAAAAACTGTCAAACTTTCACGAGAAGTATAAACCTAACCTGTTAATTAATAGCAATGGTATTTTGTACAACAATGAAAACATCAGTGGTCTGCAAATCAGCGAAGTACCTGGGAGTACAGATTCATAGTGACCTTAACTTCAAGTCCCACATACAACTTCTTCACTATAAACTCTCTCGCTCTGTAGTAATCATGTATAAAGTCAAACAATTGTTTCCCAAAAATGTATTAACTCAAATCTATCACGCCATGTTTAACTCCCATCTGCTCTACTGCATCACAATCTGGACCTCAACATTTTCAACCCATCTTAACTCTATTCGTATCCTTCAAAACAAAGCAGTTAAACTACTAGCTGGTATACATTGGAGACACTCTAATTCCAGTGGTTATAATTCGCTGAGTATCCTCAAACTCGATGACATGATTAAACTTCAAACTGCCCCATTCGTCCATCGTCATTTCAACAAAAAGTTACCTTCTAATTTACAAAGCTATTTTATAAACGAAATACTTGTCACTCTATTGCAACTCGCAGGCAAGCATGTGGTCTCAATTATCACATACCAAGGTATAGATCTTCGAAATTGCAACACTCAATCAAATATAAGGGGTAAAAATATGGAATTCAACTCCTTTAGAAATAAGAAACTTTAAATTGAAAAAATCATTGAAGGATCTTTATTTGAAGAGTTACTAGTTAATAAAGTAACCCACAATTTATTTAGATTATTATCCATGGTTATCGTCCAAGAACGGAACCTATTTCATTAACAGTAAATGTAAACCATTGAAGTTTTTAAAGTGGCTGCTTGACTCGAAGACCTGAAGGTCCCTTTGCAGTTTCCCTGTCCTATATTATTTTTTGTCGTGTATTTCAAGTATTTGTACTGTTTAACTGTTGGACGAATAAATTACGTGAATGAATGAATCAACCCCGGGCCTCGCACACCAAGAGCGATGTGCATGACAGCTAAGTCACTTAAATTTTGTGAATTTTCCCGGATTCATCTAAAGATCAACAAATTAACTAACTTCATGACAAACCTGAGCTTTTCTCGGAGTTGATTTTTCCATTTTCTTGCACTTCAGCAACAAGTGGAGGAGGAGGAATGAGTTTGGGGAGAGGTGGAGGAGGAACAGGAAGAACCTCTAACGTCACAGTCAGACGATGACGATTTTTGTCAAACTTGGCAAAACCTAACCGCAATATTTCAAAATTTATACATCAAGATATAAAATCTTTTCAATGCAAAAATCAACGACCTACAACAAGTACTGTAGCTTGCTACTTTGATAATCATCCAAATTATTATCTCCCGTAGGCTAAATTTGTCTGAACAGCTTGGATAAGAAACACTTTGTCATCATCTTACAACATCATGAACTTTTGACTGGCGGGTTCGTACACTTGTTACATCGCTATCGGTGCGGGAGATCTGAAGTTCAATTCCAGTGCCGGTCAAATCGCCACAGTGTCGCAAACTGCCCGCCACCGCTGCGACGTTTCCTCGAACTATATTATCCAAGTGCTAAGCCACGGAAATGGGTCCACTACCTGCTACACGCTTCCACGTAACACCAAGAGTATAACAAAGATTTGACTTTATTTAATTGATTTTTAACAGTTGGAAAACTTTACCAGTCAGAGCTAGTTTGCTCGAAATGTAATCAAAGCGTAGTAACACCGAAAAATAACTTTTAACAAAGAAAAAAATGATTAGCAAATTACCAACAAGCAAAGGCAAGGCCAACCTTCTTCAATAAATGAACCATTTCAATAACATTAATCAAAAATATACGGGCTGATAGTCGTAATGTCGTAGTGGTTAAAGACATCGCTATCGGCGTCAGAGGTTCTGGGTTCCATTTCCAAGCCGTTCAAATCGTACGCTCTTGCCAACGACTGAACACCGCTGCGTCGTTTCCTTGTCGAACAGGCGGTTATGTCACGGAGGTGGGTGCACCACTAGTTACACGCTTCGGCGTAATATTACGAGTAGAGTGAGGATTTGATTTTCATTTTGATTTATTAAAAACCACTGAAGCGTGAAAATGATTCAATTTTTGTACTCCACCTTTATTTTCTGCAACACGATGAGGTAATTTTAAATCCAATTTATATTTAGCTGGGTGTTCAGATTCTAACAGCAATTGTTTCTCAAAAATTTCCAGATTGACGGAGTTGGCTGCGTTGAGCAGAGGCAAGTCGATATTGATCACTAATTCCTTAGGAACTGTGCTTTGAACACCGTCGGGCGCAACACGAAAATCCTGAACATAATTGTGCTTAATCGTAGACAAATATTTCAGCAAATTTTGATCACAAAAGTCGTTTTAAAAACATACATTTGAAGATGTATCATCAGCAGCATCTGTCACGATTGCTAACAAAATGTTCTATCATGGGCACGGCATTCAGCGTGATGGCCAAGCGGCACCGCGGGCGGGTTTACAGATCCTTCGTGACGGGTTCGATTAATGGCTGGAGCCGATCGCATTTGACGTAATTTCCATGTGGTTGCTGACTGTAAGAGCGCAAGCTCATTTCATAACCTTTCTGAAATACCGATAATTTTTCGGTTTAATGATTCCAACGCACTGGTCGGTTAGCTCTAAACACATCGCTAACGGCGCCAGAGGTCTGGGGTTGGAATCCTGGGCCGGTCAAATCACATACAGTGTCGCCAACGGCTCGCCACCGCTGCGATATTTCTCTGGAGCTGTGCAGCCCAGGCGCTAAGCCGCAAGATGGGCCCCGGCACTTGTTACACGCTTCGACGTAATACCGCGAGTATAAGGAGGTTTTGACTTTTTAACTCAAACGCGAGGCATGTGCGTTAGTTCAGAATAATCATTACATCTTTACCTGGATATCGAAATGCCCTCGATGTGTGATTGTGTAAGAAGGTTCCACACTGGCACTGGTGCTTTTATCTTCGCTCTTGCCTTTTGTTGCTGCGGAGACTTGCTGTTTGGTTTTGTCAGTGCCATTACCTGCAAGGAATGTAAGCGTTGGACAAGCAGCATTAAGTATAATGTACGAAGAAAGACAATGACTTGTGTGTTTAGAAATGCGTGCAAGGTCAAAGAGCGATATTGCTTAATTAAATGTTACCTTTACAGACCGGTACCTCAGTTGTTCATCACATGGCCATCGATGCAGCAAGTCTGGGGTTCGATTTTAGGGCTGGTCAAATCGGACAGCGTCGCCAATGGCTCGCCACCACTACGACGTTTTTTTCGGAGCTGTGTAGCTCAGGCGCTTAGTCGCGGAGATGGGGACCGCCACTCGTTACACGCTTCGGCGGAATACAGCGAGTATAACGAAGATTTTGAACGTCACGTTCAATTTTCGACTGTGCACCCTCACAAGTAGATTTCATCCAGAAAAACCATGGTATTTTGCATTATGCAAAATGAAAGCTAACGAGCCCGAATAATGCAACCAGCGTACACGAATTAGCGGTGCAGATGCACTATTTTCCTCGCGATGAAGAAATAGCTTAGAGCATGTCATATACACACACACACACAAAGTGAAAAGATTAACAACCGTTTTCTAACTTCTTTCGAGAAAGCTCTTTCCCGTATGTAAAATGTATTTATTGATGCATTTTCATTATTCACTTGTTAATAGAGTAAATAAAATACGAATAAAACATTAACAACCGGCTCTTAGCTCAGTTGCTGAGCGCACACGCTATCGGTGCGGGAGGTCTGGGGTTCGAACCCCGAACCGGTCAAATCGGCACAGTGTTGCCAAAGGCTCGCCACCGCTACGACGTTTCTTCGGAGCTGTATTGCCCACGCGCTAAGCTACCGTCACTCGCGCTTCGGCGTAATACTGCCAGTATAATCAAGGTTTGATTTATTTATAACATTAACTGAATAGGAGAGGTTTCCTCATGGACTAGTCGTTCCGAGTCACAGTGGTCTGCCACTGCCAGTTAATTTGCAGTTCATTAATACTCCATATTTTGCAGCGAAGTGCTCGTAAGGCTAATACTTGGCAATGGCACTATACAATTTATTTGTTGGTATATTTATCCTCTTATCGCGAGAAAGCAATCAGAGCGCTATTATAACCAGCACCTTTAAAAGTTGACGAAAAGCTGTCTATCACCCTAAGATAAGGGAATCCATCAAGTACCTTTTCCAACGCACAACAAGTAAACTTGCCGGCTTGTTCTTCACACTGTCCTTTTATTGACTAGCGTCAAGCCGACGCAACATGAAACCAGAGTCAACGACCTGCGCTATGCTTTTATAATGCTGAATATTTCAGAAAACTTGGTACAGTAGTTCTAAACCAGCTTACATAAAATCTTGACGGAAATGCATGATTCCCAGGTTTGGCATAATCTATTACGACACAGTTACAACAAATTAAACTGAAACACTTGCCAACATGATAATGATATATATCAGAAAAACAATTTGTAAACTCTACTTACATGCTTTTGCATTCACGGGTGGTGGTGGCGGCGGTGGTTGCAATTTTACATTTAGATCTTCCAATGACGTACTTTCTTTCTTGACAGGACCATCTGGATTTGGTGTGCGAATAACGGAAGACGTAGGAAGACCTAAAACAAGATCACATCGCATACTAACTGGTACGGAACGATTGTAAAAATCACCAGGTAGTTTGATATTCGTGATAATAGCAATCAAAACATTCATACGCGGCCAAAAACAGCTGGTCTCGCAAAACTGCGTTTACAAACACTGAGTATCACATCACAGTAAATAATAAATACGACTTGACATCGCTTTAAATTTTTTTTCTGCAGCAATTAAGCAGCACATAGCGACAAAGAGTGAATTCGAGGTAACTAGGTCTTTTGCCCACAACCACACTGCAGCATCACTACCTTAGCGTAATGTTATTTATTGCAAGGAAGTTTTGAGATCAAATCTTCGTTATACTCACCGTATTATGTTGAAGCGTATAGCGGGTGGCGGGGCCTATTTCTGCGGCTTAGCGCATGGGCAACACCTCTTCAAAGAATCGTCGCGGTTGCGGCGATCCGCTGGCCACACTGCGCCCGATTTGACCTCACCAAAACCCCAAATCTTCCGCAACAATGGCGATATCGTTACCAGTAGGCCAATTAAAAGCAGAGGATTGATTAAAAAATCAACACATTCATGCAAGAAGCGAAAATCTCACCTTTAAAGGTCATTTTTGGAGTTTTGACATTTACTTTGTCAAGTTTGACAGCGAACTGTCGTTCAACTGCATCAAGCGCAGTATCATGAATCATCTTTTTAAATCTTGAATTCTTTTTCAAAAGGTAGTAGGTGTCTGGATGAAATACCACATCGTACACGATGCATTTCGTTCCGGCCTGAAAACACATTCTTTATTAGTGAAAGATGTTGCTTCAGGAAGCGCAATAAAACTAGCTAGCTCTGAAGAGAATTTATAGTTGAATTAGGAAAACTCAGTCGTCTGTCATAGCGCAGAAGTGCCTAACAAAACTCTGCAGTCTCCAAGTTTAATGTTTAAATAACAGAAGATTGTGATCGTAAAAAATACAGGCACACTTGCATTTATCTTGAAATAGCTCTCGTCCCAACCAGTCATTGTGGGACGATCCAGATTTTAGTAATCATAAGCAAATAAGGAAAGCTAAACTTAGCTTAGATAAACTTTAAACCAGAACACATTAAACTACCGGTATCTTGGTAATTGTTTTATAATTTCATATTGCAGTGGTGCCAACAACTACGCGTAAAATTGCAAAAAATTACAGCTCGCCGCATCTCAGTATGAGCCAACAGATTTTGCTAAAAGCACAGCTGGCAACTTTATTCTTCTAATTATAACGTTGAATAATGGTTATTTACATTATTCAGTACTAAACTAAACGTTAAAAAATGTTTTTACACCATTTCTGAAAGTCATGAGACGATAACGCATGATTTTGAAAAACTAGTAGCATCAGCTGTAATTTTTGCGCTATCCAAATTACATAAAATTAGTTTAAAACTACAGAAACTTGGTGCACATAGTATTTTACTATATCTGCATGGGTCAAACGAGTGACGGCCTCCGGCAGCAAAAACCTACTACCCCACTTACAACTTTTTTTTCTTCTTTGAGAAATCAACTTTTGTGATCATTGGCTGTGTTTGTCATTTTTAGCTTATTTTGTTGCAAAATAAAAACACGAAAATTTGATTTTATACTTTGGACAAGAAACAAGTCTCGAACTGCTCAAAAAAAATCATCACTATTTATTCAGGAAGAGCATCGCGCATTTTCCCGTTCAAAGAGAGGAAGAAAAGAAATGTACTGAGCTAACATTGTTTGTATCACAAACAAATGTAAAATTATTTCAAAAAATGAACAGTCACGATCTAATCGACACTACCTACTTTGTCCACATCTTCCCTAGCTTGTGACACACTGTGTGGAATGGACCATTGCATGCCTTTAGTGCTTCCTTGTACAGAGGGCTGGCTTTTTGGCTGCCCAAGGTTTTCATTCGTGCAGATATTGATAAAACATTTTTGATTGCCTAAAACAACGAAAACGATTTTACCCAAGTCAAGTATTATAAAGACGGAGGAATCCCATTAAGTGCTTTTATTAACAGCGCAACAAACAAAATTGCCGGCTTGTTCTGCACACCGTCCCTTTTCAGCTGATCGTCATTGACGATCTATTATATTAATGATTGTCATTGACACTATAAATACACGTCACATTCATAGCTTCCCTGCTTGATGCGATGTGATCCAGCTTACCAACGCTGCGACGTTTTTATGTTGCCCAGGTGCTAAGCTGCAGAGATGGGCCCTGACACTCGTCACAGGCAGCAGCGTAATATTGCGAGTATAACGAAGATTTGAATTTTTTATACAAACATTATAAGCACAATACAAAGAAAATTGAGCAAAGATATAGCCCACTATTTCTACATCCACATTACAATACAATCCTATGCAAAAAATATGACTTCCAAGTGCTTCATAAACCAACAAGCAAATAGGTTGTGTTTTTTTGTCAACCACGTAAAGCATACTCCACACTCTTACCATCTACGCTAGTTTTCAGAACATGCCCAGGAGTGGGATTGATAAACTTCACATTCATGCCTCGCTCTCGTTCTAGTTGGGCAATCTCTTCCTCATATTTTTTTCGATTTTCAGGATCAGATATTTCTTCAGCGTATTCTCGAAGCAAATCACGAAACTTTTCATCCTGTCGATGGCAAAAAGTAAAAATTAAACATATCAAGGTTTTGCTTTAATATTAAAACAAAGGCATCTTAAAATGGAACCAATCACTTTATTACATGATTGTGCAGAAAGCTTCATGACTAACCATTATCTATGCGCCATATTTTTTACTAAGCTTTGTTATTAGCTATAGACCTACTGGTATTTTTTCGCATATTGGCAATTGCACTTACAAAACTCATATTGCCAACAAAATACTTAATAATAGTACTAACATATCGGTACAGCGTTCTCTTCTGAAGGAAATTCACATTACACGTGATTAACAAAAAACATAACAGAGGAAAGAGTATATTTAAATAAGTACTGCAGATAAAAATATGAAGTTAGCAATGGCAAAAAACATTCATAATGCTATGAAAGGTTTGTAGAAAAAAGTTACTGGTACTCATCTAAAGTATTTACAAGGCAAGAATGCTTACAGCAGGCCTAACACCGAATGCAAAATGACAAATATATTAATGGAAATGTCTATTTAGCCGCTAATGGCAAAATACTGACTGGCTAATTTTCTCAAAACCAGGCGTGCGTATAGATGCAAGCCAATCGGCAAGCGTATACACGCCCATATTTTTTTTATCCAACCAATATTTTGATGTTAACGGCAAAATAGGCACTGCCTATATTAATAAGCAATTCTGTGAAAAAATCATTCATTGTTTAATGATGATGTTTACTTTGAAATAGTGAACTTATCTGTATTCTAACTTTTATTCTTATCACAAACATCAATGAATGAAAGTTAGAATGCAGATAAGGTGACAATTTCGAAGTAAACATCATTGTTTAAATGATAAATGCCAATACAATGGTGCTCTCCACATGCAAATTTGTAGCTGATATTTAAAAATGCGTTCCCTCACCCTAATCCTCAACAGTCAAGCGTTGATATACTACTATTCCAATATACACAGACCAACTTACTTTCATGCACTTTGTCAACCGATCAATTTCTTCATGGCTTAAATCAAGCTCTTGCAGTTTGTCTCCAAACTTATTTGCAGACATATTTGTGTTAAATATTTAACAACTTATCTGAACTAACTTATGATTATTTTTCTCTGAACGAATGACAACCGATTATTTAGATGCAGATTTTGCAAGAAGCACATACATTTCCCAACGTATTGATATTGTGAAGTACATGTCTAGTGTTTGCAGAGATGATATGATTGCAAAATCGTTGCGCAACATACCGGTACCAGAGCAAATGAAACTGGATAACCTCATATCCAATTTTTCATTTGTTTCAAGCAATTATCTCAGACCCGTGTTTAGGTAATTTGCTGCATGTGAAGTGAACAATCAGCCTTTAGTGTAAAATCGACCATCCTCCCGCTTTTCTCCTTTTAAGCTCCTTGGATGGTTTTCAGTCGCTCAACGTCGCCTGACGTCACAAGAACGCAAAAAGTTGCAGACGGCCGATTGTTTACTAAACCTTATTTGCTTTAAAAATAGGTTTGTCATGCCTAAACGTAATATGAACAATCATTGCTTCCTGCACAATTGCACGTGCTCTGCCTTTAAATTGGTATTTATTCAATAACTTTCACTAAAGTCAATTCTGATTTCTACAAAAATGCTAGGAATTCGTTATGCATTAAGGCTAAAGTTAAAGTTCTAATCGCACAGGCCTAGGTCAAACCTTCTCAGACAAGGCTATGGGTCGCGTAAACTAAATTTTAAGCTTGTAAAAACATACTTCTTGCAGAACTGTTTTTCAGCAACAAACAAATTTGCATGAATGGAATAAAGTTTTGCAAGAACAATCTAATTATAGCTTCCACAAGGCATAAAAGATCCTTTTGTTTTATGATTTGATAGCAAACTCCCAATGTGAAGCTGGGTTCAAATCAGGGTTGCCAGGTCTATTTTGCTGCTGGATACCAAATTTTCAGCAGTTGGATACCAAATTTTTTCAGGTTTATATTTGCCACGCCAAACGAACTAAGCATCACTATGATTTTACTTTAAATTATCATTTATTTATCGTACCCCATTTACCCTTACAAGCCTAAAAAAGAAAGCACATGGCCACAAATTATTGTTCATAAAAACATTAATAACAACCACAAGAACACACCTCACTCTAGGAAATGCTAAAAATCAGAAATCAACAAATCATACCAGTAACTTTCACAACAGAAAAAATGAATGAAGAAATAAGCACAGTCAAAAGCAAAGCCATCCTGCTTAACATCAGATAAATACGCACAACACAGTAAAAACAGATCACAGCCTGCCAAAGCAATACACCACAACAAATGAATGAAATCAGCACTGAGCAAAAGCAACTTCTAGCACAAAGCAGTGAAATGAAATAGAGAATGGTCTCTATCCACTTATGATAAAAAACATGCAGTAGGCCTAAACAAGAGAAAAGGCAGTGTGTATTTTGCTGATTGGCTTGCATCGACCGGTTTTGCCGTTTGATTGACTTGCTCCGTTGCTTGCATCTATAGACTTCGACCAGTTGAGCCAATCAGCATTATGCTGTTAACGGCAAAACAGACATGACGCTTCCCAAAAAAAAAAAATGCGTACCAGTATACATATATCTGTACATGAATCAAAACAGTGGGGTGTGAAGTTCTACAAAAATGAGTAGAAAAAACAAAAATTTATGTCTGTGAATTAGTACGGTACCGGTACTAGCTTACAATCAAAACAATCATGAAATACCACTACGCTGGTCAGGCCAGTTGCCAATAACTTTGCCACATGGTAACTTTGCCACAGAAACTTCGTCACTTTGAGAAGGTGAGGGGAGATGTGGCAATAGTAGAAAAATTTGTTGGGGGGAGAAAGGAGAGATGTGGGAAGAGGTATGAGAGGAGGTGTAGGAAAGTGTGTTGGGGTGTGGGCAAGGCGATCTCTATAACAGGCCTGGACACCATGTGCCTCCAGTAAAGAACTGGAGGCGAAGAATTCATGATGATTTTTTGCAAATATGCATTAGTTAAGAGATCTCCATTTATTACAATACCAGGTAAAACGTAACTTTCGTGACGTCATGTCGAACATCACTATGACGTCATAATTACACAAATTTGCAAACAAGCATTGAACAAGGCTAGAAATCAGCATATTTTACAGCAAATAGAGGCTTACAATAGAATAAAACTTGTTTGTCCACAGACATGTGAAAAAAAAACAAGATATGTATTACAGCCGATTTAGGTATATATCATACGTTTGCATTCTGAACTTAATGGTATTGATACTCAAATCATTCTTATTGGTATTGATAGGCTACTCAAATCAAATCATTGATACTCCCCTGATTGATACTCAAGTTTTCAAAACTTTTCGAACATGTTACATTTCAACTGCTGTACACAAACATTTTTTTAAACCACTGAATCAGTGTTAAAGAGTAGGCAAAATGTTCAAACTAAACTCACTGTAGCTAGCAATCTAAATCAGAAAATTAACACCCTGATGCACAAAATTGTGGCAAACATGTATATAACGAAAAAAAAAACTCAATTTTCAATGTCATTGCATACTCTAGCCAGCAAAAGCAAAGACGTATATGTACAAAGCAAACACAGTTCAACTAACAGCATACATCCAGTTTTTCATCTTCGTAACTTTACTGGGACCACACTTTCTGGAACACAGTTGAATGGGCAATATTTTCCAAATATAAATCCAAATTTTTCAAAATCTTCAGGCCAATGTTTTTCACATACCTGTGCTATACTACCAGTCAGTACTGCTAGTATCTGGTAGGTTACCGCATAGTATTACTTTTATCCTTCGATTTCTTTCACTTTCTTCCTTAAATAATCGAAACATGGAAGCTTTGCTATCGGAATCACATCCTGACCGGCATCCAAATCAGTGATAGAGTACCCAAGTACTGCACTCGTACTCAAGTTCAGCTTTTCTGAGTACTTGTACTCAAAACTTTTAATCTAAAGAAGTAGGATACATACTCGTACTTGAACCTATAAGTACTCGAACTCGATCTAAAGATAAGTCAAGTACACAAGTACTTTGATTTTTATCATACCGGTACTTATAATACTTATAACAGAAACTTTTGTCGAAACCTGCTTGAAAACTATGAAAAAGTTAATGTTAACTATAAGAGCTTAAAACCAGTGTTCAAAGTGGTAATAACCATTTAAATAAACAACTTCAAGAAAAGTAGTTTCAGTTTATGCAGCAAGTGCCTGCAACTAATTTTAAAGTGTAAAGTTTAACTGCAAAAAATGTACTTGGTAATACTTGTACTAGAAGGCAACTGCCAGTACTCGTACCCTGTACTCGAAGTCAACCACCAGAACTCGTACTCAATGCTTAAACACCATACTTGTACGGTACCTAAAGGTTGAGTACTCGACTTCATTACTGATCCAAATACAGAAATACACAGCACTTCCTCAGTCCTACCCATATTGTGGTTATGCCTAAAGCCTTTTGCTACATGCTGCACAACAAAAAAGTATGCATACCTGCGCTTATTCCAAACAATGGACAGTTTAATCATATTACTTAACCAGCTAATTGCTGTATTCTTTCGATTTAAGTATATGTTAAGCACTCGCAATCGGTACAGAAGGTCTGGGGTTAGATTCCTGGGCCAGTCAAAACAGCACAGTGTTGCTGACGGCTCGCTACTATTGCGACATTTCTTTGCCGCTCTGTTGCCTACGTGCTAAGCAGCAGAGATGGGCCCCGCCACTCCTTACACACTTTGGCATAAAACTACAAGTATAATAAAGATTAGATTATGATTTGATCATGAACAAAAATTAGGTACCGATATGTACTGGTAGTCTAAGCAATTTGGCATGATTTCTACAGCCATCAGGCTTGCGTTTTATCTGACTTCACCAGACCCAGCTTTTATTAAAGGAAGTGGCTAAAGTTACGTGACCGTAACATTTGCCTCTTAGTTTATTTTATTACTTCGTCACGCTCTCGTACAATCAGGGAAGCGTGAAGGGATAATAAAATAAACCAAAGAGACAAATGTTACGGTCACGTAACCTTAGCCTCTGCCTTTATTAAAACTATACAACTCTTTGGCTCTTAACAATTTAACCATTCTAAACTACCGGTACTTACTACTTTTAACTTGGGATTTAAATATGTGACGATACTGCAATTAGTCTAGCAGCCTAGCACAGAGTTTTCTTCAGTTACTGCTACTGGTATATTGCAATCAGAGAGTTCCTGCAATAGACTATTGGTTAATAGATCTGGTTTATTAAAACTAACTCTTTGGCACTCAACAACTTACAGGTAACTAGTCTAAACTACACTGCTACACTACTTGCAAACTTGGATTTATATACCGATATGTACGCTGTGTTACTGTGTATAGGCCTATACCGATACTGCAATTAGCCTGTACCAAAGAGTTGTCATCAATTAGGCTAATAATTCCCGTGATATTGATTAATGGCAAGTTGGGTGCCTACACCGGTAGTTAAAGTTACTGTTTTTACTAAAATACTACTGTTTAATATTTTTTCACAAAACACCCACGTTTTACATGCCTATAGGCTACGTTCCACACCGAAGCCTGTAAATATTCTTAGCCTGAGAACAATAGTTGGGTGCCTTAACCGGTAGTCAGGGCATGGAATGGAATGGAAAGAATGGAAATGGAATAGAAAATGATATGAATGGAAATGGAATGGAAAGTGATATGGAATGGAAGGAGAATTTTGATATGGAACATGGAAGATGCTCAGAATGGAATGGAGAGGAAGATTTGAAAAATGGAATGGAAGATCGTCTTCCGTACTTCCATACTAACTGCATACATATACAGTATATATCAAAACTTACAACAAATTGCGAAGTACTACCAAACTAGAATGAGAATGATTAGTCACTTTACGGTTCTGCAGTGTAAGTTTTTACTATGTAGTAACTGACTGAATTGTTCTTTTGGGTCCAGCATGAATACGTTGTTTACGTCTATGCAGGAGCGTATTTAGGGGGGGAGCATTGTGCCATGCCCCCCTTTTGACTCTGTCTTTTAGTAAAGAAGAACAAAACTGATGGTGGGCCAGAGGTATACATCTTCCCACTAGCCATTTTCAAAAGTGTTTAGGATGTACACAATTTTTCCGTAATTTCAAACCTTTTCGATAACAATAAACCTTACCCGTAGCTACGCCTTAAGCACGCATTATACATCATCTTTGACGAAGTGTAGGGAAGTGTTGGGGGAGGTGCAGTGGTGTAAAGTAACGAAATACTTTTACTTGAGTATTTTTTTCGGTATCGAGTACTTTTTTGAGTAGTTTTTTTTGGCTACTTTTACGTTTACTTAAGTACTTTTAGCATGAAGTAACACTACTTGGGTAGTTTTTATTTTAGAAAAGTACAAAGTAGTCTTTGAGTTACTAGTCTCACCATAGGCGTAGCCAGGATTTTCATTGGTGGGGGGCTAAAGTTTAACAAATCTTACCCAACAGCAGAAACGGATTCAGAAAATTTTAGTGTGGGGATACAGATCTGAATTAGGTTGAGTGTTAACTAGATACAAAGACGTCAGACGTTTAGACTCAAAATAAGGCGTCAATGCTTCGTGTCAAAGGAGTATTCAAAGTTTTTTTAGGGAGGGCACCACATTGTGACATCTTTTTTATAAGCGTATGTTTTTCCGGCAAAGCAAATTTGAAGCAAATTGAGGAAAAACGGCACTAGGGGGTCCGGGGGGATGCTCTCCCGGAATTTTTTTGAATTTTACTTTGTGCAATGGCCTTTTTAGTGCTTTTGAACAAATTTTGATCAACTTTTTGCCTCTCATTAGGAAGTCCTTAACCAAATAGATGCATTTTGTGTGCACGTTTTCGATATATGCGTGCTTACTTCAGACCAGGAGTGGATCTAAAAAAATTTGGTGGGGGGATGCAATTTTAAATTAGATTAACTGTTTACTACTCTGAATACAAAAACGAAAGACGTCTAGATGCGGAAAAAATCGTCAGTAAGCCCTTTGAAAATTTTTCATGTCTCAGGCGTAATCAGAAGTTTATTTAAGGAAGAGAACCCAAATTTCGACATTTTTTGAAGCGTAGTTTTTTCTGGCAGAATTAATTTGAAGCAAGTTGAGGAACAAAAAAGGCTCCAGCGGGTTCGGAGGCATGCTCCCCGGAAATTTTTTGAAAATTCACGTTTGTAAAGGCCATTTTAGTGCATCTTGAACAAATTTCGGGCAAACTTTGTTGAAAGTCTTTGCCTCCAATTTTGAGTGCTTCACCAGTATCGATACATGGCGTTCTACAAACCGGGTTTCACATGGGCCGACACAGATAACGTTTTTTTCTCCTGGACTAGAGACATCTTTTTTGATGCAGGATTTCAACCACGCTGTTTTCTTTGCACTAGTCTACATTTAAACCACTTTTCGTGCAACGTTTTCAGCATTTTGCATTGCTGAAACTTTTACAGCTGCAGAAGCGCTTAAATTTAAGCAATGCATTATAGCACTCTGAAAATAATAAGCCAAAGGAGATTTGTTTTAAGCAATTGAAGTGATGCCTGACTGTTTGCTGGCCGTTGCGGCTGCGCCATCATAACTTTGGCCAACGCAAAAAGCAAAGTAGTATTTCTCCAATGTAAGCCCATTTATAAAAATCCCAGCAAGAAAGCAACACGCAATGGCAATAATTTATCCTAATTACCTAAATCCAGAGCCGACAGCAGAGCAGTCGACCTAAAGAGGCCAAGCGTTCATCATAGGGGGGCCAAAGTTTAAAATTAAGCACAAAAGCCGCTGTTTTCAAAAGAGTAAGCTTTTTGATTGGGGGCCAAGCATGTCGATTGGGAGACCTGACCCCCCCTGGCCCACCTTGGCGTCTGTACCGCCAAGATCCTTGTTTTTGTCCAAGATGCATTGGGGGGGCATGGCCCCCTGGCCCCCCCCCCCGGCTACGCCTATGAGTCTCACTTGCAATCCCTCGTTGCACCTAAGATCTAGCGTTGCAAAGTTGCGTCGCATCATTGCAATGTCACTATTCTCTGTAATTACTGCAGGCCTATGATCGTAACCGCATGACCGCAAGTTACAGAAAATGCGTAATATATTCACAATAATATATTCATTTCATAAACATGTAGGCCTAGCAGTAAAACTATCGTATTTTTCTTTCGACCTTAATTATGGAAAAAAGCAAATTGCAAAGCTGAAATTGAAGTGTTAACAGAAATAAGCAGGTTTCCGCTTCTGAGTCAATGCTTATTTACTCATATGTTTATCCGTCTATGCGATATTTGTCTTTGCGCATCATCGTAGAAAGTACTTATTAAGAGCAGACGTGTTTTTTTCTCTGTTATAAAAGTCGATAAATTGAAGAAACCAGGAGCGCCAGTAACCTAAATTTTGAACAAACTTGGAATATTAGTTACAGTGCAGTATTTAAACAGTTTGGAGATAACTTCAAAAAATCATCCATAGATTTTGATTAAAAGTTTTCTGCAGTTTCTGAACAAGCAAGCAGTTTTCAAGTTATTCAGTCGGCAGCTATTACCATATTATTACGTCACTATTATGCCTCACCGTAAAAGTCTTACTAGTTCTGCAGCGAAGAAAACAAGTAGGCCTACTGATAGCACTGAAGATAAAATAAAAGAACTAATTCAAGAAGCTATAAAGTCTCATGAAAAAGGTTACATTGAAGAAATCAATGCCTTAAAAGCTGAAATTATTGAACTAAAAAACAGCCAACAATTTTTAAGTGCTCAATATGATCAACTTAAAACGAATTATGATAAACTAAAAGCTACGAACAAGAACCAAGTCACCGAGTTGCATAACCTAAAGAGTCAATCAGCTGCAATTAAAGCCCATAATTCGAAGGAAGCGGAAAAGCTGGATGCGATAGAGCAATATGGGCGCCGACAAAATTTAGAAATTAGGGTGGACCTTTCAATGAAGGCGAAGACACAAAAAAAAATTGCTATCGAAGTGGCCAAATTGCTAAATACTACACTATCGCCAAATGATATTTCCACATCTCATAGGCTTCCCGCTCGCAATGGATCTTCCAAGTCTTTGAAAACGTCTATGTCCCCTAAAGATGATAATCCCCCCTCGTCCATAATAGTACGCTTCGTAAATCGTGATGTTCGTAACCGCATATATCACAATAGACAGATGACTCGGAACCTGGATTTGAATCAATTTTCAAAGGAACGCAGCAAATTTTCATTAACGAAAACTTGACGCATACCAGGAAACAACTATTTTGGAAAACAAAGCAAAAAGCCAAGGAAGCTAAGTTTCAGTTTTTCTGGACAAATAATGGTAACATCTACGTTAAAAAATCTGAGATGACGGATCCAATTTTGATAAAAAATGATGGTGATCTAAATTTAATCAAATGATCACAAGTTGAGAGATGTGATTTCCGTTAAATCGATAAAAATTTCGTTTGAATTAACTTTTACTGGGATTTTCTGTTTTAATGTTTAAGTTTTGTTCAGTTTTATTAATGTCAAGTTTGAGTGTCAATGAGTTAGATTCTTTTCTGTTCTCGAGTCAAGCGGCTTCTACGTCCTCGAGTTTATTCAACCAAACATTTTCTGCTAATGATCCATCTGTTAATCCCATTCTTGCGAATATAGAGCCTTGTTCGTACTATAACCAGCCGTCTTTTATTCACTCATACAAAACTAATGATCTCTTAATAGTTCATATTAATATTAGATCTATCCTCAAAAACTTTGATAACTTATCCCACTTTTTATCTCAATTTTCCACTTCTCCGGATATAATTTGTCTTACTGAGACTCGCTTAAACAAAAATCCTTTGTTTTACATCAACGTACCTGGCTATCAATTTGTCTATGCCAACTCAACTAGCTTGGCTGGTGGTGTAGGAATTTACGTTTCTGCACAAATTAATTTTGATGTGTATGCCAAAAACAAGCTTGATGCTAATTGTGAAGATTTATGGATTTCCTTAAACAGCAAAAAATTACATAGGAAGATAATTATAGCCACTATTTATCGTCATCCCTCATCAGATGCAAAACCCTTTATAGAAGCATTAAATTCCACATTACTCGAACCAAAAATTTTAAATTCAACTATTTTTCTCCTAGGTGACTTCAATATCAATATTTCGCAATCCTGCCGCTCACCTACTGCACAAAATTCTCTCAAAATGCTCTCAAGTCATGCTCTTTATCCGACTATCACTAGACCTACTCGAATAACTCCTAACTCTTTCACTATAATTGACCACATCATTACTAATTGTAACTCCCATCATATTTCTCCCGGAATAATAGAAAGTGATCTGACTGACCACTATCCTATTTTCTGCCTCATTCAAAACACAATTATTAGCAAACGTCATAATAAATACTATTATAGAGTAATGAAAAATTTTGATTCTGAAAAATTCCTTATAGATCTTGCCTCCAAATTGCATAATTACGACCTACCAGATTTAAACATAAGCAAAGTAAATAATGTTTTTGATGAAAGACTTGAAATAATCTCTTCGACCATTAATACTCATGCCCCCTTAAAGCTAGCGTCTAGAAAAAAACAGAAAATATTAAGCAAACCTTGGCTTACAAAAGGAATTATCAAGTCTATCCGACATAAACAATTCATCCACAAATCCTCTTATCTTTTAGGCAGCGACCAGCAAAAACTGTTTTATAAAAAATATGCAAACAAACTTACCAAAGTCAAGCAATTATCAAAAAAAACTTTACTTTGAAAATGAATTCAATAACTCAGACAACCCACGTAAAATGTGGAAGACTTTACGTAACCTACTTCCCTCCAAAATGTCCTGTTCTGTTCCAAAAGTTCTTGAAATAAATAATTCTGACGTAAATCATCCTGCGGACATTGCTAATCATTTCAACAACTATTTCTGTGGAATAGGAAAATCACTTGCAGATCAAATCAATGATTCATGCAACAAAGACCAGTCACACTTTCTTTGAAACAGAATACCAGAATCCATTTTCATTGCTCCTACATACCTTCAAGAAATAGAGCGTATTATATCATCTCTGCGTAATAGTTCTTCTTCTGGTCCCGAAGGCTTTTCTTCTTTCTTTATAAAAACTGTTTCGGCTGTTCTTGCTTCTCCATTATCCTTTATTTTCAATTTCTGTATTGAGAACGGCATCTTTCCAGAATCGCTTAAAATTTCAAAAGTTATACCTATCTATAAATCTGGTGCTAAATCTGTGGCAAATAATTATCGTTCTATTTCACTCCTTTCTGTGTTATCTAAGGTATTTGAAAAAGTATTACACAAAAGAATTACCACTTTTGTCGAAAAGCATTCTGTTCTTTCATCTACTCAATATGGTTTCAGGGCGAATTACTCTCCAGAACATGCGGTTCTAGATGTAGTTTCTACATGCTACAACAATATCTCTAATAAGCAGTACACTGGTCTTATCATGCTCGATTTGAAGAAAGCATTTGATTCCGTGACTCTTACAATATTACTGAGTAAGCTGGATCACTATGGCATACGGGGTAATGCACATAAATTACTTTCATCGTATTTATGCAATAGACGACAATATGTGAACATTAACAATGTTAACTCTGACACACAATCTATTAACTATGGCGTTCCGCAAGGATCGATATAAGAACCTCTTTTATTTTTGCTCTACACAAATGACTTGGAAAATTCAGCGAATAATACACCTAGATTTTTCGCAGATGGTACATGTATAATTGCCAACTCATCTTCTATTTTAGAACTAGAACAGCATTTAAACCTGGAACTGAACAATATAGCAAGTTGGATATCAGCCAACAAGCTTACTCTTAATCCTGCAAAATCTTTTGCCTTAATTGTTTCTCCTAACTCTAAAAACAATTCTATTACTATGAATCTATCTTACCAACAATGCAAAATTGAGGTAGTTGACAGTGTCAAATACCTTGGAATACATTTAGATAATAAATTGCAATTCAAACAACATATTAAAATGCTAGAAACCAAACTTCCTCGTCTTCTTGGAGTTCTTTACAAAACCAAATCGTTTTTACCCAACCATATACTTAAAAAATTATATTATGCGTTTATCCACTCTCATTTGACTTTTGGATTACTAGTTTGGAGTGCAACTCCTAAATCTAATTTATCAAAATTGCAAAGAATTCAAAACAAAGCAATTCCTTTACTTGCAGGAGCGGCTTCGCGAGATCATGCTTCTCCTCTCTATGCGCAACTTAATATTTTGTCTTTGGATAAACTAGTTTTACTTGTCTTATCAAGTTTTATGCATAAATACCATCTTAAAAAATTACCGAAAATTTTTGACAATATATTTACTTTGGTATCATCAATTTACTCCCGATCAACTAGAAACTCTTCCAAATATCAACAATACTTTATTCCTCAGTTTGATACTAATTTACTTCAACGTCATATCAAGTTTCGAGCCTCAAAAATCTGGAAGAGCATACCCGATAAACTTTAACAACAAAATCATAAACGGTTTAAAAATAAATACAAAAAGTTATTACTTACACTTTAAATTTTTGTCTATTTGGATTAGATTAATGATGTAGTTTTGGTACTGTATTCCGTAATTCGGCAACACATTTATTTTATTTATTTTTTTTTTCTGTCTTTTTTGATAGTATGAAACTTGATTATGTCATATGTACTAGATATTTTCACAGGTGGTCGCTTGACTCGAAGACCTTTAGGTCCCTTCGCGACCTTCCCATGTACATCTGTAAGTCTTTGTGCCGTGATTTATTTAATGCTGATGTTATTGTTTGTGATTGTTTAACATCGTGGGCTTTCAGATGCATGAAAATAAACTGGTTGTTGTAGTTGTTGATAGAGGCGCTATAACGAGCTCGCGTAGGAGTTTCGACTTTCGAGCCACCTGTCTGCCACTCCGAGTTAGGGAAATCTTGCTAAGCTTGGTTCCAAACGGCACAACAAATGAACTTGCCGGCTTGTTCTTCACGCTGTCGCCGTTGATGCTAAGCGTCATGCAAGGAAGCTATAAATACCAACTTTTAAGTCATTGGTTCAACCCTACTCTGAATCGAACCCCCAGTCTATCGTTCCAGAAGCAGACGTTTTATCCACTAGACCATCTAAGCAGTTACAATTTTTTTCGTTATCATTTTGCCACCTTCAGAGTAAGTCATCATCGGCAAGTGCGCAGTGATACTATAACGATTGAGAACGCTATACTTTTACTCGAGTAGTTTTTAAATGACTACTTTTTACTTTTACTAAAGTGCTCATTTTAGTCAATACTTTCTACTTTACTTCGAGTAGTTTTGTCGTCAGTAACAATACTTTTACTTAAGTACAGTTTCAAAATACTTTTTACACCACTGGGGAGGTGTGGGAAATTGTGTTGGGGTGTGGGGGTATGGAAAAATTTTGGGGGAAGTGTGGGAAAGTGTGTTGCGGTGTGGGGAAAGTAAGGGGAAATGTGGGGAGAAATGTAGGGGGTGTGGGGAAGTGTGTTGGGGTATGGGAAAGGGTGCGGGGAAGTGTGTTGGGGTGTGGAGGGAGGTGTAGGGAAGTGTTGGGGGAGATGTGGGGAAGTGTATTGGGTGTGGAAAAGTGTTGGGGAGGTGTGGGGAAATGTTGGGGGAGGTGTGGGAAAGTGTGTTGGGGTGTGGAGAAAGTAAGGGGAGATGTGGGGAGAAGTGTAGGGGGTGTGGGGAAGTGTCTTGAGGTGTGGGGGGAGGTGTAGGAAAGTGTGTGGGAGAGGTGACGGGGTGTGGGAATTAAAGTGTGGGGGAGGTGTGGGAAAGTGTTGGGGGAGGTGTGGGGGTGTGAGAAAGTTTTGGGGAAGGTATGGAAAAGGGTGTTGAAGTGTGGGTAAGGTAAGGGGAGATAGGGGGAGAAGTGTAGGGGGTGTGGGGAAGTGTGTTGGGGGAGGTGTAGGAAAGTGTCGGGAGAGGTTTGGGGGGTGTGGGAAAGCGTGTTGGGATGTGGGGGGAGATGTCGGGAAGCGTTGGGGAGGTGTAGGAGCTGTGTAGAAGTATTAGGGGAGGTGTGGAGGCTGTGGAAAAATTTTGTGAGAGGTGTTGGGGTTTCCCATGCCTCCCCCACACTTCCCCACATCTTTTTTCACCACTCCCTCACCCCAACACACTTCCCCCACATCTTAACACACTTCCCACACCTCCCCCAACACACTTTCCCACAACTTTCCCCACACCCTAACACACTTCCTCACACACCTCCCCCAACACTTTTTCCACACCTCAACACACTTCCCTACACACCCTACACCTCCTCTAACACTTCCCCACACCCTATCACACTTCCCTACACCTCTCCCCCATTACTTCCCCACACCCCAACACACTTTCCCACACCTCTTTTCACTTTCTCCCACACCCAAAACACTTTCCCACACCTCCCCCATATTTTCCCACCTCTCCACTTTTCCACGCCTGCAACACACTTTCTTACACCTCCCCCACATTTTTTCACACCCCCCACCCTCCTCACCTTCCCCACACCTCTTTTTAGTCTACTTCCCCTGCACCCCAATACACTTTTCCACACCTTTTTTCACTTTCTCCCACGCACCTCTTTTCACTTTCTCCCACACCCAAAACACTTTCCCACACCTCCCCCATATTTTCCCACCCCTCCACTTTTCCACACCTTCCCCCCACACCTGCAACACACTTTCTCACACCTCCCCCACATTTTTTCACACCCCCCACTTCTCCTCACCTCTTTTTAGTCTACTTCCCCTGCACCCCAATACACTTTCCCACACCTCCCCCACATTTTTCTACACACTCCCCACCTCCTCCCACACCCCAACACACTTTCCCACACCTCCCCCACACTTCTCCACACTCACCCCCAACACTCTTTCATCCCTTCCTCCACACACCCCACATCTTTTCATATTAAGCGCATGTACACTCTGAAAGAATGAAGCTCTTTTTGCCGTCCAATGCTTTTGGCGGGAAAATGATGACGTCAGCTGCAACTCATCAATACGTTCCACACCAAAGCCTGTAAATATTCTTAGCCTAAGAACAATACGCAACCGCATCTTTGACTAGGGCTGAAATTTTGCAGATTTGAAAAGTATGATCGCCTGATTCGCCTCTAGTCTTGAAAACGGAATCGCACGATGTTTAGGCCTGCTTTAGAGATCGCCTTGGGTGTGGGGGAGGTATGCAGGGAAAGGTGAGGGGAGTGAGGTAAAGAAAGGAGATGTGGAGAAGTGTGTTGGGGCCCAAACACACTTCCCTACAATTCCCCCATTCCTATCCCCACATACTTTCCCCATGTGCCAACACACTTCCCCACTCACCCCACGCACTCTCGCACACCCCTCCCAACACATCTTTCCATACCTCCCCCCACACCCCAACACACTTTATGAACTTGAGTACACTGCAACATAGTCGCTTATCCTTTCTATTTTTCTTCTCTGTCTTGGCCCTGGTCTCGCAATTACTTTATTTTCCCACGCAGTTTGTTTCCAACTTTTTCATTTTTTCACCTTTCTTTGACCGTTCAACTTCAGAATCCAAATCAGAACGAAAATGAAACAAAAATGACCTCAGCAACAAAAACCACATTGCGAAATAAACATAATCACGTGATTGACCAACGGCAATTAAATTATAGGAAGTGCAGTAAACGACAAAGAATCTCAATTAATTAGCATTGATTATTGAGAACGGAATAAGAAATGATAATTTGAACGAAACATTGCCTGGTCTCAAAATAAACGTAACGCAATAACATAGATAACATAAAAACGAAAATAATGGTTCGACTACTGGGATGGTCGTTACATCAGCCGCCCCCCAGATGAAGCATGTAGCGTAGAGGAATGCGACATCGATGATCAATTTCTGGAAGAATGCTTTAAAAAAATGCCACAGTGTATTTATAGTTCTTACAGAGGACCCACTTAACAAAAAAGCATTGTTACGTATGTCCACAAACATGTTGTAAGCTTGTGATTTACTGCTTTTTAAAGAAGTTCATTTTTAAAGAAGTTTAAAGAAGTGCTTTTTAAAGAAGCTCCGGATGGCAGATGCTTTCCCGTAGCCCGGAGCGTTACTCTGTCTACGCTATTTAATCTGGCTGACAGAAACCGAATCTGCCTTAACGGCGAGACACCTAACGATGTTCAAGCTGGGCAGCGGCAAACGTCCTTTTCAGGACGGGGCGATGCGCATCTTCGGCGCACCGTCAACAAGTTCCAAAGGCCCAGCATTCTCCAACTGAACATCGATGGCCTCACTGCAAGCAAGATGAGCGTGTTGCATCATCTTGCGTTACAGTGTGAGGCACTCGTCATCCTCTTACAGGAAACCCATTGCACCTCGGTAGAAAGGTTAGATCTTCCGAGCTACCATCTAGCTGGGTTTTCCTTGAGCAGGAAGCATGGTCTTGCTACGTTTGTCCATGAGCGTCTGAAGTGGATCCTAATCGACCAGTCCCCACCAACATCGGAGATCTAGTGGGTGTGCGTGGATGTTGATAACTATAAAGTAGTCAACGTCTACAAACCCCCTCCAACACGGATGCAAGCATCTGATCTTCCAGCATTCCCCCATCCCTGCCTCTATGCTGGCGACTTCAACTGCCACCATGTTGACTGGGGCTATAATAATAACAATCCAGATGGTGAATGCCTGGCTGGCTGGGCCAGTGCCAACAACTTCACCCTGCTATATAGCCCCAAGGAGGCCGCCAGTTTCCACTCTGGCCGCTTGAAAACAGACACCAACCCAGATCTTGCATTTGCCAGTGTCGATTTGGACAGTCGCTTACCTGACAGACGTATCTTAGGAAAGTTCCCAAGGTCACAGCACCGACCCTCGCTTATAAGTCCACCCAAACTTGCTCATCCCAAACCGAGCAAGCCTGTAAAGCGATGGAACTTCCGCAAGGCCAACTGGGACCACTATTCTAACCTAACCAACAAACTGGCCAAGAGTATACCGCCACCTGAATCTCAAAACATCGATCAGGTTTACCAGTGCTTTTGCAAGGTAATAAGCACTGCGGCGAAGAAATGCATCCCTCGTGGTCGACGATCAAACCACATACCTTGCTGGGATGCGGAGTGTGAAGACCTCTATCAGCATTTCCTGCAGTCACCTGGGGGCCCTGATTCGGATAGGGCTGCCACAGCCCTACTCACAAGGCTCGACGGGAAGCGGAGAAATCGCTGGTCAGAGACGCTCCGCAACATTGACTTTTCGCACTCCAGCCGGCTGGCATGGAATACTATAAACAACTTGACTGGTAGGTCACGACAATCCCCTCGTCAATGTCCCGTTTCAGCTGATGCTATTGCTTCTCAGCTGGTTAAAAACGGAAAATACGAAGGTGTGAATCGACGCTTATCTCGACTCGTTTTACAGGAAGTGTCTGACCTTTGGAAGGCTGATCCATTACATCCTGCGAATGTCTCCGGGAGTTTTTCCCATCGGGAGTTCGCTGCTGCCCTCCAACATTTAAAACCAGGCAAAGCTCCTGGACCTGATTCCATTTGTCCGGAGCTGATAATCCATGCTGGAGCCAGCTTAAAATCTTGGCTACGTGGCTTCCTATCTTCCTGCCTGCACCACCTCAAAATTCCTAAGATCTGGAGAAGAGCGCTAGTAGTAGCGGTTCCAAAGCCTTCGAAACCTGTAGAGGACCCAAAGAGCTATCGTCCGATCTCCTTGCTCTGTGTTCCCTACAAGATTCTCGAGCGATTTATCTACGCCCGCGTCGAACCTCTTATTGACCCTCTGCTCCCACGGGAACAGGCGGGTTTTCGACGCGGAAGATCCACCGTGGATCAAGTCACTTTGCTCACGCAAAGCATTGAGAATGCATTCGAAGCGAAAAAGAAGGCCGGTGCCGTCTTTATCGACCTGACAGCTGCCTATGACACTGTCTGGCACCGTGGCCTCACCTGCAAGCTGTTGCGGCTTCTGCCGGACAAGCATATGGTTCGTATGATTATGGAGCTGATCCGCAACAGAAGCTTCACCCTTACAACTGGCGACAGCAAGCCTAGCAGGTTACGACGCCTGAGAAATGGCGTCCCCCAGGGATCGGTCCTGGCCCCCCTCCTTTTCAACATCTATACATATGATATCCCCTCCATAACCTCCAAGAAGTTCGCCTATGCCGACGACCTGGCGATACTTCATACATCTGGAGAATGGAAGGAGTTGGAAAGGACTCTAAGCCAGGACATGACTACACTCTCGGAATATCTCCAGACCTGGCGATTGAAGCTTAGCCACACTAAAACGGTGACGGCGGCCTTTCACCTCCACAATCGAGAGGCTAGGCGTGAGCTTAAGGTCTGTAACATCGGTAAGACCTTACCTTTCTGTCCAGTTCCCACTTATCTTGGGGTCAAACTGGACAGATCGCTCACATATCGTCCTCACCTGGAAGCATTGCGCAAGAAGTTAAGTGCTCGCGTCTCACTGTTGAGGCGACTTGCCGGAACAGGTTGGGGTGCTAGCGCTAAGACATTACGCACAGCTGCCCTGTCTCTGGTCTACTCGACTGCCGAGTACTGCGCACCAGTCTGGTGCCGCAGCGTGCACATACGGCTTATCGACAGTGTAATAAATGACGCCTTGCGCATTGTCACTGGGTGTCTGCGTCCCACTCCATCGGTCTACCTTCCGGTTCTTTCAGGCATCCAGCCAGCTGAGCTTCGCCGCCAAGGAGCGACACTCTCCCTAGCCAACCGCAGCTCCCTGGACCCTGACCACATTTTACATGGCCAGTTTCATGAGTCACAGGACGTATGTAGGGAGAGATTGAAATCTAGACGCTCATTTGTACCTGCTGCTCGGAAATTACTAGACAGTCTTTCTGAGATGGACGTCCGTGCAGCCGAGTGGACGAACACGAAATGGGACATGGAGTACTCTGCCAACGCATTGTCACTCCACGCTTTCATTCCCAAGGCTAGCTCCAGACCCTTGGGTATGGGTCTGCCCAGGGCAGCCTGGATCAAGCTCAACCGTCTGCGTTCTGGTGTTGGACGTTTCTGTTCGTCCATGTACAAATGGGGTCTCGCTCCTCTAGCGAATTGTGAGTGTGGTGCCAGTGAACAAACCGCAGATCACATCATCTCACAGTGTCCCATACATCGAGCACCCCGAGGTATGTTTGGTCTAATGGTTTTGGAAGACGAAACAAGATGCTGGCTGAAGTCCCTTACAGTCAGCATCTGACCCAAGCAGTTTGGTGGCCAGGGTGGTAAAAGGATAAACCCTCGGCCTTGGTCCTTTCATCTGTCTTGGAAGAGATGCCCCGCCAAACGACGACGACGACGACGAAAGAAGTTCATCTGTATTTGTTGCCGTTTCCAAAATTTGCTGTTTTTATTTTCTGTTTTTAAAATTTTCAAGGAGCCATTGCAGCTTGTTTAAGAACGTAGAAGAAATGAAAAAAGTGACAAGCAGATCATAGTCTAATAAATATAATGAAATTACTCGCTAAGTTATTATTTTTTTTTCATTTCGCAGCATAGGAATGGGCAGCACGATTTGAGCAGGTGAACTCTCAACTCTGACTTTTGTTACTGACACTGAACACAGAGAGTGGTTCTACTGTTGGTAATAATGGATACACTGTGACACTGTGTTTAAGGTATAATATGTAGTGATATCGATGTGACTTTGCAAAAACACTTTATTTGCCCAATCGCAATGCTTTACGTAGTTGCAATACTTTGCCTAATCCAATACCTAATTATTCACCGCCGATGTTGATTTACCATTCAGTAACTACTGCATTCGACTTTGGAACTTGGTCATCATATGATTCGTTCGCTTTACAATGATGACAACTCCATCAGTAGGGGGGGGGCTTAATTGCAACTTTTTTTTTTCAGACGCCACTGAGTCCCTATTTAAATTATGCTATGAGTCTGTACCATCATAAAAATTCAAAAAATTTTGCTATATACCTTAAAAACCCATGTTCAAATGAAACATGAAGATAACTTGGTATTGAACAAACTTATTTCATTAAATGTAGCTTAATAACTTCGTAAGCATGGTGGTATACGCCTACTGATCAGTTACTGTTCACTTTAATTGTAAGTATGTCAGTGCCGTATTTCTTTTTTTTTTTTTTTTTTTTCTTTACATTGCTCTAATAGTTTGTTGCTTTCTACTGATTTTGCACATATAAGGTAATGGCAGTGCAGAACCAACCAGCATCATTACTATGCTATCAACCAGCATCATTACTATACAATCAAGTCTTCCATGTTGTTGTGGATTTCTTTGTACTTTGCTTCAGCAGTTCAGTACGTTTTCAAGCTCTTGGCATACATAGCTGTTTCTAAGCGATGGTGCTTTTACATCAAATGAAAAACTTCACTAGATTTTGGAAGAGATAAACAAATGCCTTGAGCAAAGCGAACTTGGTGGTGCATGACTTTTCTTTTGATGAAAGTTGTCACATCATTGTTAACAAATAAAACGATGTAAGTTGCATCTTCTGCTCGGAAAATGATTATACGAAGTTTTAAAGAAACATTAAGTTCATTGATTAATAACTGAGTTTCTTTGGACGAGAGCCCCTGTTTCAAGAGATCAATTAGCGTTTCATTCCATTCTTTAACAATTTTCGAAATGGTTTCACAATTTTGAAATGTTTTCTAAATCCTCCTTTTGATTGAAGTTCTACCAAATCAACTAGTTTAGCTACCACATTAGACTTGCTGCTGCATGGCCAACTGCTTTGCTCCAGGGATCTTAACTTGTACTTGATTGTACGAACATCTCTTTCACCTGTTCACTATCCAAGTTGCTTATTGGTGCCAAATCCAAAATAAGATACGAAGAGTCGAGCTGATCAATACCTTCATCATTTCCAAATAAAGTGCAGATGATGTTTGAGGGAAATCGAGATGGCAATCTCAGGAAGAACGGAAAGTGCCATGCTGAGATCAATGTGTGCAGTAAAATTAGTGAATAGAAAGAATAATGAGGAGTTGATGAAAATGCTGGGTTTGGAGGAAATATTTGATAAAATGGCAAAGATAAATGGAGTATTGTGGCATGGACAAGTGGTTAGGAGAGACGATGATAATGTTCTAAAGAAGGCATTGATGCTTTTGAAGTGAATGGGCAGCGAAATTTAGGAAGGCCAAAGCAGATATGGAGGAGCAAGTTGAACAGAATTTAGATAAAATTGGGTTGGGGGAATACGAGGCTGCAAATTGCACAAGATGGAATGGGGAAGTGAGAGCGATCGCTGAAAGAATGAAGTACGTCTGTCCACCCTCGACCAAAACCAAAACCCACCGGATTGAAACTGGATGATCAGATAATGCCCTGTTTGTTTAACAAAGCCATCTACCTTTCGGTGAAGAGTTTGCACGATTGGTGGAGCAACTGTGGTGGTGCAGCTGATTGAATGCCTGAACTTCCATAAAAACTTCCCAGGCAGAGACTTGCATTGACCAATCCTATCATTGCTGATGTAGCTGAAAGCAGGTCGAGTAAAATCTAGCAAGTTTATTGGGTTGCAGTGGAGTAAATTGTCATAAAGCGCAAGTATAGTTGGAATCAACTCCCACTATCTCATTGGGTCAAAGTTAGTTAGTAATGTTTACAAAAAGTTAAATGAGATGGGCGGCCCCAACACCACAAAAAATGGAAAGAAACCCCAAACTAGCAAAGTATTTTACTACACAAGTCCGTGTATTGGTGGTATGAGTGATGCTGATGAATTATGATGATTTCTTATCCCCCTGTCAGTTAAAAGCGATGGAGGCACTAAACGTAAGACGAATCCAGACTTGGTTTGGAGTTGCCGTTGTTTTCTAGTTGACTACTGTTTCTGATTTCTTGAATTTGCTGCTTGTTAGATTCCACCAAGCAGAGATAATTAGCAGGAAGTATCTTATCCAAGGACGCAACAATGAGACTTGGGTTGAAGTTAACCATTAACTTTGCAATCATGGTCGTAACTCGTAGCAACAACAACGCTCCTAACCACTGCGCCATGCTGTCGACGATGTGCATGAGCAGTTTTTTGTACTCTTCTCATGGTGTACTTCCAGAACTCTTAATGGTCTTAGAAAGAGTAACATAACCTGGGCTGGAATCCTTTGGTCCACCAGTACTCATTTCAATACAGCCTGTTTATAATAAAAGTATGTCACCATTTGTAGTGTACTAACTCCATTGTAAACTATATGTGGCCTTCTTAAGCTTGTACACCGCATCAATATGACGTCATAATCCTTCAACAATGCTGAAATGATTTTTGAATGGCACCTTCAAATATTCAAAAATGAATCATTTTTAAAGTTGACCCAGGAAGTTCGATGTGGATTTGAATAAGGGTTTTTAAGTTGCACACACTTCAGACTGTTTTAGAAGTGTTAGTTATAGCTTGTAGCATACTTTTGAAGGGGACTTAATTAAAACTAAATTTTAAGCCCCCCCCCCCCCCCACCATTAGATGGCTATACGATATTCGCGTTATGCAATACCGCTGCTTTGATGATATCTCTTTTAACGCTGATAACATTCTATTTGAATAAGCGTGGAAGAAATATTCTATTTGAATAAAGCTGTAGGCTACTAATTTGTTAATGTGAATAAATTTGTTAATCTAGTTAAAACATGGTGAAAATGTAATTTGGTCTTGATGATATAAAGCAATTTTTTTAAAGCTATAGTTGCAATCCAAACCAAAAATGAAACTGCACTGAAAACAACTAAAGTTCAAATGCAACAGCAAACTGCTGAAATTGAAGGTCTGCAAGATTCTCTATCCTTTTTATCAGATAAATATGAAGAGCTTAAAAAAGAAAGCGAAAAACTGAAAGAAGAACACAAGAATATGGAAAAGGAAAAACCACAAATGAGTAATTCAATCAACTACGTGAAAGACCAAAATCAAAATCTTTGCGAACAACTTGAGGCACTGAAGCAGTATGGCAGAAAAGAAAATATTGAGTTTCATGGAATTCCAAATGAGATATTAATGCCTGGTAAAAGTGAAAACATAAATGAGAAAATAAAGTTGCTTCTTCTCAAAGTTGGCTACCAGCTAAATACAAATGACATTTCCGCTTCTCACAGGATGAAGACCAAACACCCAAATCAGCCTCAACCAATAATCATGAGGTTCACTAATCGCAATGTAAGAAATAAAATCTTTGCTTTAAGAAGTCTCTTTCATCCCAGGAAATTTGACTACAAACAATCAAGCATTCCTGGATTGACTAGGCTGTACATTAATGAAAACTTGACCTTTCAGCGCAAAAATCTTTTTCTTGAGACGAAAAAAGTAGCTAAAGAATGTAATTCTCCCTATGCTTTTGCGTGGACTTCAAATTGTGAAATTTAAGTGAAACAAAACAATGAAGCAATTCAAAGATTACAAGATTCATTCAAAAAAGGATTTGTCTGTAAAACTGAAGGGACAAAAGTCAGGAGAATGAGTTGTGGCAAATTCAAGACAATGAGAGATAACTTTTTTATTCAATACAATGTCTGTGTCAACGGTTTCTGTGGGGGCATCTGACCAATACTCTTGTTTTGAAAGCAAGAATGAATTAACTTGCCTAAATTCTTACAAAAATCATCTAAACACTTCAATGCCTAGTACCTCAGTCTGCACAACTGAGTACTGAAATATCTACCAGTTAAAACAAAATATTGCTTGCCATAATCTGTCTGCACTACATGTTAATATAAGAAGCTTAATCAAAAATATGTCTAAATTAGAAGATATGTTAACTGATCTGTCAGTAAGTCCAGATCTCACTGCAATTTCAGAAACTTGGCCTACAGATTCTAAAACTGATAATGTGAATTTACCAGGTTATAATTTTTTCTTTGCAAATTCCCCAAAAGGGAAACAAAATAGCAAACATACAGCTGGAGGCGTGGGAATGTGTGTAAAAAAATCCTTATGTGCAACACAAATCGAATTGAGTATTTTATGTAAACATTGCGAAGACCTTTGGTTGGAACTTGAATTAGCAAATCACACAAAGTTAGTTTTTGGCGTGATTTATAGACATCCACGGAATAACATCAGTGAATATCAGTCTAACTTATAAGCATTACTAAATGATTTTAATACCTACAAGAAATCGTATTACATATGTGGTGATATAAATCTTGACTTGCTGAAACATGATACAGTCCCAAAAATAAGAAACTATGCTGAGAGTTTAAACTGTCTTGGCTGTGCACCTGTACTATACTATCCTACACGAGTGACAAGTACTACTGCCACGCTTTTAGACCATGTCTACTCAAATGACCTAAAAAATAATGTAAAATGCTACATACTAAAGCATGATTTATCTGATCATCGGCCGATTCTTTTTACTGTTGCAAAAAATGCACTAAAATATCCCCATAGTAAATCATTCACTAGAGATACAAGAAATTTTATTCTTGAAAATTTTTTACTTGACCTCCAACAAGCCTTCGATGAGCATAAGTTCAACCCACCAAATAATCTCTTACACGACAGTCTAAATCAAAAGTTTACTGCTTTTATTGACATCTTTCAAAATACTTTAAATAAACATACGCCATACAGATCAGTAACACGGAAAGAAGCTAAATTAGCAAAGTAGCCATGGATTACACCAGCATTGCTGAAATCCATTAAAACAAAAAATAAACTTTATATACTCAAAGAACGCCATCCATTTGATGAGCCCATTGCAAAAAAATATAAAAGCTACAAAAATAAGCTTGCATATCTGAAAGAACTTGCAAAGAAAATGTATTATAATAACATTCTTGATAACAATAAAAATGACAATAAAAAAACATGGAGAGTCATAAATGAAATACTTTCAAACAAACACCAAACAAATAGCAATAACGTTCCTCTAAAAATAATTGATGAGCATAATCGCAACCATGAAGATCCCATTGCCATAAGTAATGTCTTTAACACCTATTTTGCTAAAGTTGGGTCAACTTTGGCCTCCAAAATTCCAGCACCAACCATCACTAAAATGCAGAACATGCACTCGCTTGTGGACTCTTTCTTTCTTTCTGCAACCTATCATAGAAACAGAAGTAGCTCACCTATTACGTAACTTAGATCCATCCAAATCTACTGGACTACATCATATTCCAATAAAATATTTGAAAAGGGCCACCACAGTGGTTGCACCAATTCTAACAGATATGTATAATTGCTGTATTCAAGAAGGTGTATATCCCGATGTAATAAAAATTGCCCAGATTACCCCTGTGTACAAAAAAGGAAACAAAAGTTCATGCACCAACTGCCGTCCTATTTCTTAGCTATCTCCTATCAGTAAAATTTTTGGAAAACTCATTTATAATCAGTTAGAAAATTACCTAACAAAAAAGAAGTTATTAACAGATAATCAGTACGGTTTTCGGACTGGATATTCCACATCATTGGCAGTGTCAAACATTTGTGATGAAATAATACATAATCTTGAAAACAATGAAAAAACATGCGCCATTTTTCTTGATCTTGCATAGGCGTTTGACACTGTTAACCACGCAGTACTACTTCAAAAACTTCATACATATGGCATTCGAGGAATTGCACTTGATCTGTTTGAAAGTTATCATAAAAACAGAAAACATTACACGGTTGTACATGGGGTTTCTTCGGGGATGGAAAATGTAACCTGTGGTGTCCCACAAGGTTCAACACTAGGGCCATTATTATTTATTTTGTATATGAATGACCTGCCTTTAAATACAAATTTTAAAGTAAATTTATTTGCTGATGATACAAACCTTACAATTAGGGCGATTTTTATTGACCTAAAAATCTCAAAAAATTGACTTTATTTTACCAAAAAATTCACTTTATTGACCTAACGAAATAATGAAATGAAAGAACCAGTCCAAAAAAAAACACCAAAGTCTCTTAAGTTAGTGCTTAGATTATAATGTACGCACATATAATGCCGCACGTTTTCTGGCAGAAAGTTAAACTGCTCTGCGTAATTGCGCAGAATCCAGAGTCATATTCAAGTGTTTTGCTATTCGTTGTATTGCAATGCCACTGTTCCCTCTAAGGTGAGAAATTTGAGAAAAATGAGAAATTTTGGACAAAAATTTTCAAATCCTTTTTAGGTTTGGACATTACTAAAGTACGGAAATAGGAAAAGATGGAAAATACGGAATATTGCTAAAATACGAATATTGCTAAAACACGAATATTGCTAAAATACGGAATATTGCTAAAAATACGGAATATTGCTAAATTGCTAAATAGGGAATATGCGGAAAATACGGAAAAAGTGATAAACTAAAAGGCGGTAATGTCAGAAAAGACGGAAAAGTGGAAATGGCAGAAATCTTGATAAAATACGGAAATAGGAAAAAAAGGAAATGACGGAAAAAGTCAGAAGAAATCTTGCTGACCGACGGAAATGTTAAAAGAGCATCCGACTGAAATACGGAAATAGGAAATGACGGAAATGATGAAAAGTCGCGATTATTGATGAAATATACGGAAATGAGAAAAGACGTATAATCATAGGTGGGCACAGCTAACGCAAAAATTAGCTCCACTAACAGCTAATCCGATAACCAAAAAGATTAGCTTCGCTAACGCTAATCCGATAGCACGAATTTTTTGTTAGCAGAAGCTAACGCTAGTCCGCTAATTAATCATAAGATTATAATTTGGGACAGAAACAACGAAAAATCAACTTTGTAACGTATAACAATCATTATCGCGTTTTTCAGTTGATCAGCCAAGTCTAAACAATATCGTATCAATGCATTTTCCAAAAGTTTGTTTAATAGCACGGTATATTGACAAGGTTTCGGGCACACGCAAAAAAACTTACAGCAATGAAATAAACTCGGCAGTGAAATTAGCAGAGTACTGAAATAAACGCATTGCCCAAATGGGTAGAGCAGGGAAATAAGCACAGTGGGCCCATACTGAAATGCGTCAGTCTGACCAATCTGGCCATGTTTGATTATTGCGCCTTTGCAAAATGCAAGGAACTTGATAGACCAGTAGCTGAGAGGGGTTAGCATACCTTTTCTATACTGCGACCTTGAGTACTGCGTCAAAAACCATCGGCGAAAAGTGATTTCTGCCGGGTTAGATTAGATGCGTTTGGCGTGATAATGGGGGCCCAAAAAAATAAAAAACCGCTTGCATATCTTTCCTAGGAACCACATGACACCTAGTGAAAACAAAAGCTTACATGGACCAGATCACGAAATGGTATGAGACAAAAAATTTTTCGGCTGTGGAATTGAATGTAACCGATTTTTTTTACTGCTGCAAGTTGTAAGCTTAATTATACTTACAGTAGCTATATGTTTACGTGTCTTTGCCTGTATGTTTTATGTATAGTAATGTATTAATTGTGTCATCCGATTGTAAGAGGCTGCAGACTCGACGACCGCGCCAATTCTTTGGGGTTGGACTCATGGTATTTTCGCAGCCTCTCACAGGAAAAACCTCATTCGTGTACTTATTTACTTTTTCTCGTCAGTGTAGTAGTTTTTTCTTTTTTATATTTCAGTGTTTTTCCAAATAAATGAAAATTAAAAAAAAAAGAAAAATGGCTGCTTTACCTCTTACAGAAGCCCCCAAAGTTCGAGTGATGACGTCACTATTTAACTAGCGTACCTTTTCTTGGTGCCACACGAAACTTAGTGCAAACGAAAGCTTACGTTGCACTGATTACGAAATGGTATGCGACAGAAATTTTTCTGGCTGCTTTACCCCCGGCAGAAGCCCTCAAAGTTGAACTATGACGTCATAGCGAAACATTTTGACTAAAAATTGCATGAAACTTAATAAAACTGAACTTCAATAAAAAGATAACAGCCAGCATATTTGCAATCATACTCACAAACGTTTCGGTAAAAACTTATACCATCATCAGTGTGAAACTACATAGGCACTAGGCTAGAATAACCAGCACAAGAAAGAAATTATTTTAAATACAGCGTAACTATTACGTCATAAACAAAGTAGTTGGGATTTACGTAAAATGTAACCAAAGGGGCAAATTAAACAATTACGCGCAACTGTAGGGACTAGATTAGTAGTAGGATTATTAAGTGCAAATACTGTAGAATTAATTATATCATCTCTAAAAAAAGACGTTGAATATAACTGGAAATTAAACACGTTACTGATTGCGATTTAGGCCTACACAAATATTGCGCGAAGTGAGCTAAATGTTAAATAGGTAGATGGGGTTGGAAGAATCATCGACATTTAATTGTGGTTGAAGATTTTGGATGAGTAGAGTTTCTTTGATGCGGAGTTTTCGGATGTTATTGCTGTGAGCTAGTATTTCGGGGGAATGAAAGTTCATCGTATGGTCTGGGTTATTTTTCAAGTGTTGGGACACATCAGTTTCATTATTAGTTGAGTTTTTTGGCATATGGTCATTGATTCTAATTTTCAAATTTCTTTTGGTTTGTCCAATGTATGATTATCCGCATGAGCAATTGAGTTTATACACTACTCCTGAGCTGTGTAGCAGTGTTTGACGGTCCTTGTACCTGAATTTTTGGCCAATAGTTGTTGTTTCGTGTACCATAACAAATTTTGATTTTTGGGAAAGTTTTTTGAATAGATATTGCCGAATTTCTTTTTCAATTTGATGAGACATGTCTTCGATATACGGTAGTTTTAAAATCGAGAATATGGGTCTTGTTTTGTTTTCAGTATCTGGCTTTTCTTCTACTTCTGGAGTTTTAACCTTTTCATGCATTTTGTTAAAAAAAATTCGAATTTGCTGATTAAGAAATCCAGTCGGATAGCCGTTTTTCTCTAGCATGGTGGAAATAATTTTGAAATCTTCGTGGATAAGTGAATAGGAATTGCAAATTTTGTAAGCTCTGTGCAAGAGGTTCCTCACCAAATTAATCTTGTATTTCAGAGGCACAAAGCTTTGCCACTTGATGTAAAGTCCGGTATGAGTGGGTTTACGGTACGTTTTTAAAGCTAGTTTTCCATCTTGATTGCTAATCCATACATCCAAGAAAGCCAATTGGTTGTTCTGGGCCAGTTCATAGGTAAATTGTATGTTAGGGTGAATAGAATTAAGATGTTTGTAAAATTCGGTAATGTGGGCGCGTTTTTCAAATGTAGCAAAGCAGTCATCGACGTATCTATAAAGTTGCACAGGCTGGGTTTCAATTTTTTGGCTTTGATCAATGAGCCAATTCATGCATACGTCTGAGAGCAACGGGAATGGCAACCCCATCTACCTATTTAACATTTAGCTCACTTCGCGCAATATTTGCGTAGGCCTAAATCGCAATCAGTAACGTGTTTAATTTCCAGTTATATTCAACGTCTTTTTTTTTAGTTATGATTTAATTAATTCTACAGTATTTGTACTTAATAATCCTACTACCAATCTAGTCCCTGCAGTTGCACGTAATTGTTTAATTTGCCCCTTTGGTTACATTTTACGTAAATCCCAACTACTTTGTTTATGACGTAATAGTTACGCTGTATTTAAAATAATTTCTTTCTTGTGCTGGTTATTCTAGCCTAGTGCCTATGTAGTTTCACACTGATGATGGTATAAGTTTTTACCGAAACGTTTGTGAGTATGATTGCAAATATACTGGTTGTTATCTTTTTATTGAAGTTGAATTCGAAAACCCATCTTAATGCTTTTAATAAGACTGGATTAATGGTAAGCCTTGAAGACTTACTAAATAAACGCTGTGAAAACCAAAATTACGACTAGGTTCGCGGTTTGACCGCTCATCAGGTAGACTCGGGTTTTGCCCCTAGAGTTATACAATAAACTTCTCTGTTAAAATACGGAAAATATTGCAAAGGCGAAAATCTTGCTGAAATACACAGAAACAGGAAAAAACGGAAAATACCACAAAATAGAGGAAATCTTGCTAAAAGACGGAAAATGTTAAAGACGGAAATATCGCTAAAAGAAGGAAAATAATACAAAGGCGGAAATATTGCTAGGAGACAAAAATGTTACAACGGTGAAAATTTTGCTAAAAGAGGAAAAATGTTACAAAGACGGAAATCATGTTACAAAGACAGAAGATGTTGGAAAGACGGAAATCTTGCTGAAAATGAAAAAATTTCGTCTTTTAGCAAGATTTCCGTCTTTCCAACATTTGCGTATATTTAGGTAAGATTTCCGTCTTTCCAACATGTTTCGTATTTTAGCAATATTACCGTTTTTGTAAAATTTTTCATATTCTAGTAACTTAAGGTTCCTGTCTTTGTAAAATTTTTCGTATTTTAAGAAGATTTCCGTCAGTTCAGAATTTTTCGTTTTTTCAGAAGTTTTCGTCTTATGGCAATATTTCAGTTTTTGTATCGTTTTCTACATTTGAGTAAGATTTCCGTATTTTCAACATTTTCCGTCCTTTGGTAAGATTTCCATCTTTCCAACATTGTCTGTCTTTTAGCAATATTTTCGTCTTTGTAACATTTTCCGTATTTAAGTAACTTTAAGATTTCCGTTTTTGTAACATTTTTCGTATTTTAGTAACTTTAAGATTTCAGTCTTTGAAACATTTCCGTATTTCGGTAACTTTCAGTTTTCCGTCTTCGCCTAACATTTTCCGTCTTTGAGTAACTTCAAGTTTTCCGTCTTTGTGACGTTTTCCGTCTTTTAGTAGGCTAACTTTAAAATTTCCGTCTTTGTAACATTTTCCGTATTTTAGTAACTTTAAGATTTCCGTCTTTGTAACATTTTCTGTATTTTAATAATATTTAAGATTTCCATCTTTATAACATTTTCCGTATTTAAGTAACTTTAAGTTTTCCGTCTTTGTTACTTTTTCCGTCTTTGAGTAACTTTAAGATTTCCGTCTTTATAACATTTTCCGTATTTTAGTATCTTTGAGATTTCCGTTTTTGTAACATTTTCCGGATTTTAGTAACTTTAAGTTTTCCGTCTATTATGTTATATTTTCCGTCTTTTAGTAACTTTAAGATTTTCGTTTTTGTAACATTTTCCGTACTTTAGTAAGTGTAAGTTTTCCGTTTTTGTAAGATTTTTCGTATTTTATTAACTTAAGATTTCCGTTTTTGTAACATTTTCCGTGTTATAGTAACTTAAGATTTTCGTCTTTGTAACATTTTCCATATTTCAATAACTTAAGATTTCCGTCTTTGTAATATTTTCCGTATTTAAGTAAGATTTCCGTCTTTCCAACGTTTTCCGTCCTTTAGCAATAAGGCCTATTTCTGTCCTTGCAACATTTTTTGTACCGGTATTTTAGTAACTTAAAATTTCCGTTTTAAAACCACTGGTTACAAAGACGGAAAATATTGCAAAGACGGAAATCTTAAATTATTAAAATACGGAAAATGCTACAAGAACAAAAATCTTAAAGTTACTAAAATACGGAAAATGTTTCAAAGACGGAAATCTTGAAGTTACTAAAATATTTTTATTTATTTTTATATTTAGTTGCATATTTATCTTCTTATCGCAAGAAAGGGATCAAAGCACTATACGAGCTCGTTTAGGAGTTGCCAGCCATTTGTCTACCACATCAAAATGGCGGAATCCCGTAAAGTGCCTTTCTCAATGGCACAACAACTAGGCTAAACTTGCCGACTTCTTCTCCACACAGTCCCTTTGATGCTGAGCGTTAGCAAGGAAGCTGTGAATACCAATTTTAAAATCATTGGTTTGACACGAATCGGAGTCAAACCCGAATCTACAGTTTAAGAGACAGACGCTCTGTAGTACCAGTTGGCCATCTGAGCTGTTTAGTAACTTAAGATTTCCGTCTTCGTACCGTTTTCCGTATTTTAGTAACTTTAAGGTTTAAGATTTTTATCTGACTAAGATTTCTGAAAATAAGCGAAAATGTTGCTAAGACGGAATTCTTAAAGTTACTTAAATACGTAAAATGTTACAAAGACGGAAATTTTAAAGTTACTAAAATACAGAAAAAGCTAGGCCTGCAAAAACAAAACTCTTACGTTTTTATGCACAGACAACCATGCTAGTTAATTACATCGATTTTGTAACAATTGTACGTATTATTTTCCATTCATGTTGTCGAGCGCAAATACAGTACAAGGCAAAGCGGTGAGAGGAGAGGTAAAACATCCAGTCAATCGTTGAATTTGGGTGGTTTTTTTCATGTGCTGCTGCAAACTTTCGCGTGGAGAATATGTGAAAATGAAACCAACAATCTGAAACTGTTTCATGCCGCTCACTGGTAAATCTATTCTCCTTCTAAAAATTAGAAATGAAGTCGAGATTTTTAGGATGAACAATGCAAATAAAAAGTCTTTACAGTCTGGAATGAGTCTAGCCTGGATTAGCTGTGGGTAGCAAGTCTCACGAGGCTTTTGTTATAGTCGAAACATTAATTTATTCTATATCCATTGTGTTCATTGCGTTTAAACAACCATGAACTAGGCTACCAGTAGCAGCCTCCAAAAATTTGCAAAAAAACAGCAGTTTAGCCTAGTTTGACTCAGCAAAATTGAGATTATCAATGGATTATGTGCTTAATCTGAGGATAATTTAATCGCCGAATTAAATATGTTGGTGCATTCCATTTTTCCTTAAATTTTATTCACGGATTAACTTATCCGCGATTAAGTCTAATCGAGGATAAAATTAATCCGCTGTTGATGCATTCGACCCTTAAGGTAACTAAAATATGGAAAATGTTACAAAGACGAAAAATTTAAAGTTACCAAAATACAGAAAATGGAATCCCGCTAAAGTGTCTTTTCCAAAGGCACAACAAGTAAACATGCCGGCTTGTTCTCCATACTGTCCGTTTAATGCTGAGCGTCAAGCAGGGAAGCTGTGAATGCCAATTTTAAAGTCGTTGCTTCAACCCGACTCGAAATCAACCCCAAGTCTACGGCTATCGCGAGGCGGACGCTCTCACCACTCGGCTATCTGAGCTGTAAAGTCTTTTAAATCTTGAGCTGTAAAGTCTTTTAAGTCTTCATTATGCGTCTCCTCCTATTTCTGTATTATTCAGTAATAATTTCCGCTTTCCATCATTTTCGTCATTTCCTATTTCCGTATTTCAGCAAGATGCTCTTTTAACATTTCCGTCCTTCAGCGAGATTTCTTCTGACTTTTTCCGTTATTTCCGTTTTTTCCTATTTCCGTATTTTATCAAAATTTCTGCCATTTCCACTTTTCCGTCTTTTCTGACATTACCGCCTTTTAGTTTATCACTTTTTCCGTACTTTCCGTATTTCAGCAAGATTTCCGTATTTTCCGTCTTTTTCTATTTCCGTATTTTAGTATGGTCCGTGTTTATTTCACCGCAATTCGGCTCCCCTATTTTGATTTTTAAACTTCGGGAACCGTTTCCGGCTACCGAATCGTGCTTTTTTGCACTAGAGGAACCGGAAAACGGTTACCGAAGTTTGAAAATCAAAGTAGGGGAACCGGACCCAGTTCCCGTAAAGCCATTCTCACAGCATGGAAACCAAAAGGATGGTTCGGCTACGGTAGTTTGATAATGGAAGTAGGGGAACTGATCAAGTACGGGAATGGTAGTTTGAAAATTGAGGTAGGGGAATTGTTGAGTAGCTGATGACGGGCGAACCAATGACGTATGAACTTAGGCCCATAAACATCAGTCATTTGAGGTGAAACAAGTATCGGTACCGATTTTGTATAGACTCCCGGTAGCCTACCAGTAAGCATAAAAACGCTGTAGCGGTTTTGTTCAAAACAGACTGTCGCATGGTTGCATATTTAGCCACTCGTTAAAAACATAGACGAACCATAGATTCCAGAGATGAGCGGAGTGGCGGACCGTGATATTTTAGACTCCACAACCAATCCGACTTTTCCAAACAAACATGCGACTTTGATGCGACAGAGATGAGCATGGACCGGATTTGGAGTCGGATTGGAGCCGGAACGAACCGAACTTGGGCAGGATCGGATCGGATCCAGAATAGATCCGAATCGAATGCTAGGCCTATACGAAAAACATTTGCTTTTCATGGAAGCTGTGTTACAATTTCTTTTGCTTGTACTTAATTTTTTTATTGTTATTATTATTGGTTTAAAGACGCGAAAAAGGCAGGCCGTGGCCTGAAAACACATCATGTCTATAAGACCAAAAAAGAAACAGTAACACAGCAGCAAGAAACACATCAAACACAGCAGCAAGAACAACAGTTTGTACCAGGCCAGTAGGCCTATATGAACATCGTCAATCTGTCAAATTTGATACAAGTAAAAGCACTTGATGGATTCAATACGTGGAAGCAATACATGAAAATTCACTTGAGATTACAATCAATTACACAGTCTCGAAAACTTTTTGGTTTCAGCAAATATGTGAAGGTTTTCATCGGCATTTATTTTAATATATCCTTCAGTAAAAGATTTAGAACGTAGGCCTATCTGTTGCGTGTATGAACAATTGAGCATCTAGACTTAGTTTATCGTTAGAATTAGTAAGAATTGATTGCAAATTATCAAACATCGAAATACCGGTACGTAACTTTTCATATAATGGACAATGGAGTAAAAAATGATTTACATTTTGTGTTTTACCGCATTCGCATTTGCGATACATGCATTTTATGTGTCAATTTTGTTTTTGACTAATGATTGCGTGATCTTCGTAAAATAAATACAACATAGGCCTGCATACATACGATATGTCCTGGAAATGTTCTACGGACTGCGGCCCATTCTAAGCATGCAGTGAAAAAGCAACACGTTTGATATCAGATCCGTACAAGTGTAATCGATTTGGCTGAACATTACTGTAATGTCATAATATTTTTTCAACAAAAGTCTGTCATAGATTTTTGAAGATTTCGTACAGGTCGCAGATTTTCTGTAACAAAAGTCACTTATCACTGCTGAAACTTTTTTACTACATGCAATTACCACGTATTCTCTTCGTTGTGTTTCAGACTTAGTCGGACTTTGGGTTCCTATTTTGTGTCGTTGTTACGGAACTAGATCGGACGGTTCGGACCTGATTTTTATTCGAAAAAGCCGTACTGGATTCGTTAGAAGTCTAAAATATCTTAGTCCGCTCATCTCTGACATCCGATTCGAATTCGAAACAACAAGCTAAAGTCAGAGTCCGACTCAATCCAAAATAAAGCGAAAAGTACCCGCGATAATTGCTTGAAGCAAAAAAGCTTCGGCAGCAAAAAGCGACGTTTGGTAAAGAAGATGCATAACATGCATTTTAATTGTCAAGAAAAGACACGAATTGATGTAAACTTCTACAACAAACCTGAAAATTTTCGCATAACCTTCGGGGATTTGGTTCAGCTCCAGTCCGATACGTAAACTCAGTCCGGCTCCAATCCAATTCCGGATCCGGTCCATGCTCATCTCTGATAGATTCTACATTGTGGAATAAGAGTAGAATTTGTGGATGAACACAAGCTCCGGTTGTTTAGCAGCACTTGAAACGTTAAATCTAAAGATCGATCGCACCAAGGATTTTCTTGAAGATGGTGTTTAAGAGAAAGAACGGTTTTAATTTTTTTTATCTAATTTTTCTTTCAAGTTTTCAATAAAACAGCCAGGTTTAAAGCATGTATATTGCACATTAAAATCTTAAAGCCGCGGACGATAACTGAGTAGCAAAAATTGACCGGTATTTGATTGAGCAATGAAAGTGAAAAGTCGCTAGTGCATCTGTCTTTTCAAAACAAAAACTGAAACCTTGGTGCAACTGTAGACATGGGCGTCCGCAGGGGGGGGAGGGGGCACTTGCCCCCCCTGAAAAACCAAAAAAGTTGAAAAAATACGCATGAAAAAATGCAAGTTAAGAAACTACACAAAAAGTTGAAAAATACAGATGAGTTTACTACAAAACGAATAAAATAACAAAACATTTCGCAATAATCTGTTTAATTAAAGCAGGGGTGGGCAACTTTCTGGTGATACTGGGCCACAAATTATAAATATAGGCTTCCAGCGAGCAGCAGTTTTTAGAAAAAAAAACACTTCTTGGCAGGAGTAATACTAGAAAAGGGTCTGTCGCGTGAAAAAGAGGTCTTTAAAATAAAAGATGACTAGAAAAACAAGATCTTCAGCCTGGAAAATTGTATTCAAAGCAGTTCGTGTGTTGATTGGGTTTGAACTTGATCGCAAAAAAACAGGTTTCGGAACCAATTGCCTATTAGCACATGCTTTGGCGGGCCGCAGGTTGCCCACCTCTGAATTAAAGCATAAAAGAATTTGTCTAGTTGTTTAAATGCTGCTGTCTAAATTAGTTCGGCCGTTCAGTGAGTAGAAACTCCACCCTTCACACATCATTGAAACTGGTTTTACGTTTAGGCATGCTGTTACCAAGGCCAGTGCTAAGCACGTTAGAAAATATTGGTACAGGTCCCCAGCATCATTTTACGTTGATCAGTACGAGTTATTGCTTGATACTTAATTCATTTTTTGTTCTCTGTATGATTCCATTCGTTTAGGTTACTTTCTTGTCTTTCGAGGCCGTTTGCAATAGTGCATACTATCGCATTCTATTCAGGTCAACAGACATGGCGATTTATCTTTTGTCATGACGCAAAGACTAGAAAAGTGTCTTTGCGTCAAATGCTACTCTTCAGTCAAACCACAATCGGATAGACTGGTGGAAGATAAGCAGGCGCACACTTCGCATAAGATGAAGAATTCGGTTAAAAGTTTTTGTGCGTCTTTTTTATTGATCTTCAATCTCAAATCTCGGTTATGATCGTGGTATTACCCAGAAGCTGCGTGCAACTAGTGGCGAAGACCATCTCCGTAACTTAGCGCGTGAGCAACTTAGCTTCGAACTTTAAAGAAACGTGGCGAGCCATTGGCGGTGACCGTGAACAGCACTGTATTCGATTTGACAGGTCGGATATCGAACCCCAGATCTCTGACTTTGAAAGCAATATCGTTACTGCTACACCAATCAGCCGATTACCAATCCGTCATGTGGACGTACGTATACTAGCAAATTCACGCGGCAACAGCAGCATGTCCAATTTTACTTTTTGCATTTTGTATAGAAAAATTCTGGTTTTTGCCTATATACCGAGTATCGTATCTTGTATCTCGTATCTTGTAAAACAAATTTGGACTTGTTGCTGATGTGCTCCTGGTACGCCTTGATGGCAGAAACTGCGCTGCCGGTACATTGCAATAAAAAAATTGAGCAGCACTGATTTATAGGCCGTAGCTATAAGTTTGATTTTCAGAGCTCAAACTACTTTTTATTTTGACATTTTGGATCAGAACGTCGCTATCGGTGCGGGAAGTCTGGGGTTTGATTCCCGGATTGGTCAAATCGGACACAGTATCGCTAACGGCTCACCACCGTTGCGACGTTTCCTCGAAGATTAAGCAGCGGAGACGGGCCCCGCCACTCGTTACACACTTAGGCGTAATAGCGCAAGTATAGTGAAGATTTGATTGTTTTGAAATGTAAGCATCAAACCAACCACATATAACAAGACCTAAGAAAACAATGCAAAAAGAACGTTGTTTTAACAGACTGTCAAGCCTAGTGGCACATAAATTGATTTATGTCCGCATAATGCACAATAACATGAAAGAAAAGTTCTGCAGGTACGGCATCGGCCAATGCCGGACGTATGGTCAGTTGGTCACTCTATCACTAACACTTACCTGACTATAGCTTTCTCTAAGATGGCCATCTCGAGAATGTTTTTGCCCCCCCCTGCATTTTTTTCTGCGGACGCCCATGACTGGAGACCCAACATTTCCAAATTGCAAACAAAAGGAGTTTGAGAAAAGGCTAGCACAAAGTTGCTTTTGAAAACACAGGCGATTGTTTGGTACGTTGTGGAGAAACGCGAGTAAAGTGTCAATCAAACAAGAAAACAAAGTGTTCGATGTTCGGGAACAGTTCAACCATAACATCTGTTACTTTTCTTCGAAAGAAAAGCCATTTTTGATTTTTGCCAAGGAGTTAATCGTGAATGTTGGCCTAGCCAAGCAGTGGCAACTCTGTATTTGTAACAGCCCGCTTTTCGTTACCTGATTAGAATGATACCAGACAATGATTAGGTGACGGTACTATTCTTACCCGACAGGGTACCATAACTTTAAAATTTTTGCTCAATCATCGAAAAAATCAGTTATTTCAACGTGGGGTCAGCGCAAAGTCGTTGCAGTTTACAAGAAGTGCAAAGCTGTAAAATGCATTTTATTGCTTGTATTGCATTCGAGTTTGACATTAAAATAAGCCTACACTAACAATAAAATATATAGGCCTAATAGTTGTATTTTGCCAGTGAAGACGTAGCTTGATCCACAGCGTAGAAGACGCATGAAGGGATTTTCGAAGAGAAGTCTTCTGCATTAACTATACTGTATATTATGCATTAGATTCTATGTTTGAGGTTAATGTTAATCAGAAAGTAACAGGGGCAAGTTGTAACAACGCTCATATTTTCTTTAAAAAAATGAATTCAATTTTTTCCGGCTACCACTTGAACAAAAACCAAAATATTAAAACCGAAAGTTTCGACTTTGTATTTTGCATTCAGTATTTGCAAAATTGTTGGCGTAGTGATGAAAAATAAAATTTGGTGTATAAAAATAAAATTTTTGAAATTTAAACTTTTGTTTCATGTTGGCTGATCCGGTGACATACAGCAATACTGGAATCATTACAGAATGCCTAGTAGAGTAGGTTAGTTGTGTTGTGACAGTCAGTGGAATTGCTCGCTTTCAAAGGTCAAGTTTTTTTTATTTTTTTAGCCTACCTGCTGTTGGGGTAAGTTGTAACAGTTCTTGTGGGGAAAGTAGTAACACAATGGAAACTCTTATTTCAGATATGTTCAAGGGTAATTATCCAATAGCTTTAACAAATATTGCACCTACTTTAGCAGCTGACTTCCTGGCGTAATGCGCTGTTTCAGGGACTGCGCTAGGGGGGGGGGGATAGTGCAATCTGGCCCCCGTTTTCGACTTTGCCTTTTAGTAAAAGAGCAAAATGTTTCCAAGTGACAGAAGTATACCAAACTCTTTTGATGACTTGTATGGGGGGTGAGGGGTGCATCCCGACCACCAGCCATTTAAAATTTTTTTTTGGATGAATACAATTTTTTTATCATTTTGAACCTCTTTAACAAAAATAAGCCTTAACCTACGCCTTAAGCAAGTTTAAATCGAAATTGTGCGAACAAAATACATCATATTTGGCAAAATTAGGGGCAAAAAAATTTCAACAGGGTTTTCCTAAATATTGTTTAAAAAGCACTAAAATGGCTATTGCAGTACGAAAATTTTTAAGAATTTTCAGGGGAGCATTCCCCCAAAACTCCCTAAAGCTTGTTTGTTCCTCGATTTGCTTCAAACTAATTTTGCCGAAAAAAAATTACCGGTAGGCCTACGCTTGAAAAAATGTCGAAATTTGGTACACCTCGCTGAAAAAATCCTGAATGCGCCCCTGGTATGGATCATTGTCTACGAGTTTATTTATGCCCTTTTCCGGGTCAAACGCTCAACGTCTTTGTATTTGGATAACATTCAATCTAGTTGAAAGTTGCATCTCCCCACAAAAATTTTCAAAATCCGCTCGTGGTTCCCATCCCCCTCCTTAAAAATTTCTCGCTATGCCACTGCCCTGTTTTAAAACATTTCAATTTTGTGAATGCAAAAAAAATTGCTGGTTTCATGCCTTGTTTCTGTAAATGATTTAAAAAATCTCAAACTATAAGCCACCATATGTTGTTTGTATATATGACAGCATTAAATTTAGCCAATGGTAGGCATAATAAATTAAGATTGTTCAGTATTTTGCTGAACTATAGATAAAAATTCTACCGTTACAATGTACCCCGGGTGCTGTTACAACTTACCGCAATATGCGGGGCAAGTTGTAACACATGACCACATCTTTAAAAATCCATTATCTCCAAGATGCGACTTCGTCTTCACAACATTTTTTGAATATGGTCTGCCAACTCAGTTAGCTTGCACCAGACGCTTCAACCGGCTCGATATTCTGTCTTGTTATCAAATTATAACCTTATATATGAAAAATGTTTCAACTTGCCTCGGTCTCCACTAATCGTCTTGCCACGTTTAATCATCTTGTCGCTATCGTTTAAACTTTATATCAGCGCAGCTATTTGTGATGCTTTTAGACAGCCTTGGGAGGCTATAAATCTTATGGCATTGCGCACCTGACCAGTCCCGAAGAACGAAAAAAGTGATTACCGGTAACCACTTTTCATGCGCTACGTGAAGCTGATTTTGCAGTTTTCGGTTATCGTGCTACTTATTATTAAATAGCTTCAGATGGCCGAGTGGTAAGAGCGTTTGCCTCTGGAGCGGTAGACTCGGGTTTGATTCCGAGTCGGGTCAGTCCAATCACATCCAATGATTGTAAAATTGGTATTCACAGCTTTCCTGCTTGACGTCCAGCATTGAACGGACAGTGCGAAGAATAAGTGGGCAAGTTTACTTGTTGTATCGTTAGGTAAGGCACTTCGTGGGACTTCCCCATCTTGGTGTAGACAGATGGCCGGCAACTCCTAAACGAGCTCGTTGTTGCGCTTTGATCACTTTCTCGTAAAGGAGAATAATATGCTACTAAACAACTATTTTCTTCTCAAGACAAATGCGTAAAGAATGTAGCAATATTTTTGATGCTGTAAATGTCAGTGTTTTTTTTTTTTTTTTTCTTGGTTTTAGACATGTTTTGTTGTGTAGGCAGATGTGTGGATCAAGTTTTTCGTGCTGTGCGTTGTAACATGCTTTAAGGCGGAGTTGACTGAAAGATGACCGACTGGTTTTCCGGTGTTCCTTCCAGCGCATGCTTTACAAAGCGTTTGAAAAAATAGGCTAAGCTGGTCTTGAGACTTTTAACTTGTCAACGTATGGGTAAATTTTGTTAGCATTATTCACCCGACCATGAACGACTAACAAAATCACTTTTTCACGGAAAATTTACCGATATTCAATTAAATTAATATTTTCAACCACGAAATACATTTTGTAAACAAACAGCATCTAGAGGGCAATGTTGAGATGGCAACAAGCCGGCAAGTTTACAAGTTGTGCCGTTGGAAAAGGTACTTAGTGGGATTCCTCCACCTTAAAATTCTGGACGGACGGATGATAACTCGCAAGAGAGCTCGTTTTAGCGCTTTGATCGCTTTGTCGTGATAGGATAGGAGAATAAATATGCTACTAAATGCAATAAGTATGCAAAAATACAAGGATAAATTCTACAAAAAAATGTCAAGTTTAACCGCATTTTAGGAGTTGAAGTAGACCAACATCAGTAGAATCTCCATGAAAAAATAGGCAGGTAAAAGTAAATAACGAGATCTTTACAGGCGTGCTTTCAAAAACATTTGCTACGTGTATATTTTTTATTACAACGGTTTAAGTGCCATGCAAAAATCAAAAAAATTTGAAGATCACACAAAAATTATATCTTTTTTAGCCCTACAGTGGAAGTAACCTTTTTAAGCAAAACTGTTACTTTCGCTGATATTTGTGAATATCAGCTGTACTCGGCAATGTGGTTTCTGCAAATTTCTTTCGCTGTTGTCGACCTTTTTTGAAGTTACCCAGTGAAAAGTGTATTTCAAAGACATAAGTTCATGGAGCTAGATTCAGCAAGAATCCGTTCAAAAGTTGGGGTAGATGGGCAGTTATAGACTTTCAATGTGGGGCTTTCGTTGGTTGGCAGGGGGGAAAAACTGACTTTTTCAAAATTAGAACTCCCTGAACGAGTGCTCGTGGGACTACTGGTTTCCCCAGAATTGACGCAATCCGAGTCAAGGCAAGACACACGAGGAGGGTTCAGGTCTAAAGTCATTTCATCAAGAACTTGACCTGCAAATATTGGTAAATAAAGTCATTAAAATACTGTTAACCGAGGCAAGCAATTTCTATTCTGCTTTAACCGCAAAATTTGCATCCCAATTTTAACCTATAAAACACGAATTCATTCCTGATTTATGCAGAATGCAATAAAGTTTGGAATGAAGATCTTCTTTCTAAATTTTGAAAAACGACACTTTATGGTGCAATCACGTCACAGGAATGTGGAAACTTCACCATTGCTATGTCATATTAGATAATTTTTTTCAAAGAGTCTGTAAAGTCAACTTATGTTCAAAGCGTTGATTATAAAACTTAGCGTAATTATGTCTACAGAAATTTTAGCAACAGTTTATATCTTACAAGAATTTATTCAGTGGCTTCAGCAAATTCATGAATTTAGTTAAAGCCAGGGTTGAGAAAAATCGATTGTAATCAATATTCGATTGCGATATTCTTTACTTTTTTTCATCGAATGCACTGGAGCCTTTACTTTTTTGAATGAGTATCGAATATGGCCTCGTCTTTACTTTTTTTTTTCGGCGCAATTCGATATTCCATATTCGATTCTTTTTGTCCAGGTTACTTTATCTCACTTTAGTAAATTTAAAGTAACTGTCGACATGTCATTACTTGCTTTCGCTGATAAATTTTTTTTGCCCAAAAAACGATAAAAAAGATTTTTAATAGCAAAGTTGCTTCGCATCAATAATGTCGTATACTATGCCCGTCGTTTGTCTGCACGTTATTGCATGAATGTCAGGACTCCACAAAAAATACTTGGCGTACAACGCTAAATGCTCAGCGTAATATCGAATACAATAGGCCCATTCTTTACTTTTTGAAACTGCCATCCGCATAGATTATTACTTTACTTTTTTGGATATCAATTCCCAACCCTGGTTACAGCAGACTTTTTTTTTTGATCTGTCAAACTTCAACTCCCGAAATTGCAGCTATAAGGAGAGAGTGAACGAGGTTTTTGTGCATTAACGATTTATACAAAAATGCTCAGATCTTCTTTTGTAGTGACGTCGCCCTGACTTGGTAAATGATTATAACTTTTTTATTCTACAAACCTTTGGGTGCGTCTAATCTTTCTGCCTATCTATTGTATTTCACACTGCCAAATATCAAAACTGAAAAGCATTGTACCTGGTAGCAGAAATGTTGGCAGTCGAGCAGCCGTCGCAGTTAAGGGAATCTTCGGGTTGTTTCTCAGAGGAAACGGAGTCGGAACTCGGCCGTGAACTCTCGTGCTTCGGTCATAACAAATCGACATAGCATATGGCAAATACTTGTTGTGGTAAGCAAACCCTTCGCCTTGTGCTCCCACGTCATTAAGAGGACTGACCGAGGGAGTTTTGCTGACTTCATTTTCGCTCCATACAAAGGTACTCACTCTTCTGTTTCGCCGTCCCCTTGAGGCCCGAGGTCGCGGCATTCCTTGAAGTGCTCTAAGTTTTTCAAGACCTGAAACGCTGATTGCGTAAGTAGGAGATCTTCCTGCAGATTCATCTGGCATCTCAGGATCTTTCTTTTTCAAAGGTACAACTTTATTGCTGTATGGTTTATGGCCGCTCATATAAAGCTGCAGATTAACGCTGCTATAATAAGGTCGATCGTCGCCATTATTGCGTTCCTGATCATCGCAAAAGCAAAGAAATATGGTGTCCAAAGCTGTCTCGTATACGGTGAAAAAGCAATGGGCGATCAAATATGCAGCTATGCATACCGTAAGCACTGGCACAAAATACTCCGACAGTACAGCTTCCGTGCCCAATCTGTAATACCTGAAATATGCGACGGTAATAAATCCAGACAATACAACGACACCAATTTTCCCTAAAAAACTGCAAAAACCACTGACACAGTTTAGCGCCATGGCATGTTGCGCGTTGTTGACAATCAAGGTGAAAGCTCGCTTGCCACTTCTGATGAAATTGTATCCATACATTGCAGCACAAATGTACGCATTGCGATTGATAAATTTCAAAACTTTTTCAAAACATAACAGGCAACATTTCAACGCCTTCATGAGGTCCTGGGCCAGTTTTGTTTCGCTCCCCTGTAATTGTCGCTGCATATATTCAAGGAAAATCCGCATGAAGCGGACAATCGCAATTATTAGCGATCCAAGCGCAACAGTGCCGAGATGATAAAATGCCAAGTCGGCAGTCGCTCGGAATGACGGAGACACTTTAAGATCGCACACAAAACTTGCAGTGCTCATGCGTTTCTTTTGTTTTCGTTCTTCTTCACGTGAAAAGAACCATTTGCTTACTGTTCCTGCGAGAATAATCTGCTGGCAACCAGAAATGAACTCCAGAAGCCATAAACAACCAAATAAATGAACGCAGAAAAGGGCAACTATTGAAACTCCGGTTTTTTCCTCATAACTAACGAATCCGCGTTCATCCACCACAGGGCTCTGAATAGTAATGATATAAGCTCCTATAATGAAAAAGTAAACGCAGATGTAAGTATAAGCAAAGAGGGTCTTGATTGGTTCAAACAGGATTAAGGGCATGCTAACAATAGCCAAGCTTGCTTCGTGAAATATATTCACTACAAGGCAAAGACTTTTCCTCACAGCTAGCAATATCAGCAAAATAATCGACGTAACAATGGTTGCTACAATTGCCCAGGGAAGCAAGTATTCTGATTGTTTTATCGAATCAAAAGCAATAGTGTCGAACAGCTTGTCAAATTCAACCGCTATGACGCTGTTATTTGTTAGCAAACTGGTTGAAGGTGTTGTAACGTTTAGAAGATCACTTGCAAGAGCAACTCTTTGCTTTAGTTTGTTTTCGATAAATCCCACCACTGACTCGCCTGCTGGTGCAATTTTGTCGTAAGCATTCGACAACTTTTCTTCTGTCACGAAGCCAATAACGATAGCGTAGCTGTACCAAAGGTAGAGAGTGAACATTATACTTCCAATGCCTCCAAATACGATGCAAAATATTATGAGAGCTCGAGTGAAGCATTGCACCAGTACGATTACCAAAAAGCAGAGCACAAAAGATCCAACTGTTAGGTAAACTATGTCTCGCCAGTACTTGAGCATGGATGTAAGAACGTGTTTTGACACGGTAACTGCATAAGATTCTAAGGAATTGTTAGATTGCACTGACTCTGAAGTGTTGTTTGCTTCAACTACGCTTTCATCGTCTCTTGCAACTTTGACAGAGCCAACTCTGGATACAACCTAAAAAATCCAGCCTATGATGTCATTGAAATTATCAAACAATAAAAGTGCGAGTGGCCGTGAGCACAATAGCAGTGTTGCTAAACCTTTTTCAAGCTTCAGACCCCTAAGATATTTTAATGAGACCAATGGACCTCTTTTGAAGAAGCACCCTATAACAGGCAGTGTTGGATAGTAGCATATATGATAGGCCCATGTCATATTTGTATTTACGGACTCTTTGAAGGACTTTTACGAACCCAAGAGCGTCCAGACATTTTTAGAGAGGGGGAGAGAATCGAAAAAGTGCTTATTTTACCGTTGGGTGGTGCAGTAGGCCTATGTAAGGGCTAGAATCTTCACCACACTCGCGGTACAGTATAACGTTGAAACGCGCGACGAATGGCGGGGCTCATCTCTGCGGCTTAGCGCCTGCTTAGGGCAACACAGCTCCGAAGAAACATCGCAACGATGGAGAGCCGTTGGCGACACTGCATCCTATTTGGCCGGCCTGGTAATCGAACTCCAGACATCCCGCACCAATGTGCTGAGCAATGAACAACTAAGCTAATTACTGGCCGGAATAAATTTGTAATATTATATTGCTTATCAGTAGGGCGATTTTTTATTGACCTAAAACTCTCAAAAAATTGACCTTATTTTATCAAAAACTTGACTTTATTGACCTAACGAAACAATGAAATAAAAGAACCAGTCCATAAGAAAAAAAAAACACCAAAGTCACTTCAGTTAGTGCTTAGATTATAATGTACGCACGTATAAATTAAGCGTTTTGCTATTCGCTGTATTGCAATCTATATAACATCAAAGTACTGTATGTTCAAATAACCAATGCATTGTCTTTTCAATCCTAGTGTTTTTGACTACCGGCACGTAGCGACAAAAATATGTAACAAATGAAAACACATCGAAAAGCTTATTTCATCATAATCCAATTTCGCTAAGATTGCTATCTTGCAAAGCTGTCTGAACAGATTTTTACAATCGAAATCAATCAAATCACATCAAACATTACATCAATAAATTAAGCATGTGTAAAACTGTAATACCGGTAACAATCAGGCGACAGCATGCACCTCCCTGGTTCCACCAACAGTTATGAACCTCCATCTCTAAATTATCTAAGTCATCTCTTTTTAAGTAGGCTATAAAGTAGAAACGGACAAAAAAAGCAAGAAAGCAAAAATTGACCTAATGAAAAAAAAATTGACCAAAAAAACAAAAAATTGACATTTATAGACTTTATAACTTCATAAACACTGATCCTACGACCGTGAAATTTTGTTTCCACATTTTTAGAGTTATTTTCTACATCCAAAAAAAATTGACTTTATCGACCGTGAATCGCCCTACTCATCACTAAAATATACCAGTAGGAAGGAGACTTGAGCGGACATGTAAACATGTAAAAAGTAACGGCGGGTAGGTATTAAAAATTAGTGACAATGACACAAGTAGGCGAATGGCTTAGGGCATTAAACGCAAAAATAGGGTAGCCTCAACAAGAAATCCCAAGAAATACAAATGTCAACGCAAAATTTTTCCGTTCGTTACTCAACATAAATACCGGTAATTTTCTTGAAAAACATTATTTAAGCGCTTACTTGGATCAGTTGTGATGGAATGCATCTGTTGATTAGGTCAGTGTGCGGAAGAATTAAATCATATGGCATGGTACAAACATGGTTGCTTATAACCGATTCACTGAGATTGTAGCCATTTTTAGAGAGAAGATCTTTGCAGTCAATCATCTCGGTGGGGCACTCTTTGACGCAGATGACAGCTGATTTATTACTAGATTTTAAGTAACTCAGAGGGTTAAGAGCATTGCGGATGTCGCTGAGAGCCATATGAAATTCGTATATCCTCTCTCGGTGATCTTTTCCTGACTGTGGGACTCCAGGAATGATGGAGTTATTGCGACCGCAAACATTTCCCCACGAATCTGATCCGTTAACGTATCGGTACGGATCCCCCGCTCCAGTGCTGTAGTAGGAAAGATATCCCATTCCACCCATCATTATGAGGAAAAGCAGGAGAAACAAAACGTCTTTCGGTGTTCTTTCTTTCTCCGGGGTTGTCGAAGTATCAGCATCTGCCAACTGACTCACATCTGTATCAGTTTTATGGTCACCAAAGCATCCCATTTTTTTCAAGTTGGAAAGCTTTTTTATGTCTTCACCATTAACGTAAAGATTTTGCCGCCATAATTTTGTTCAAAAACTTCATTATTATTTTCTCACAAATATTTTTAGCATTATACCAACAAAAAAACAACCACTTGGTGGATTCCAAAACATTGTTACCGCAATTGCGTCACTATAGCGTCATTGTTTGGCAATAAAAAAAATGTTAAGGTCAATAGAGTTTTGCTACAGTTTTTATGTGGGCACAATTTTCGGTAATTTGCAGGATACAGTCTTCAGTTATTGAGGTGATCAACCGATCACCGAAAATAAGAAGGACATTTTTTGATTAAAATCATGTTGAACGTTATAAGTTATTCTGTAAGGCTTAGTTTGATTTTTCAGACATTATCGCTCCCTGATGTTTTTTTTTTTTTCAATTTGAATACTAGTACTTACTTTTAATGATTTTTTTTAAACGATGCGTTTTTCTAACTTAAGCATAACCTATATACCAATGCCATAAAAAGTATACACTTTAATTTACGCCATCAGAGAGATTTCATAGTGATTTCCAGCTCAGTGATGTCGAAGCAGGCAATATCGCTCCTTGGAGCCGAAAAAAATTTCAGAAGCGATAATTTATTCCATTTCCAAACAGCATCATCGGATTCATCGCGAAACTCGCTTAATGTGTCGTTGGTATAAGTATGGCCTGCAGTGTAAACTAATATAGCCGATGCATGAAAGGGGTTATTTTGTCAACCGCTTTCGATATCATGAAAGATACAACAACCTATTGCGTACTCATAATCGGTATAAATATGATGCATCTCAATCGTCATAGTTTTTCTTTTGCGCAACTGACATCACACTTTCATTCTGATCATAGTTCTGACTTCATCCTGCAACATCAGCGATTATTCTACAAACTGTCTCACAAAATTGACTTAACATTTTCGCCAAGTTATTTTTCAAGTCAAGCATTTGGCGGAAGCAGTGGAATTTTCGCGCTTTTGCTCCCACATCCCCTTTTCTAACACTAGGCCCGAATGTCAACGATATGCAAAATTGAAAATGCCTGGGTGAAACTACAAATCTTCCCGACGGTTTCAGTTTACGCCGAAGTCGTTTCATTTGACACTAAAGGTGCGATCATACTAACTGAGGCGTTGGGGCTTTGGGACATTGTGCAGGTTTATCTTATTATGACATCACATCCACGGCCGCTGAGAGAAAATCCGGGCCCCGGGGCAGAGATATGATGCTGGTCCCCTCGGTACCAAAATTTGACTCTCTAAATAAGAAAAGGTCTTGACATCGCGCAGGCGTAGGCAGTGTGCGAAGTAGAAAATTTTTACTGGGGTGATGTTTTTGTCTACAATTTTGCCTGAATTCTAAACCCAAATAACAAGACTAATGTTGCGAAAATGGTATTTATTGTTCGTGGGATGACGCAGGGTCGTAGCAAGAAATCTTGAAAGGAGGGGGAAGCATAATTTCACCATTTTTTTTAAACGTATTTTTTTAGCAGAGCTAATTGAAGCAGATTAAAAAACAAAAACTTTGGGAGGTCCGGGGGTAAGCTCCCTCGGGAAATTTTTGAAATATTACATGCTGCATTGGCTATTTTAGTGCTTTTTTCATTTTTCAAGCAAGCTTGGTTTAAATTTTTTAACCCAAATCTGAGTACTTCACCAAATATGGTGCATTTTGTTCGCACATTTTCAATTGTGCGTGTCTAAGGCGTAAGGCTTATTGTAATCGAAGGTTTAAAATTATGCAAAATTTGTGTTTATCAAAAACATAATAGAAAAAGGCTGGTGAGGTGAATGCATACCCCTCATCTCACTCACCCCCCTAGATCGGCCCCTAGCCATAAGCTGCAAAAGCCATCAAAAGAGTCTGGCATATTTCAATTACTTGGCACCATTTGTTCTTTTTGACTAAAAGGCAAACTCAAAAGGGAAGGGGCCAAGGCAAATGCCCCCCCCCCTAAATACGCTTCTGGGGCGATGTCATTGGTCAATAATCAAATGAAAACAGTGGTGGAGGGCGTACTGCGTGCTTGCATACTACCAGCATGATGAACAAAAATTATCAACGGTAGAATTTCGAAAACTTTATAAGCTTGGTTTTAGGCAGGTTTTTGTTTTATAAATGAAGCAAGGGGTTTAGAGGAAGAGCAGTAACCTACCCCAGCGGGTTCGGGGCGGAGCCCCAGAAGGTATAGGCTAGCATTTTCGTAATTTATACTCGCAACCTCAAATATGTTATGAAAAAAGTTAGGGAACCGCTGCTTTAACATAGCCTTAGTGCTTTCACTAACGCTTATAAAAAACTGCTGACGTATTGTAATGTTGATGAAATAAACTGTTCTGTAATAGGCGCACTGAAAAGGTCGTTCTTGATTAGTATGCGAAGGAAACCATAATGGTTAGAAGATATGCTGGAAAAGTATCGCTGCAGTCCGTAGCCTACCCACAAGCAACACGTATAAAAAACATTTAATTTCTTGCGGTATTTACCGCTGGGGGGGACGTTTTAGCATCCCCTCCCTAGGACAAATTTTCTTTTTTTGCTGGGGGAGACATGTTCCCCCTACTTCGCACACTGGACGTGGTTCTAACATGACGAAGACGTAATTTCTCCAGCATTTTTTCCCGTGTGTCCCTTAAGGAAAATTTTATAAGAGCGGGGCCCCTCGACGGGCCCCGGTACTTTGTACCCCCCTCTCACCAGCCGTGATCACATCCGCACAAACTCGTGTCACAATAAGATAAACTTGCATAATGTCTCAGTTAGCGTGATCGCACCTCACAATACATCGAGTGGCGGCTGAATCGAAAATAGCAAACTCATGCCACTTTATGTTGCACTCAAAGAGTTCACTGTTCGATAAAATAAAAGTTAACTATTCCCGCAAAGCCTACTTTCGAGCGTACCTGCTGCACAGCAAGTTTCTTTTGTTTGGTTTAAGCGTTATCAATACAATCATGCTGTTTCGTTTGCATACGCATCTACTTAATTTAAAACAATTTACATTCTTAAACGTGAAGACTGAAGATGCTAAGTCAAAGCCAACTTCTATCTAGATGCGCAGAGCACGCGCAATCTTCCCGGTAAAAAAATTAGGCGCAAAACGCAAGCCCCGCCTTCTGACATATCTCGAAATTACTCTATAAAGCCTATACAATCTCTATTGGCCATGGTGCTGGTGAAGGACGACACCAAATGCCTTAAGAATGTCGGCAAATCGAATAGAAAATGTAATTTATTGCAAAGTCAAAATATTAACACGATTGATTACTGTCACATCAAATCAAGTTGGCAAAAACTCATCTCACAGCTAAGCAAATTTCTCTTGCGAAATAAAGTTTGAGTCGTTTCTGCACGAAGACCGAAAATACAGTGAAAGTCTGTACAAGACATGTCGATATACAGACGCATATTATAAGTATAGTTTTTAACGAAAAACTAAATGTAACATTAGTCGTGACTCGTGAGGATGGCATTTTTTTCGATATCGATTGCTAGGTTTGACCTCATGCATGGCTTACGCAACCAGTTGAGCAAGGCATTACAGATAATACAGAATTTGCTTTGGCGCAGAGATCAGATGCAAAGAAATCACCAAAACCATTCCTTTACAGCTGATCATAGAACAGCGAAGTAGACCATATTGAAGATAGACGACTGACATCTTTCAAACAAAATCGTCAAAACAGCAAAAGTTTGTTTTCCTATACTCAAACTCTGTTACAAGATTCTTTTTTTTTTTTCATTTTCCTACCAGCTGTCCTGCACTACACAATTTTACTTGGTTCAAAAGTTTGAACTGAAAATTCTATCGAGCTTCGTTGTTTGTTTAAATGAGACCCATACTTAATAATATTTATCAACTGATAAATGTTGGAAATTAAAAAATATACTTCGCTGCTGTTGAGGCAATTCTCATTTCAGAGTAATCCCAAATTTAACAACTAATAAATATAAAGAACGCTTTGCAAAGTGAACGCAGTTAGCTGTCAGTGAAAGAATCTAAAACGAGTTGTTTGTCAAGTTTGCTTGATTTTTGTGAATATCCGCCATTGCGCAAGATTGTTACTGATGGACACAGATCTTGACTGCACCACCTGAAAAAGAAATTTAAAAAAATTTAAAAAGTTCATTTTTGGCAGTTCACTGGTATTTGATTTTCTACGTTGAACAAAACAACCCAAGCTAACTAGGAGCACAAAATTACATTTTATCCCATGAGGGACAATATGCTAACAATGCCAGCCAGGCAGTTACCCGTAAGCAGTAATTTCGATGACTCTCAAAAAGGTCAATAGCAGTGTCGCGAAATGACAAGTTTGCAGAGGTGGTCAGTAACGAAATAATTCTACTTATATAGACTACTCAATCAGTAGTTTTAGTAACGAGCGACTTACTCAAGTATTTTTCAATACTTTTGCTTCAAATAAAACTCTCTTGGAGTAACGCTACTTGAGGAGTGATAAATTTTATGCAAGAAGATACCCAGCCATTCCTTTTTAGTGATTTGACCACGATTTGAAGCTTTTTTTTGCATAATTATTTTGGCGACTCTGCTTAACGAAAACATATTCGGACAGGACGCGAAGAGCGAAGGGTTTTTGCTAAATAGTAACACTTTTCCATGTAATCGAAAAGAAACAATAAAAATTTGAAGTCATGAATACCGCTACTTCATTTGAACACTGTAAGCGTTACAACAGCAAACCTTTGAATAATAAACAAACAAATGAAATCCGAAATTACTTTCCACTTTTATTACTTATGTAGAATTAATTTTGACTACTTTCCCACTTTTACTTCAGTAAAAATGCTTCGCCATACTTCTACTCGAACGTGATTTTTGAGTAAGTAGCAATACTTTTACTTAAGTAGATTTTTTGACTACTTTCCCACTTTTACTTCAGTAAAAATGCTTCGCCATACTTTTACTTGAACGTGATTTTTGAGTAAGAAGCAATACTTTTACTTAAGTAGATTTTTTGACTACTTTCCCACTTTTACTTCAGTAAAAATGCTTCGCCATACTTCTACTTGAACGTGATTTTTGAGTAAGAAGCAATACTTTTGCTTAAGTAGATTTTTTGACTACTTTGTCCACCTCTGCAAGTTTGGTCATCTTTCTCTTTTGCAAAATACTTCAAACAAACTAAGCAGGAAAATGCCTGCTCAATGCCTAAAACAACACGCATTTTTATTCGCAGATTTAAACAGTTAGCTAATAATTTAAAGTGCATTAGCTAAAGGTTTGGGGTAATAAATTCAAGTTTTGATTCTTTTTGGCATAAATGTTTTCAGTTGGAGTTTAATAAATTCAGCAAAACCTACTCCTTGTATTCAACCTTAGCATCAATAAATAAACAATAACAACTTACATATTGGCTGCATGCAAATCGACAGGGGATGCCCCTTCCCACGCAGCATGATCGAGCAGCAGGGCAGCCATGTATGTACGGGCGAGACTGAAGGAGAAATCACGAGCGGCAAGAAACATGGTGTCAGCATCCATGGCTGTCGTCTGAACAATGAAAGAATTGAAACAGTAAGTACAGTAGCTTTGCAAGGTCCAAATCAAATAATAACTGAAGTTATTTTCATATTGTGGAACTGAAAATTCAACAGTATTTGAGGGAGAATGCGAAGTGAGTTTGCGCTCTTTGAGTTAGCAGCCACTCGGTATATATGTACAATGCGATCGGCTCCAGTCGTGAATCAAACCCGTCACGTGGGATAGGTCACCTGCACGCGGTGCCGACGCCGACATTAGACCACGTCGCCGACAATAAGCTTGCAAAATACAAGCTTGTCTTACAAACTGTCATCGAGTAACTGCAAAACCTTCAAGCGCAAAGTGATGGCAGCAATATTCGTTCTGGTAGGCGCAGTGGTTAAAGACATCTCTATCGGCGCGGTAGGTCTCGGGTTCGATCAACGGGCAGGTCAAATTGGACACCGTCGTCAAAAGCTCGCCACCGCCGCGACGTTTCAGTGCTACCCCGGTGCTAAGCCGCGGAGATGGGCCCCGCTACTCGTTACACGCTTCGGCGTAATACCGCGAGTATGATGAAGAATTCATTCGATATTAGTTCGTCATGCAGTGTCAGTGGCTACTGGATTGAAGCGTGGAACCTACTCTGACCCACCAAAATTGTGACACCAAACGCCCAAAATAGCAATATTAGCAAATACTTCAAGTTAAAATTTATAACAGGTTTTACTGCATCGGCGATCTGCAGTAAGAACAGTAGAGCTCGATGACTTCGCCAGAGCGCGCAATCAATTTGCTCAGATCAATTTTATTCAAAGGCTCAACAGCTCGTTTCTCGCTAAGCGCGGCCTTCAAGAGGTATCTTACTCAAATAGAATTTTGCCAACAACTCAGACATGTTAAATTACCTGGCTGATAAATGCGCGTAGATCTCCAGAAGCAATCTGTACTTTGGCAGTAGCACTGCGCAATTCTCTTTTACCCTGACGACTCACTGATGAGAGACGATTATTGATAGAACGGAAAAAAGAATTTAAAGTCTGTAAAATAATGATTTTTAGCTTTGTTTGCTGATGCATATATAATAGCAGCGACTTGGAACTCTCTAGTGATGATACGCAGAATGGGAGATGCTTAACAGTTAAACGCGTAGTATTGCATTTCCAACATGAGCAAGACGGACGTCGGACAGTTACTTTTATGCCTTTTATTTACGCAATGTGAATACGATGAAGAATACGATAAGATTAAAAACATAATTAAACATTACAGGAAAAGGGAAGAGGCAACTAAATTGTCAGATCGGAAACGAAGAGCTAAAATGCACGAGTGGGCATGATTGCAACACCCACCTATAAGTCAGCACTCTTTATGAGTCTTCATATCAGTCCTTATCTCATTTTTTAGTTGCATATCCTCCTACCACTTTGTTTGTGGACACAGAAACAGGCTAAATGAGCAAAAGCATTTGAAAGCAAGTTTAACCATACGTGAAAATGTAAGATCGGAAAACTTTAGATCTGCAAATATCTCTGCACATCATCAAAATCTACCAACCTCTCCTCCGGATTTCGCTATGGCTCGGAGAGTGTCAAGGGCCAGCACATTGGTGGTCCCCTCCCATATACTTAACACTTGAGCATCTCGCAGATGGACAGGCAGTCCCGTATCCTCAAGATAACCTGCCCCTCCAAAACTTTCCAAGCCTTCCGATGCAACTTTAATCGACTGAAATAAAAAATGACCAACATCAAAATATCAATAAGCACTAAGACAAGAAAAAATGATAATTTCGCAATACTTGCTACAACAGGCAAGCTCTGTCAGCTGTTGCGCACTCATTACCAGAATCTGTAAATATAAATGTCATTTTTTTGTTTTTGCGTAGGACTACACGACTTTTTTACTACACAAGATCCGGTAATCCGGTTACAAGATGAGAAACACAAATCCTGCTAATTTTGCTGCATAGATTACAGATCTATGAGTGATTCGACTCCTTGAACATATCAGCAGCTTCTTTGCATATATATGCTTTTTCATTTGCTTAAAACGTTTAAAAATATGGATTGGAAATGTAATAAAATTCAAAAATTGTTGAGCGCTTATTTACAATCAAAAGGTTCCACAGCTTTTAAAATTGAAATTTAAAAGCACACTTAAAAAAATGAAACAACAAACTGATTTAAGGGGAGTTAACACAAAGTACAGTTTTGCAGACCAAGGGTATGCAACAGACCATAGTCGGCCCGCGGGCCATTACCCGACCTGCCACGCTATTCAGTGTGGTCCTCGTCAACACTCTGATATTTCCCCATCAAGCATAAAAACCACAACCCGGCAGTTTAATTAGTAGAAAAAAGGACAAAGATACGAAACAGTCAAATGCGATGACATAATATTATCGTGGTGTTGTAGAAAACAATGGGATAGTATTTTTCAAAACAACAAATTGTATGTAGTTGGATTATGTAAAAACTTCCGTCAACTCTACACATCACAAATCGGATGAAATTTCGGAAAAAAACGGATGAAAATTAAACGTTCAACGCTAAGTTTGCTCATTTACATAAAATGTGCTTTTAAGTTAGAGGCAGGGACGACGCATTGGTTGGAGTATATTAATTAAGTACACAAGGTTTTATTTCCGGCATTTTTGCGACCCGAATTTGGTTTCCAAAATACAAAAAATTGGGTCTTAAAATACATAAAAAGAAAGTTACAGCTAGGCTCAACTTCCTCTGCAGTCTGGCAGAGTGCTCGATAATTGTCAGTAGCTAGAACTTGTAAAATAAAATCACTAAATCCTAAAACCGCTACAGCCTGTTTTGTCGTTGTAGGCTCTTCAGGTGGTTTTCTTACTCATATTCAAATACATCTTCTTTACTTCTGTATGAATAACCAACCATCCGAAAAACCGACAACGGCGAAACAGGCTCTAGTATTTTTTTGATTAAATACTAATTTTACTTGATTTTATAAGTAAGAAAAAAAATAACACAACTTTTAATTTAGGATCTCTGCAGGTTTATTATAGGCACTCGGCGGTTTTTCTAAACCAAAAACCTGGATACCCATCACCAAAAATACCTGTTTGGCTGTGTAAAGTTTACAGATAGGAGTTAACAATCGAATGAGGTTTCGCTCCTCTTCATACTCGTCAGTAGCTGCTGTTTCCACCAGACCAAGCAAACGAGTTAATTCAAACACAAGTAAAAAACCAGCTCTCGTTTCTGTTTCCATTCTGCAAGTACACAGCCCAAGATATTGAGTTAACATATGCGGCTAACACCATCGATTCAAAGAAAGCTTCGTTGCATATTCATCCTCCTATCACGAGAAAACGATCAAAGAGCTATGCACGCTTGCTTGCGAGTTATCCGCCACCTGTCTACTATACCAAGACGGAGGAATCCCGATAAGTGCCTTTCTCAACGGAGCAAGTAAACTTGCCGGCTTGTTCCCAACACAGTCCCTTTAAATGTTGGGCATTAAGCAGGGAAGTTGTGAATACCAATGCTTAAGTCATTGGTTTGACCCGACTTGGAATCAAACCCGAGTCAACAGCTCCAGAAGCGGACGCTCTTATCACTCGGCCACCTGAGCTGTTATATTGCAAGATTAACCAAACAAAGCCCAGTTCCTTCTAAAGTTATGATCTGGCATACGATCAAAAATGTTGTTTCAAATTTCGGTTATATATAAATGAAAAGGTCGTAAATTAATGAAATCTGCTTCCAACAAAAAGAAACCTTTTCAAATTTACCAACCAAAGCGCGCGCTGCAGCAAAACAGAAGAAAGTCTACGACATACGAGTTTCGATAAGAAGCAATTACACCATTCATTGAAAGTATAAAACGCGATAGTAAGCCAATCGCTGAGATACTGATAGTAACCGTATAAACATTATCAAGGAACCACAACTGGTTCAGTTGCTGCCTTTGAAATTTAAAATGGAGCACGAATCTAATATAGGACTAATCACACTGTCACAGCACTTCATATAATACCAACTTCATCCTAGGACTGCTGCGAATGCGATTTCGAAAAAACTTGGTTGCGTTTTGAGTTGATCCTAAACTTGACAAAAATTGCTTGAACTCAGCATAAACTTGGTGAAAATTACAGGACTCGAAAACTCGCAAAATCAACAACTTGAACTTGGCTTGAAAACTTTTAGTAATTCGATTAAAAACGCGAGTTCGCCCTGCTTCACACCCAATACTTTCCTGCCGTTTCTCTCAAGCTACGTAAGAGAGCGACAATAACCCACCGCATTTGCTTCTCAACGTTGTTCAATTTAACTTCAATAAAAAGATGGTTTCTTACCTGGCCATTGTTTGCATATGTAAGGGATGATCTACGAGGTAAGAACCAAACACTTTCCTCTTTTTCGCATAATCCTTCGACAAGAGTAGAAGATGCCGTATGCCTCCGACTGACATAAGTGAATTGTGAATTCGTGTCATTGTCAACATTCCAGATATAGTACGAATACCGTGAGAAGCACTACCAACCTGTCAACACGTCATGATCTAGTAAGCTCAAGGTCAGGTGAGCACCAAAACCAATTCAAAAAAATCGTATCTTCATTATATTCGCGGTACTACGCCGAAGCGTGTAACGAGAGGCGAGGCTAATATCCACAGCCTAGCGCCAGGACAACGCAACACCGCAAGGGTGGTGAACCGTCGCTCCGAAAAAACATCGCAGACGTAGGTCCGACTTGACCGGTTCCAGACCTCCCTCACCGATAGCGAAACGCTAAACAACTCAGCTAACTGGCCAATTCATCCTTCAGCGCAAAAAATGCATTAAAACAAAACAAAAGACACAGAGCCAATAATTACAACGACATGAAACCCACTGCACTATTAATCAAGGACCAGATCCGCTTTTCTTTTAATAAATTTTGATATGATGTTGCGCTTACTACTATCATAGTTTCATTACAGACAAGAGAGTGGCGAGTTTCGAGTCAGCAACAATAAAACTTCTGATCTGTAAACCCGCCGCAAAATGCGATGGAAGCAACCAACGACTTTGAACAAGTTTCGTTCAACTTCCAGATACCTGTGCAACACTTGAAACAGAGTGGCAAGGCCTTCAAGCACTATCATAGATAGAGATAAAATCTTACCAAAACGTTGCAATCTTCACAGTGTTCAAACCAAAATCAAATCTTTATCCTACTCGCAGAATTACGCCGAAGCGTGTAACTAATGGCGAGGTCCGTCTCCGCGGCCTAGCGCCAGGGCAACACAGCTCCGAAGAAACGTTGCGACAGGCGACGGTGGGAAGCCGTTGGCGACACTGTGCCCGATTTGACCGGTCTGAAAATTGAACCCTAGACCTCCCGTACCAATACCGATGTCGTTATATTTGTCGATAACTCACCATCTTTGCAACAGTTCCATCCAAAATTAGTTCCCCTGTTGGAAGTTGACGTGTACCTAGTTTATCTTTTAACCGAGTAATCTGGAGTCCATTAAGACCGGACACTGGGTGGCAGTGATTGGGATCACGTGTTTCCAAATAAAACAAAGACAAACCTTTTGTGCCAGGTATCGTGTTTCCGCTGAAACATAAAGAGTACAAAAACTAAAGCAACTACACTCAAACCTCCCATAGAGCTACGTTTAATGCCTTAAGTTGGAAATGTATATTGTTGATAAACAAGTAATCATACAGGCTACTGTCACCGCCTAATAATTATTTTTCCATTACAAATTACAATTTCAAAAACGATGCCTTAATAATATTACAGTAATCATTATCTGTAAACCTAAACCAACTATGTAGAAATTAAAACAATAGGAGCTTATCCACAAAGACGAGATATAAAACAAAGTAAAACCTTAATATCGATGATGCAACACAAAATCAAATCTTCATTATACTCGCGGTATTGCATCGAGACGTGTGACAAAAGGCTGGGTCTGTCTTCGCAACTTAGATAAATAGATGGATAGATAGATTTATTTTGCCAGGTACAAAAAGCAAAACAAAAAAAAATTACGAAATATGCCCGTCACAAATTATAACAACTAAACGTAAAACGAAGACACACATACGAGTAAGTTGAAAAAAACATAAAATTATAGAGCTCGTACAATATATAGGTTGCGTAAATCACAAAAATTTGAATAGGTGGCAAGGAGTGTCGAAAAAAACCCAAAGGTTATCACGTCAAGACACTCCTTGTGTCAAATAAAAGTATTTCCATTTATCACTTGCTATATGTAGAAGACAAAATTGCACTTAAAGGAACACACATATAAAATTTTAATGCATCACAATAAATATTCAAAAATTAACTTAGTTATAATCTACCCAAAATTGACAGTTTCATTTCTTTTTAATTGCAATGCCGTGCTTAATTCTAAGATCAGGACGTAATTTACCCCATAGTTCAGCTCCTCTATAAGCAAGTTGCTTTTTTCCAAACATTTTGTTAACACGTGGAAGAAAATACTCAAGCGATTCTGTTTGCCGCGTGTGATACTAGTGAACTACGTTAATTTTGGTAAATGAATCCAAGAAAACATCTGGTAATAGTTAGTTGTACAAACGATTCATAAATTTAGCCAACTCTAATTCATAGATACCATCCACAGTCAAAAATTCAAGAGATTTATGCAAGGTAGATAGCGGAGTATATATATCACTAAAGAGTATTGCTCTTTAAATTTTGTTCTGAATCACTTTTATGACATTGAAATCTTACATGTTTACAGTGCCCCATAATATGATACAGTATTATATTCTACTGTACACTAAACTGTAATATAGCATGCTTAAGGTATTTTGGTTCGCAAAACTACGAATTCTGTAAAAAAAACCTGCAAGCCTGGCGAGCTGCAGAGACAAGCGATTAATGTGCGAAGACCATTTTAAAGTATCGTCAATAAAAAATCCAAGGTATTTTACAGTTGACACACGTTTTAAAATAATATCATTCAAGGTAGCTAATAACAAATTCTTCAACTACAGGCATTTTAGGTTGTTTGTTAATTACCATGAAATTAGTTTTAGAATAATTCAACGATAACTTATTTTTGCAAAGCTATCGATCGATGTTGATTATTAGTTCATTTACTTTTTTCTGTAAATTCTCGAGATTATGGTCACTCATCATCAGCAAAGTGTCATTCGCAAACAACGTAGTATCAAATTTAGAAGCAAGAGGCAAATCTTTGACATACAATAAAAATAAAAGCGGGCCTAGACACGATCCTTGTGGGACACCGCACGACAGTTTGAGTTTAGTTGATGTAGAATTCAAAATAGTAGTTTGTTGAAATCGATTCGTCAAATAACTTTTTAGCAAATCATGTGGAAGTCCTCGTACGCCAAAGTGATTATGCAACTTATCGAGCAGAATGTCATGGTCAACAGTGTGAAACGCTTTCGACATATCAATAAACAAACAGCAACTGCATAAATTTTGGTCTATATTTTGAATTAAAGAATCATAAATTTGGCTAATTGCGAATATTATGGATGAATTTGGGCGAAATACAATTGATTCGTATTTAACAAATTATTTTTATTCAAATGATTCAACAGTCGATTATAAATAAGTTTTTCTAGAATTTTATCGAAATGTGAAAACAGAGATATTGGTCGATAATTGGTTGCTTTAAAAGGATCTCCTTTTTTAAAAATAGGTAATACCTCCGCAATTTTTAAACAATCAGGAAAGGCTCCTGTTTTCAAACACTTGTTGAATATGGTGCACAGAATTAGCGCCTGGGCAACACAGCTCCGAAAAAATATCGCAGCGGCGGCGAGTCGTCGCCGACGCTGTGTTCGATTTGACCGGCCCGGGAATCGAACTCATTACTTTTCGCACCGGTAGAGAGGTCTCCAACCATTACTTTAACCGGCCGGTACCATGTCACACAAATTCGTTGCGAAAAGTCATACATAATGCCACAACAATAAAATAACACAAGACCATACTCTGTGTCAGCGACTCTTGCTAATGTGAGGGCCATGTCAGCATCAGTGGCTGATGTAAACCATTTGTAGCCGTGAAGCTTGAATGTGCCATCATGTTGATCTATTGCAACAGTTTCGGTCCCAGTGGCTGCAACAATATAAAAGAGCAACCGTTTGGCGTAGTAGTTATAAAGACATCGTGCCAAAGGTCTGCGGTTTGGTTCCCGGCCGATCACATTTGACACCGTCGCCAACATCTCGCCACCGCTGTGACGTTGCTGTGTTGCCCGGGCGCCAAGCTGCGGAGATGAGCCGCGCCGTAAGTCGCACGCTCTGGCGTAATACTACGGCTATAAAAATTTGATTTTTTTTTAAACATTATAGCTGTAATCAGTTCAAGTTTAACTGACATTCTGAACGTCAGTCTTTAAACAGGACTACTCCAGTGCCTAATTCCCTCTCCAAAAAAAAGTGAAACGATTACACTATTTCAGCGACTTCTTGCTCGAATTCCGTTACTAGTTCAGACCCCACCAATAACATGAAGATTATTAATTGCTCAAATTTGTTGTAATTAAAGTCTTGTTTTAACTTCAGTTGATAACCTGGAGTTACAAATAACACAGCGTAAAGTTGACTTGTTTTGTCTAACCTTAACCATAGATGAAAAACGTTAAAACAAAAACAAAATGCTCGCAGCACTTTTGAATGGAGTGAGCAACTATTCGGTGTGACCGACAAGTGTTGAGACACCAAACTCGAACTCTTTAACTCTAAAGGTGCGATCACACCAACTGAGACGCTGAGACCTTTGAGACATTGTACAGATTTATCTTATTATGACATCACGTCTCAACAACTTTGTGCATTTATGATGTCATAATAAGACAAACCTGCACAATGTCTTAAAGGTCTCAGCGTCTCAGTTAGTGTGATCGCACCTAAAACCTAACTTGAGTCCTAAACCAAACCGGAACTTTAAAATCCTGCTGTAACTCCGAGCTGGTTATGCCCAAGAGTTCCATTCCGCTTTTGATACTGATAAAACAGAGAAGTCCTAGGGGTTTTTACGACCACTTTGAATCTCTTTAAGGCAGCTGAACACCGTATGTGCGGTGAGAACAACCGACTGATAAATTAGTAAAATTACTGATATAATTGGGAAAAATGTTTAAATACTCGAATGAGAAGCAACGGGATCCCATCGCTGCACACCAGCAGTCTTCATTACCGCAACATAGATGTGCCGCTTGGGTCATGAAACAAGGGCATCAAACTCGTGACACGTATCAGCGAAAGAAAGTAGAACGAAAAAAATGAAACATAGTTTACCTACATCAGATCCGCCTCCCTTCTCCGTCATCCACTGACCACAAGTCCAAAATTCATCGGGATTCGTGCTTGTCAGGCGTCTGTAATCACCAAACACAGAATCAATATTAGTAAACTTTAAACTACTCTATTATGAAAGTAGTAAGAGAAGCCTTATGATGGACAGCATGGTGCTCATTCCACGCTGGAATAGAAATTTAGTCGAAATTAAATAATATCTACAAGCATAGGCGTCGATCCGGCGGGGGCAGAGGGGGCGGCGCCCCCTCGGGTCTAACACCGAAGGGGGCGATATATGTCTGGCCCCCGCGGTGTTTTGATACCTATGTTAAAAACTAAAAGCATGCGCAGTAGCTAAAACAGTTCCAAAGTATTAAAGCACAAAGTCGTAGTATGTTTTGTCGCAATGTCACGCTCACGCTATTAAAATGGCGAAAAGAAAATTATCAGCGTGTGTTCAGCGACAATGCTACTGGTACCTTTAGAAATCGTTTTAAACTCTATTCCGCCTGAGCTTTCTTGAGAGCGTTAAAAGACTGGCGATAGACCCGTCGTGTCCGCTCGTTTTGAACACAATTAAATAACTTCGCACATACTCAGTACTCAATTTAATCCGACGGTGAAAGTTAATATTATTATTTTATTATTATTATTGGCATATTTATCCTCCTATTACGAGAAAGCGATCAATGCGCTGTACGAGCTCGCTTAGGAGTTGCCGGCCATCTGTCTACTACACTAAGATGGGGGAATTCCGTTAAGTGCCTTTCCCAACGGCACAACAAGTAAATTTGCCGGCTTTCTCCACACTGTCCCTTAAAAGCTGAAAATCAAGCAGGGAAGCTGTGAATACCAATTTTTAAGTCATTGGTTTGATCCGACTCGAAATCGAACCCCAAGTCTACCGATCCAGAAACAGACGCCACATACCACTCGGCTATCTGAACGGTTAAGTTTAGGAAAGCAGATCATGTTATTGATATTTCGCCAGTATATTTTTTGTGACACGACTAATTTAATCATGCGCTGATTGCGCCTTATTATATCGGGTGTAACCGGCCTTTAGCTCAGTTACTAAACGCACGCTCTCTGTGCGGGAGGTCTGGGGTTCGATTCCCGAACCGGTCAAATCGGCACACTGTCGCTCACGGCTAGCCACCACTGCGACGTTTCTTTGGAGCTGTGACGCCCAGGCGCTAAGCCACGTAGATGGATCCCGCCGCTTGTTACACGCTTCGGTGTAATACCGCAAGTATAATGAAGATTTGCTTTTGATATATCGGGTGTCCCAAAAAATGAACCACTCTTTGTTAGAAGTATTTTCTCGGTGACTATAACCTCAAAATTATTGAAATTCGATACATAGCAGTCCAACTATATTCTTTACACTTTTACGTAATATTTAAAAACTTGGTTGCAAGTTATGCTAGTAGTGCCAAATTAAAAATAACGTTTCAAAAAATTTAGTATCAGAGGAAATTAATGTGAGCAAAGGTCTAATAAGGGCATTGTTGCATGCGCTTTGTGACGTCATAAGTCTGTAGATATTTGAAATAAAGATAATATCTATAGAAGAAAGATGCAAGAGCATTTCTTTCGGAAGAAACTCCTTTGTTTAGTTGTGGAAGCATACGGAAGTACATTGGGCATAGACTGAAATAAGCCACTCTTTGCTCGTGATACTGAATTTTTCAAATTATCATTTTTAATTTGGCACTCGCATAATTTAAAACCAATTTTTGAGATGTGTAAAAGTGTAAATAATATACCAGTACTTGGATTACTGTGTACAGCAGGGGTGGACAAAGTGCGGCCCGCGAGACCATATTATGCTGCCCGTGGGCACTTACAGAAATATGAACTCGTATCGCGAATCAAGCCAAAGACCTTTTTTTGTTTTTGTTTAGCTCCGCGCTCAATGTCAGTGAAAAAAGGGACATCTGCGGCTGCGCAGATCTTTTTTTTTGCTCTTCACCGATCTTCAGTGGTGTAACAGAAGGTCTGCGGAATTGTAGACCTTTTGCTTTTGCTCTTCCAATCAGTGCGGCTCTCGGCTTCAAAATTTTTTTAAATGCGGCCCTTTGTATGAACAGTATTGCCCATCCCGGGTGTATATAATTTCAACAATTTTGAATTTATATCACCGAAAAAATACTTCGCAAAAAGTGGTTTATTTTTTCTGGGACACCCGACGCATAGAAAACAAAGTTTTTATGAAAATTCTCGCCCCCCCTACTATTTGTTTGTTTCAAGAAAAAATCGACGCTTACGTCTACAAGCAACATTGATATAACATAACTCGGACAAGAAAATGGTTTTTGTCCATGTAATGCAGGGGTGACGAACCTATTTGCGGTCGCGGGCCACTTTGTTACTTACCAATAAGCAAGCGGGCCGCATAACTTTTTAGTCATAAACAGTGGCGTAGCGAGAAATTTTCAAAGGGGGAAGCCACAATTTCCATATTTCTTTAAAGCGTTTTTTTTTTCGGCAGAACAAATTTGAAAATGATTGAGAAACAAGAAAAGCTCTTGGAGGGTCCGGTGGCATGCTCTCTCGGAAAATTTTTGAAAATTTACATGCTGTAATGGCTATTTGTAGTGCTTTTTGAGTAATTCTCAGGCAAATTTTGTTTAAATTTTTTGACCCTGATTCTGAGTGCTTTGCCAAATATGATGCATTTGGCGCGCACATTTTCGATTATGCGTGCTTAAGGTGTAAGGCTTATCGCTCTCGAAGAGGTTCGAAGTTATGGAAAAATTATATACATCAAAAACTATTTTGAAAATGGCTGGTGGGAGGATGCATACCTCTCATTCTAACCCTTGGATTAGCCACTGGCCATAAGCTACAGAAACCATCAAAAGAGTTTGGCATGTTTCAGTCACTTGGCACCATTAGTTTTGTTCTTTTTTTACTAAAAGACAGAGTCAAAAAGGGGGAAGGATGGCACAATGGCCCCTCTCTGAATACGCTCCTGGTCATAAACATATCGGATATCGGTCCAATCTGTTTGAAATACTCTTTTTTCATCTACAATATTTCGTTTTTTCGCTGAAGACAAGCGGCTAATTAAATATAGATTAAAAAAAGAATAACTAATACCTGAAGAAAGCAGTAAAATTTGCATATGATAAATGGTACTGCCACCTCACCAATTCTTTTCCGCAAACTCACATAATTCGTACTACCGTAAGGCAAGCTAAGCTCTCACTCGAATAGTTACCCGTAAACTGGTGCACTATGCTGATTGCTGAAGCTGCAACGGACTCGAGTTATGTTATTATTATTTCATAACAATGGATGAACTGCTGAATCCTGAAACAGATGACTTGTTTTGAGCGTTTATATAATTACTGTGTGATACGCGCTTGATTAAATCAGGGGCTCAGCTTTTGATATCGCATCGCAAAGATTAGACGGGAAAAAAATGTTTAAAAGTGCTGGTCTCGCCAAAATGTTCGCGGGCCGCAGGAAATTCTTTCGCGGGCCGCATGTTCGTCACCTCTGAAGTAATGCAATGATATGTTGCTCAGTTGGGCCTAAAATATGAAAAAAATGACCCAGTCCGATAGAAAACATCAGTTTTCCAATAGTACGATCAGCTAACATACTGGTATACCCAGAACGGTTTTACTTAAAACGACATAGGTATATTATGAAAAAAAAATCGATAAATGTTCATACATAACAGCCCTGAAGAAGCATTAAAATTACATATATCTGTAATCACATTCAAACTATGCATCCAACTTTTTGAGGCTCGAAGAAAACATATCGCAGAATTGCCAATGTCGATGTGTGTCAATGTTCATGTGTGTGCGTCAAAAGATATTGTGTGTGAAGAGATATAATTGTTCAAATGATAGGCATTGCACTGTTGAGTTTTGTAGATCCCCATCATACGTGTTTTAAACCATGGTTTTGGGTTAAGCGGACTTATTGCCCTCTTTGAAAACATCGGTATTAAGAAACAAAAGTTGGCCTTTTTTGAAAACACCGCCACAGCACAAAAAATACCGATACGCACCAGAATGAATATCAATCAGAAGTAATAACACAAGCATCAAAATCTTACCACAGGAACTTTGCAGTGTGTTACAATACTTACTGTCTTGATACTACTGCAGTAAGTACAGTCAGTAGTAAAAACTAAACGGTGTTTTGGCTAAACAACTCCGATAAATTTTGTACCGACAAAATTCTTCCTGCAGCTCTCACTTGATTCAACGAAATATGCAAGAGTTAGTAATTGCAGTGAACAAGTTGTAATCACCTAAACGGTTCTTGTAAAAATGCGCTGTCACATTCAGGATCTTTCATCACAGTTTCCAGCACTTTAGCAGCTCCATCAACCATTGCTAGAGGACATGAATATAATCCAGAACATGGACCGAATAGAAAGAGTTTTGCCATTTGATACAAACGACTGCAACCAACAAAATACATCGTATGTAAAAATAAAATCTCTTAGGTTGATTAGTTCTGTTGCTAAGCACATCGGTATCGGTGCGGAAGATCTAGGGTTCGATTCCCGGGCAGGTCAAATCGGACAGAGTGTCGCTAATAGCTCGCCACCATTGTGATGTTTCTTCAAGAGCTGTGTTGCCTAGATGCTAAGTCGCGGAGATAGACCCCCACCTTTCGTCACACGCTTCGGCGTAATATCACGAATATAGTGAAGATTTGATTTTTTTTATTTGAATCCAATCGTTTCACATAAAAACAGAAGTGCTTAGTATAGCAAAAAGTTAAATAAAATCCAGGTCTCCACTCAAAATTGCAAATATAAAAACCAGCTCTATTTTCTTAAATACATTCACAATACCTCGATTCATCAAAGCTTCTTTTATATCCGATCGAAATAACTCCTTCCTCTGCTGCTATCCTTTTCATGCTTTTCCAAGCAGAAGATGTGTTCACACGATCGACTCGATTGCCCCAAGCATCGTAATGAGAGAGTGATGGAGGATTCAACTCACATTGTCGACCCAACTCATCAACCTCACTGACTAATCTTTCCCCAAACCGATTTAAATCCGAATCAATTTCAATAAATTGCTGATAAAAATTTTTGCAAGCATTATCAAAAAATCAAATCAAATCTAAATTATACTCGCTGTATAACGCCGAAGCGTGTAAAACGAGAGGCGAAATCGATCACCGAGGCTTAGCGTCTAGGCAACACAGCTCCGAAAAAACGTCGCAGCCGTAGGCAACGCTATGACCAATTCGACCGGCCCGGGAATAGATTTACAGACCTATCGCACTGATATCCTTTAAAATTTGGTTCAAAAAGTACTTAGCTACTTCAAACTTACAGCAGAACATTTACTGGTGTGAAATCTTGAAGTAGTTTTTATGCAAATCACTGATTCACAGTTAAAAAATTGAATTAGCACCCTGGTAAACCTTTATCTTGAAGTGATCACGCATCCATTCAAGGAATAGACTATAGGAGGGCAGCTGACTAAGTGACCGAAAGGTCTATTCGCCGTCTCCCTGCGGTCACGTGTTTTCTTTTTTCCTTAAACTGTGTATATTTTTGTGCTACTTTACCGCCAATAAATGTTCATGATGATAACGATGCGCTTAACAACTGAGCCAACTGACCGATTAAGCATAATAAATATATATTATTATACGTAATAACAGAATATCAGACGGAATAATATCAATCAAATTTATTCTTAGCCGACTAAAATCGCACTGCACAGTGTTTCGATTGCCATACGCGTTGCGAAAAACTTGCCGTGCTTTTGTGGTCAGCGAAGAACAAATTATTGTATGCGATGCTCTGAACATTCACACATTGAGCTCTTTCTTGAGATGCAGATATTATTACTTCAGTATGTAGTAACGCTATATACAAACAAACACTGTTGCGAAGCTATAATACTTATAAATCTCTTAAAAACATGAATTCTGATTTTTCAGCCTGTAAAAACATTTTTACTATAGCAGCATTTTACGAAACATACTTGCGCATCACAAAACTAATCAAAACAAGAAATAAAAGTCTAAAAAACTAGGTAATCAGGATTACCAGTTTTTAATGCAATTGTTGCTAATTTTAAAGATTAGGAAAAACTGATTAGATGATCAACTGAGCATTTACAAACTCAATTTGCGAAAAAGCTTTGTTATATAATGTATGTCTTGAACCAATGGTTCTTAACCTGTGGGGAATTACCCACAGGTGAGGAACGACGGAGTTGCCAAAAGGGGAATAACCGGTCGGACTGAAGAACCGCTGCTTCAAAACTTAACATGTTATATCCAAATGTTGACTTATTTTAGAAATCCTACCATTTGCCGTCTGTTTTAGTAACAAAAACAACCAAACAATACATGAGTTGTTGTAAATCATGTTTGGGTAAAAGTGACAACTCTGCTGACGTTACGGAAAGGTTTGTTTATGCTTGGATTTAAAATTTTTGTGTAAGGAGAGAAATAAAGAGTTGACACACTTTAAAATGGGAAACCGAAAAAAAGGTTAGAACTCCCATTCCAATCAATCACTGCAGTTGGCCATAAATTCATACCTAAAATTGACGCAACTTGGAATCAACCAGAGCATACGGCTCTAGAGGCAGACGCTCTTACCACTCGGCCATCTGAGTTGTTACTCACCAGAGATTCTTACAAAAATATTTTATGCTGCTTTCAATCACTGCCTGGGAAAGCAACAATGATCATGAATACTTCAGGCTTCATCACTAAGCACGAAAGTATGTGGTGTCACTCACCACCCGGAGAGACTACTGTACACCAATCGGCTTTCGGTGGAAAAATAAAATTGCACACGGATTTAGTAAACTACATAAATATTGATACCTCGTGTGGAATATGCCTCTTCAAAAACGATTGCAACAAACCATCATTTGTGTAAGGATTTCGAAATACTGGCTTTGCTTGAACAAACGAACCGGATAGAGCATGCTGAAAATTTACAACAGGAATTTCTGTCAAAAAAAGGTATTACAATTTAGCTGCTTGATGAGCATGAAGATAATTTGTCAAGAAAGAATCAACTTTTCACGTTGAACTCAGTTTATTCTAAAGGCAAAATACAAACAAAAATACAGCAGCTATACAGTCGAAATTGGTTTATTGCATTTCACTTTAATAGCAATTGGAATGTCAAACCAAATGCAGCCAAACATTAAGCAATTGCAAATTTCAATCCATAGCATACTGAAGAGAGGAATTAATCAGATTATGGCAACTAGTAAAAATACGTATCGAGATCATAGCAAGAGATAACTTAAATTACACACTATCTTTTGTTCACTTAACTGGACGTTTCGTTGAGGAAAAGATGATAACACGACAATTTGCAAGCGTACCAATAGCTCAACGAAAATGAAGTAGGAAAGTTAAAAAATAGGAATTAAATCTAATTATATATTCACACACGAAAATTGTTAAAAACAGCTGTATAATACCTTTTTCTTCCTCTTCTTGCAGACTTTTTGAAAAGTTGACATCAGCTGTTGACGACAAACGTCTAACTGGAACACTTTTTAATCTGACATTAGCAATGCCCATACAAGCATAACGATACATGAAGGAGGCCATATTATTTTGAATTTTCCATTCAAATATTCAGAATATAATGGTCTATGAATTATCTAACATTCTAATTGGTTTTAAAAAAATTGTCACAAATTCGTTACAGTGTAAAATGCAAAAAGAAAAATCATATATTATGCACACACATTTCAAGAAAAAAACCATATATACTTTACGAACTGGCGTCTGGCGCAGTTGTCAAAGATTGCTATAGGTGCAGAAGGTCTGGAGTTCGATTCCTGGCCAAACCAAACACCGTGTTGCCAACGGCTCTTCATTACTGCAACGTTTCCTGAAGCTGTGATGCTCCAGTGCTAAGCTGCAATGATGGGCTCTACTACCGTACTCGTTATGTCATGCTTTGACGTATAATCATGAGTGTGATGAAGATTTTATTTATTTTTGAAGGAGCGCTTGAAGTCACACAATTTTTCCCAACATGAGCCACATTATGCACGGGATTTTGATTGTTCTTAAATTCAATGCATAAATTGAGGCTTGTTTCAATTAAAGAGCCTAGAGCAACTTTTATGGATCGTAAAATATAGTACAAAATTTTATATCATAATAAAGTATGTATACACTTATATATATTAAATAAAAAACGAAAAAGAACATAGCTTCGTTAATTGATGAAAAATACCATTGCAAAGTTTCCCTGGTGAATAATACACAGATTAAATTTAACGAATAGTGATTTTTCATAGTTGGTAAGTCATAAAAAATTAAAAATAACACAAATCGATCCCTCACATTATTCTATTCGTTTGCATCAACATGAAAACTCAAACGTTTTGTTCAAGCAATGATTCGAGTTGTGATTAGACTAAAAAATAAGCAACACACTAGAAGTTTTCCAGACTAAATTGAAGAATAATTGCAATGGAAAAAAAATTAGGAGGCATCTCACTCTAACCCAGTGGTTCCCAAACTTATTTGCAAAGTGGCCCAGATTTTCATTAAAAAACAATTGTGGCCACCTCTTTTCAAATGCTTTATGCCAATGGTTCCCCAACTTTTATAGAGTTTGGACCCATTATTTATTACCACAGCTTCTGGCAACCCACTTATTAACAAACATTGATAGAGAAAACAAATTTATTCTTTTAAAACTAAACTTTTAGTACATATATATATAAGGCGAATGAGAAGAATGAGTTTGTTTCTTGCTACTTTCCATGACGAACTTAACAATAATTTTAATTGAAGATAGCCTAGTTTTCAACGTAAAAAATTTAAAAGCTGCAGCTTATTTTGAAATTTGCTTTCAATCCCAGCTTCACACTTATAAGATGAAAGTGTGACATAAGTGCTTTTACAATAGCTTAGTAAAGTCAAAGCCACAAGTGCTAGTTGCAGCACACCTACATACACAACAAAATTACGATTTTACAAATTTGTTCAACATAACAGATGAAAAAGATGAATGGCATAACCTAGAAAGCAAAGATATTTAAAAAGTTCCATTGTTGATGAAAGGTAGTTAAAAAAGTCAACCAAAGGAACACTTATCCAAAACTGTTATAACAATTTAAACTGTTAAGCTGGTTGAAAAAGGTGCAAATCTGAAACTAAAAGTCCCATCTTCTAATTTCCCCTAAGATAGAAAATTATAAGAGTATAACGGTAAATGAAATTAAAGCAAAGTCTATTTCGCCATCAATGGAGAAATAGCTTCTGGATGCTTTTTGAGTCAATGTTTGCATACGCAGTATGGTTTATTTGAGATGACATCTGACAGGTTACAGGGTTAAAGTTACTGTCTTATGCGTTACTGCATTTCAATAAAAAGCTTTTCTTTTTTGGAATTATGAAAATGGCAAGAACTGAAAAAAAGTGTTTAGGGTTGAATCTAAACCAATGAACATAATAATACAATTATGCTAAATAAAGATAAGTGTATGAAGAAAATCCTGTAGTCACTAGGCACACTTGCTTACCAATATATGCAATGACAGTTGTATGCTGGTAAAGAGTTACACACTGTATAGCCTACATACATTAGGTCTATTGTAAAAAAAAAAAAGTAAACACAATCAGAAGTCACTTCATGCATCAAAAAAGATTTCTTCGTTTAGGATTTTTATATGTACCTAAGATGTTTTGAGAATATCAAGTTTCCCTGTTGTATAAACCATTGAACAAATATTGGCACATGAGTTCACTCTACACTTACATGTTTAAAAACTTTTTCCATAAAAAGTGCTGGTAGCAGTAGCAGTTAATACTGCAGCAGTACCAGTAAGTGTACAGATTGACACATCCTTAAACAGCTTCGACTCAACAACAACAGATTTGTATACGGCTTAAACATAACTAACATGTACAGTGCTGACTAAGCGGTGTCAAAAAAGTTATATACAAGGAAAATAACAATGAATATTGGAAAACTTTAAAAAAATGGTCATACACCTCTAACCAAAACTGACTCATGGTACACAGAGTCTTACACGAGCAATAATTTCAGCAAATGCATTGTTTGGTTCACCAGCTCGCTCTAGGAGTTGTACCAAATCACTCACAGTTCGATTTGGTTCTTTTACATTCCATAAATTTAACAAGGTGTTGACAGCCACTTTTCTCAAAGAAGGTTTGTTAATTTCTGCTAATTCAGCAGCAGTCAGCTGAGTGGAATTTTTCAAACCTTCAAGTAAACGTTTGGATGCAGTTGCACTTACAATTCCCAAATGCACTTCATGTAACGGCCTGTTATCAAGTAATGCTGGCATTTCCACAGTGGGTTCACCCCGAACTTGCGGTTGTCTGTACACTCGACCACCATAAAATGCTTCAGCTTGATTATCAGGATGGGCAGCAGAGCCTTCCACGAATCCATTTTCCCTTTCAGACCTTGTAGAAGAAGCCAAGTCTGCTTCTGCTACGCCAGGAAAAGGAGCTGTGTTAGATAAAGACTGGGGAATATCGACATTAGATGTTGAAGATACCAAATCATCTTCTGGTTGAGCTATGTTATTGTTCCTTGCCCAATTATCTGCCATTATAAACACTTACAAGCATATAGCATATAGTAAACTTCATTAACCACAGCCCTATGGTACAGTGTTCTTATATTCTTAGCCAGTAACACATAAACACACTGTCAGACTGTGCCTATAGAACAAAACACAATGTCCTGTAACTATCAAATGCCCCATAAACAAAAAACGTCATAGTCAGTTTTCTGGCAACGTTTTAAAACATCATTACAACAGTTTTTTGAAATTATCCCGTAGTGATAGAAAACATGTTGCACTTTTGCTTAAGCCTATTTTACTGTTTTATCTGAGTGAATTTTCACTAGGTTAACTGCTCCGAAAGTTTGGACAGTCTCAGGTCTTACTGCTTCATTAAAAAACATCCTATTCTGTTACTGCATACCGGTAGCAAGCACATCAGCTGTGCTGTATGACTCAGCATTTGGGGCTGGAATAAAGGTCCTACTAAAACCTGCAGGAGCACAAGGACTGCCTTTGCAAGTGCGTTAGGAGCACAAAGGACTGCTGGGGCCGCTAGTGAATTATTATTAAGGGCCCTAACCCTAATTCTTAGTAATAACTTACTAGCACCCCTAGCAGTCCATTGTGCTCCTAACTCACTTGCAAAAGTGGTCTTTGTGTGCCTTGGGCTCCTGCAGGTTTAAGCAATACCAGGAAATGAGGGAATAAATCCACACTTGAGATTAAACTTAAACTGCATTTTTATTCGACCAAACTCAAAAAATCAAATCAAATTTTCATTACACTCTCACTATTACGCTGTACGTTGAAGCATGTATACAGGTACAAAGAAACTAGTGGAGGGGCTCATCTCCGTGGCTCAACAGCTTAGCACCAGGGCAAGACAGCTACAAAGAAATATGCACTTATGCAGCAGTCGCAAACTGTTGGCGACACTGTGTACGATTTGACCAACCGGGAATCAAACTACAGATCTTTCACATCAATAGCACAGAGCGGGTCCTACCAAACACCGCAAGGAACTACAAGGTACTTTTAAACCAACTACAAGGTAGTTGAAAACAGCACAAGGAACTACAAGGCACTTTTAAACCAAGTACAAAGTAGCTGAAAACACTACAAAGAACTACAAGGTGCTCTTAAACCAACTACAAGGTAGTTGAAAACACTACAAGATACTTTTAATCCTACAAAATGCTTGAAAACACTACAAGGTACTTTTATAGCTACTACAAGGTACCGGTAGTTGAAAACACTACAAGAAACTACAAGGTACTGTTAAACCAACTACAAGGTAGTTGAAAACAGCACAAGGAACTACTAGGTATTTTTAAACCGAATACAGAGTAGCTGAAAATACTACAAGGAACTACAAGGTACTTTTAAACTAACTACAAAATGGTTGAAAACACTACAAGGTATTTTTATAGCCGGTCCTACTAAACACCGCAAGGAACTACAAGGTACTGAACAAAGTAGCTGAAAACACTACAAGGTACTTTTAAACCAAGTACAAAGTAGCTGAAAACACTACAAGGTACTTTTAAACCAACTACAAGGTAGTTGAAAACACTACAAGGAACTACAAGGTACTTTTAAACCTACAAAATGCTTGAAAACACCACAAGGAACTACAAGGTACTTTTAAACCAAGTACAAAGTAGTTGAAAACACTACAAGGTACTTTTAAACCAACTACAAGGTAGTTGAAAACATTACAAGGTACTTTTACAGCTATTACAAGGTAGTTGAAAATGGCACAAGGAACTACAAGGTACTTTTAAACCAACTTCAAGGTAGTTGAAAACAGCACAAGGAACTACGAGGAACTTTTAAACCAAGTACGACGTAGCTGAATACACTACAAGGTAATACAAGATACTTTTAAGCCAACTACAAGGTAGTTGAAAACACTACAAGGTGCTTTTAAACCAACTACAAGGTAGTTGAAAACAGCACAAGAAACTACAAGGTACTTGTGAATCAACTACAAGACTTTTAAGGTAATTTCAAACTAACTACAACCCCCCGACCCAAACCCCTTGATTCCACCTCCCCCCGACTCCAACCCCCCCGACCTCGACCCCAATGCCAACTACAACCCCCCGATTCCAACCCCCCCGACCCCAACCCCCTCCACACCAATGCCCCCCACCCCAAGTCCCCGACTCCAACCCCCCTGACCCAAACCCCCCCGACCTCGACCCCAAGCCCCCGACTCCAACCCCCTGACCCCACCCCCCAACTCCAACCCCCCGATTCCAACCTACCCGACTCCAACCCCCCGATTCCAACCTCTTCGACCCCAACCCCCCCGACTTCAACCCCCCCGACTTCAACCCCCCCGACTTCAACCCCTCGACTCCAACCCCCCCGACCCCAACTCCCCCAACTCCAACCCCAACCCCCAACTCCAACCTCCCCGACCCTGACCACACCTCCCCTGACTCCACCCCTCCAACTCCAACCTCCCAACCCCAACCCCCATTCGACTCCAACCCCCCGACTCCAACCCCCCGACCCCAACCCTCCTGACTCCAACTCTCCCCCCCAACTCCAACCCTTGGGATGTTCCTAAAGTACCTTGTAGTGTTTTCAAGTACTTGGTAGTTGGTTTAAAAGCACGTTGCAGCTCTTAGCGGTGTTTTCAATTACCTTGTGGTTGGTTTAAAAGTACCTTGTAGTTCCTTGTACTGTTTTCAAGCGTTTTGTAGATTTAAAAGTACCTTGTAGTTCCTTGTAGTGTTTTCAGCTACTTTGTACTTCGTTTGAAAGTATCTTGTAGTTCCTTGTAGTTCTTTGCACTGTTTTCAGTACCTTGAAGTTCCTTGCGGTGTTTAGTAGGACCGATCATAGACATTAATAATCCATACTGTAACTACAAAACAATAGACACTGATAGACCTAATGCTTCAGCCAAACTGCAATATATTCTGTAAAAAAAAAACTAATATTAGGATTCTTGTAGTTCCACTAATATTAAATAAGCAGAAATAGAAAAGCAAAGAAATTTTTACAGAGATACACACAATACGAGTACACAAGAAAACCAGCAGTGAACTGGTGAACACTTATGCTTACCGGTGCTTAATACTAAACTGCCAAAAGTAGGCTCCAGCACTACACTCAAGGGTGGAAACCCAAACCTAAACCCAAACCTGAAAACCCGGTTTTATAGTAAATTTTGGAAACCCCAACTGAAACTGACACCTACTTATCAAAATTTTTGAAAACCTAAACTTAAACCAAAACCGTTTTTTCTTGAAACGTCAAACCCGAAACTGAAACTAAAACCCTATTTAAAATTTTCTAAGGTTTTGGGTTTTAAAATTGTCATCGCCAACATTACCAGTACAGTTCTTTCAATGCTGAGCGTGAAATACAGGGTGTCCATAAAGTCCGTGTGCACTTTAGAAAATTTTAACTTTATTTGTGCACACGGACTTTATGGACACCCTGTGTAGAGAAGCTGTGAATACTAATTTTTGAGTCTTTGGTTTCACCGGACTCGGAATTATACCCAAGTCGACAACTTCTGAAGCAATTGCTCTCCTCACTCGGCCATTTGAGCTGCTACTTATCATCGTAATAAAACAAAGACGCCAAAAAGTAGAGCATGTGAATACTTCCTATTCAAAATAAAATAGCTTTCTTGGATGAAACTTAAACCGAAACTGAAACCCAGAAACCGAAGCTGTGCGTAAGCAAAACCGAAACCGAAAATGGAACCTACTTTTCAACAGCCGTGAAACCAAACCAAAACTAAAACCTGACATCTGGGTTTTAACACACCGAAACTGAAACTGACACTCTAACGCTAAGTAGCCAGGTTTCCACCCTTAACTACACTACCGGTACTTTACCATAGCAAAAAAGCTGCAACATTTGTTACCGGTATCTCTGACATCATAAACCACAATTATAATACAAGTCGGCCATTAAATCTAAACAAAAGACCAAAAAAATAATTTTAAAATTTAGCTAGTCTATGATAGATTTGACATGAGCTTGCATTAACTCAACCTTTGCTTATGCAAATGTACTGGTATCTTCCATTTCCAAACCTTTGTTTACTTTTCAGGCTTTGCGCAAAAGCTACCAGTAGGAAAAATATCTCACATTTCCAGTAGCCTGCATGAGTGTGAAGCCTAGCAATCATTAGGTTACATGCATTCTTTACAGTTTAATACCAGCACGGTACTGTTTCAAAAAAGAACATTTACCAGTAGGCCTACTGGTATTTATTTTCAGATTGACAGTCTCCAATCAGCACTACCGAAACCCTGGTACTGGTAACTGACTAATCTGCTGTGTGCTAAGTATCGGTCATTAAAATTACCGGTACAGCAGTATAGCCTAGGCACAACTGATCTATTTGTCTACTAATCAGCGTCAGACTCTCTGACCATAGTTCTATGCTCTGACTCTATAGCTGAACTACGGTAATTTATAATCGTTATTTCGCTGTCCCTTACTTATTCATGTTTTTGTCAAATATGACGAATTAAAGCGGTACTCAGTGGCGTATTTAGAATTTTCAAAAAGGGGGGGGGGCAACTTTTGACAAGTTAAAAAGTTGCAATAAAGCTGAATCCAGAGTTTTCTGTATTAGAGTTGTCCGACTCTATCTCGTGATTTCGTTTTTACGCATGAGTACTTATAGATCGATTTCAGCAGACTACAGTCAGCTTGCATTGTGAAAAGTGACTAAAGCCTTCAAACGCCGGAGTTAAGCTAACGAATTAGCTAAATTTGATTTCAATTACGTGAAGGATAGTTTTACAGACATTTGCAAGAGAATTTTTAGTGATTATGTAGCCTAGTTAGCAAAAACTGATTTAAATAACGTGAAGGATAGTTTTAGTGATTAGGTAGTCTATATAGCTGTACATTAGCATGGGTTACTAAGACACCCTTTGTTGGACACAAACTGCATTTAGTGATAGTGATAGACTAAGGTTCCAGTCTAAATGTCATTTCAAATCGAAATTGATTTCTATCATTATAACTTTTGGAGTAATATTTTCAGGAATTTGATCCAAAGTAAATACGACATTTTTCTGAATGCAAAATATTTTACATTAATTGTTTTTTGATTTTTTGTTAGACCTTAGCTGTAAAAATAACCATTAAAGCTTATGGATCTTATTAAAAGCAGGGAAAGTAGGGGACCTATCGCACAAGTTTTACTGAATTCAATTTTTTGTCTAACTGGTTGGACAATATATTAGGCCAAATGCTTTTTAGTTTGTTGGACTTAGTTGTAACGACATCGCTATCGATGCGGGAGGTCTGGGGTTCACGCCCTGGGCCGGTCAAATCAGACAAAGTATCGCCAGGGACTCGTCACCGCGCTGTTTTCTTCGAACTTTGAAGCACAGTTGCCTGGGCGCTCAGCGGCGGAAACGGGTCCCGCTACTTGTTATACACGCTTTGGCGGAATACGGTACCGCGAGTATAATGACGGCTTGATTTTTTTGGATTTTATTTTTTGATGAAACTCTTCTGTACCAAAACAAAAAAAATTCGAAATGCTCACGGTAAATTTATTTGCAGTTAAAAAATGTCACTCAAACGTCCCCACGGGGACCTTTTGTCAATAAAGTGGTAACCTTCCGACCGCTACATGATTAAGCGATTTAAAGTAATTGCAAATGTCTCTTAAAAATTGTTGCTGTAATCGAAAAAACGAACGAATGTTTATTCATATGAAACGAATGTTGAAATCTTAATAGTAGACTCGCTTAACCACCAGTGCACAGAGATGGGCATTTATCGGTGATATAGTTTTGATTTGTTGATTACCGATATCGCTTTTGTAGTACATTTTGTTATCGCCGATGAATTATCGAGATAAACGATTCTTCATGCACACAGTGTTCAAAGTTAGTGAGGTGGTGCTGTGGAAAAATACGCAGTGTTCATAAAGTCTTGTTGCGATTTTAAAAAATGTCCCTTTGTTTTGTTGGCGCGGCAGAGTTCGTGAACTGCTTTCTTTTCTTAAAAATCTAGAAAAATATTTTTGCAATTTGACTCCAAAAAAGCTTCGTCAAACACATCGAAAATTTAATGCAACATATATCGGAAGAATTTATCGATTACCGATATCACTTCAAGAAATTGAAATTTACCGATTATAATCGGTATCGCCCAGGGATTTTTTGAAATTATCGGTTATCGTTATTGCTTAAGTACAGAAAATTTTAGCCTATCGTGCCCATCACTGCCAGTGCAAATGAAAAATTATAGTACTCTCTGCATTGCATGCCGCCCATCAATGTACGTCTGCTATGGAGCGACGGGCGCGGGCAACTGTGTTTTGGCCTGGTATGACTCGAGATATTCATGATGTTCGTAATTCTTGTGCTCATTGTAATCGTAACGCACCATCCCAGGCAGCTCCCCCTCCGATGCCCGCACACCCACCCGCCACGCCCTTTGAGCAAATTTTTGCTGATTACTTTAATTACGGAGGTCGTAACTTTTTGGTAATCGGGGACAAGTTCTCTGGCTGGGCGGATGTCTTTGGTACATCCCCTGGGTCGAGCATCAGTGGTGCAGCTGCTTTGGTTCGTTTATTGCGATCATACTTCGGCGTTTTTGGGGCTCCCGACGAAATATCCACAGATGGGGGGCCCGAATTTACAGCTTCGGCTACTCAGACGTTTTTGAAAACTTGGGGTGTAAACCACAGGGTGTCATCTGCATATTTTCCCCAGTCCAATGGCCGAGCCGAGGTTGCCGTCAAATGTGCCAAAAGGATGTTGAGAGATAATGTCAGCCCTGACGGTGACTTAAATAACGACTCCTTGGCTGGCCTCTGCGAGATGTTTTCTCTTTCGTGAATCGCTTAGCCAAATATTCCAATCACTTCGTGCGGCGCACATGGCGTGATACATGGAAGGCCAAGGAAGATGCACTCCGTTTACGCGCAGGATGGAACGCAGTTGCGTTAAAAAGAAATAGTCATCCCTTGCCCGCTCTGAACTGTGGCGACCGCGTGTTCATTCAAAACCAGGCGGGCAACTACCCACTTAAATGGGATAAGGTCGGCACCATTATGGAAGTCTTAACTTTTGATCGCTATGTTGTTAAAGCTTGCGGATCTGGACGCCTTACCACTCGCAATAGACGCTTTCTCCGTCTTATTCCGACAAACCAAGCTCGATCGTCATCCCCCAACGCATGTGAGAAACCTACCTCCAACATGCCACCCCCTTCACCCGATACCGCTCCAGGTCCCAGCCCGATCCCACCTGCTTCCAATTATCATCACAGCTCTGTGTTTAACGACCCTGTCCAAGGATCTTGCCCCGAGCCCTCTACGGAATTGGCATCAGACCACTGTCCTCCTGCGGACACCGATGAACCTCCAATAGAACTTCCGTAGAAAATCCTTCTTTAAGGCGATCTACTCGTGCTCGTCGCCCTGCTTTAGAACTAGATCCTGCAAGCGGGCGTTGGATCCCAAAAGGCTTAATATCCTCCATGGGGTGGGGTAACAAACTGGGGGGGGGTGTAGGATTATGCCTAGAGTTTGTACCATCTTTGTGTCGTACTTATGACATGACTATCGCTGCCCTACCGTTATATTCTGTTATCGCACTGCGTGCTCAGTTGAGCTCAGCGGTTAAGAGTAACCTGCTTCATTAGTTATTGTGTGGCAGCGTAGTTTCGTTAATTCAGTAATTTATTTATGTTCTTTATTGCAGAGTCGATTCAATCATTTTCGGGTATTATATTTTATGCTCCGAAAATTGGTGATATTTCTTCACTTATGAAACTACGATTTGAAACAATGCATTGAAAGCTTTCTAAAAAATCAGTCTGAAATTTGGTTTGCGTACAATCCGCAAGCGACTTTTGGTTGCCCAGGTCCAGGGGTCGGCAACCTGCGCTCTTTGAAACCCCAGTTGTGGCTCCTTTTGGAGGTAAATAAAGACCTTTTTTTTAGTAATCATTTTCGGAATAACTGAAGTTTTTGGACCTGACGATAGTTTTGCGGCTCCCGCTGGGTTTCGTATTGTAAAAATGGACTATTTGGTACTTTAAGTGCAAAAGGTTGCCGACCCCTGCCCTAGTCATAACGATTCCGCACCCAAATAAAGTGAACGTGACGCAGTGGGTGGAGCGTTGTTTCCACGTCGACCATCGTTAAAGGTGGTGACTGATTCAACTCCCACAATACGCTTTGCTGTTGAGTCCTTGGATAAGATGCTTCACGATGATTGTCTCTGCTTGATGGTTTCTTTACAAGCAACAAATTAAAGCATCAACAAGCAAAATTCAACCAAGAAACTTGGAAACAAATGGCAACACCTTAAACCTAAAATCTGGATTCGTATTGCGCGAAGCGTCTTCGTCGCTTTCTCGTCGATAAGTTTTTTTTTCTACGAAGATAAAAAAATATAACAGATTATGTGTAAACTGACAATCAATCTCACAATGAATAACTAAAAAATTGAACAACTTGCAGAACAATGCATCCGTGATCCTCTTTATCTAAAGCAAACCTGTAGGCTCTCAGCTGCTTCGCTTAGAGCAGATTTGATTTGATTTAAAGCTGCCAGACCGAACTACATGCTAGAGCACGTCTTGTCTCTCAGCCAGGCCACCACGTTATCATAAACAGACGCAAGAGCAAGATCACGTGCTCGTTCTGAACATTGGCAGCACCCCCTAGTTTTAGACTCACGAAATTGTGACGCAATAAATGGCATTCCGAAATTGAGCAACGCTTGTGGTTCTTGAGGGCTCACGCTGCGTAGTTACTACAGTGGCACAGCCGCAGATCAAGGACCAAGGTTAATCTATAAACCTGAAAAGTTGAGGAACCAATAGGGAAGGGGGCTTTGAATTGACGAACCCCCCTTGCTTACGCACTTGGTTATCGTGTTATTTCTATAGCTAGAACCACCCGTCGAAATTTTACCAAAACGGTCGTATATTTCTTGCATTGGAAAACTAGTTAACTCCAATTTTTTTCTTGTTTTACCCAGTAGGCTACTTGGTCTGGCTACTATACATTTTTTCTTGGCCTATTGTAATCAATCAATCATTTTATTTCTAAACGCCAATACGCTGAAAAGTAATGATAGCACAAGCACCCAAATTTCACACTAAAATTGATGAAGGCTTAGAAAAGGGCGCGGGCAACAAACCAGGGAGGCGCTGAAGCATGCAAGTCAAGACTGACTTATAAGCATAGTTGCATAGAGTCGTTATAAAATCCATATTTAGATCTAAATTTTGTCACTTTAAGTCAGAACAACAACAACTTGATTTGCGTTTGGGTCTTATCGTCTTTATCCAAAGCTAGCTGAGTTAGCAAGCCTGTCATGCAATAAAAATAGCCATTGACAAGAGGCCGGCCTTGAAATTGAAAAAAGCACTAATTAACTTCTATATTAGGCAAAATAGCCTTTTTTCAAGGCGAATTAGCAGCAGTGGGCTTCGCCATGACAAGCAAAATCAAATAAATGAAATAACTTTATCAAAATATAAAGAACAAATTAGGGAGCGCCCAGGTTCCCAAGTTTGGTAGGCTTTTGGTCAAGATAGACTCTTCTGCATCGATTCCGTGATAATGATACGTCACTTAAATCCTCGAAACGAGAATATCTTGCCTTCCCACGATGCACAATTAGAGTTACAGTCAGTGCATGAAGTAACGCAGTTTCGAAAGTAACGGGATATAAGACTTAAAGATTAGGAGAGGGTAGATGACAAGAAAGCATCGCAAAAAATAGCAATGCAGGGGCTACTGATAAAGCTACTGCATCCCCTGCATTGCTATTTTTTGCGATGCTTTCTTGTCATCTACCCTCTCCTAATCTTTAAGTCTTATATCCCGTTACTTTCGAAACTGCGTTGCTTCATGCACTGACTGTAACTCTAATTGTGCATCGTGGGAAGGCAAGATATTCTCGTTTCGAGGATTTAAGTGACGTATCATTATCACGGAATCGATGCAGAAGAGTCTATCTTGACCAAAAGCCTACCAAACTTGGGAACCTGGGCGCTCCCTAATTTGTTCTTTATAATTAAAACAAGGGTAACCGAAGTTAGCCTACCAAAGTGGTCATTGGGCAGTCCACACTCTGATTTTTTATCAAAATAATCATTTTCATTTTAGAAATAAACAAAACTCAAAACCAATGACAAATTTTTGCTTGGAAATTTGTGCCAGTTCGGATTTGGATGAGGTAAAGGTGCAAAAAAAGCAGTCTAAACCGATTTGAATTAAATTTCGGCTCATGTCACGAACGCGTTATCTGTTTATATCCTCGCGCTATTTTATTTTGCTCATCTGAGGTAGGACATACAAATTGGTATCAAACACTTTTAAATTGCAATAAGTAACGGACAAGGCATAGCAAGCACATTATAGGCGCTTTATTAATTCTCGTTATTTCACGATACCCAACGCCGACCGCTTACATCTCTAAAGCCTTTTAAAGGTAGTTTACACTAAAAATGTCTGCATTTCATTGTTATTTTCAACCGACTCCCCCCCCCCCCCCACTCTCCCTCTGATACTATATTGTAACACAGTTCCACAATAACTTCCAAATATATTTAAGTTACATTTATTTTTGCTCGTTTTATATTTTTTTTTTGTAAGGTTGTTTGGGGGGGGGCCATCGCCCTTTATCCCCCCCCCTAAATACGCTAGTGGCGGTACTTTTAAGTCTACTAAACTTAGAGCTATGTCTAAGCCGTCAAAACTGATGCATTAGCCGAAGCTTAGTTAGTTTATGTCTATGATGTCATAATCGAACAAATCAAATATCTAGTTTCAACGTCTCAGTGTGAATTGTCAACTGTTAACGCGCGAATACCAGGGTTACCACGTCCAGCTGAGCAAAAAAAGCCAAACAGCGTATACAAATATGCCAAACGGAACCAAAATATGTCAAACAACCTTGAACAAGCGCAAATCTTCTGATAACCTAACGCAGTACTTTTCATACGAAAGGCCGCGTATGAAAAAACGGGTCACACTGATTGGAAGAGCAAAAAAGGGTCTTCACATCCGCAGATGTCCTACCCTATTTTTTCCACTGAAAACTGGTAAAGAGCAAAAAAAAAGTCTACGGCTTGATTTACGACTGGAGTTTGTATTCCTGTAAGTGCCCGCGAGCCGCATAAAATGGTCTCGCGGGCCGTAATTTGCCCACCCCTGACCTAAGCGAAGACGGGTTATTCTATTTTTGAGGATTTTGCGGACGCAGTCGCAAATTCCTTACTGTATCGTCCTAAAAAAAGGACTACCAGAAGAGGTAATCCTGTTTTTAGGATCCTGTAAACGGTTTGCTTTATCATTTGTGAACTCTATTAAGTTATTACGAGTAATTGCCAATAAACACCAGAAATGATAAATTTTTTTCCCAATGTAACGAAATATCAATTTTAAATACGAAAAACGCAGTACGTCTTAAAACAAGGACTATACCAGGATAGGGGTAGTTCTATTTTTAGAACGCACTTTGTTTCACGTCTTTAAAATTTTTTTGTTATGAGGCCCGCGGACACTTACAGAAATAATATTATAAACTCGTGAGTTGGTGGTAAAGAACTTGAAGATTACCAGAAGCAGAAGTTTCATGTAAAACCTCTGGCAAATATAAACTCCCGCCGTGAATCAAAACTTTTTTTATTATTTTTTTGCTCTTCACTGATTTTCAGTGGAAAATAGGGCATCTGAGGACGTGTAGACTTTTTTTGCTCTTCCAATCAGTGCAGCCCTCGGCTTCAAAAACTTTTTCAAATGTACTGGTGCTTCGTGTGAAAAGTTTGCCCACCCCTGCTTTACACCAAAAACATCTTATTGGTCTTCTACTCAAAGCGAGTGTTGCCATTTATAATATAACGAGACGCTAAATACGCGAAAAATCATTTTCAACAAAATCGCTACAGCGACTTTAGTACATAAGCTAAAAAAAAAAAAAAAGAAAACCTGGAGCAGCGTCCAACCCAGACCCTACGAGTGGCTGTCCAGCATACTATTCCCTGCACCACGACACATCTGCCTCATAATAGTAAAATTTTTGTAAGTACCAATCTTCCGCATCACGTGACTCTCAAAAACGCTGTAGCGGTTTTGTTGAAAATGATTTTTCGCGTATTTAGCTTCTCGTTCAACTCTAGCGGTTAGTCCTTTAGCAGTGTTGCCAGTTTAAAACCAACACACATAACATTCCTATCAGTCCAATGTATACTGCTGCTATTAGTCCCATAATGATGATATTAGTGCTATTAGTCCCATAATGCTGCTATTGTGCAATGCATATTGTAGTTATTAGTGCTATTGGTTCTATATTGCTGCTATTAGTCCTATGAGTGCTATTGTTCCTATTAGTGCTATTTTCCCTATTAGCAGTGTTGCCAGATTAAAACCAACACACATAGCAGTCCTGTTAATCCAATGTATACTGCTGCTATTAGTGCTATTTGTTCCATATTGCTGTTATTAGTGCTATTAGTCCTATTAGTGCTATTAGTCCAATAGCACCGTTATCAGTCCTACTAGTGCTATTAGTCCCATAATGCTGCTATTTATGCTATTCTTCCTATTAGTGCTATTAATCCAATGCATATTGCTGCTGTTAGTCCTATGAGTGCTATTAGTCCTATTAGTGCTATAGCGGTATTTAGTAATGTCCCTGAGAAATAGGATGTTTTGTCCGACAAATACGTTGCAGATCTCGTTTGTTAAAATAATGACTAATTAAGGGGTGCCCTATTTTGGGGTATGACTATGACTGATGCAAAATAATATGTAGCACCCTCTAGTGGCCGAATATATCAAATTATTCTTTTTGGTGAGGAATAAAAAGCATGCCAGTGTTTGTGAATCCATATGGGCTTTGTGAGGTACGACTATGCATAGGGGCACACGCACTAAATTCTAGCACCCCCCAGCGGCAGAAACCATTACTGTTTTGACTTGGGTTGATAATGTAAAATAAATGGGCACTAGGGCAAACGGGCACTTAGCTATTTGGGGCAAATGGGCAGGGTTGGAAATATCGATTAGAAATCGATATCGATATTCTTTACTTTTTCGTCATCGAATGCAAAAATTCTCTACTTTTTTTTTCATTATCGATTGGGGCTTTTTTGCGTGTTGAATCGATAATAATTAATCGATACTTTTTTTCTGAATAAGTTCTTTCAAAAGTTTTTATTTTTTTGATATTTTTAGCAGAGAGTCGAACCGAGCCTGAACCGTGAACCGGTAAAAACCGCTTTTTTTTTCGGTGAACCCGAACCGAATCTGAACCGTTTAAATTTGAGATCAATGAACCTGAACCGAACCCGAACCTTTAATATTTCAAATCTGTGAACCTGAACCTAACCCGAACTTAACAATTTTATGCCAGTGAACCCGAACCGAACCTATAATATTTTGTGGGCATAAACCTAAACTGAAATCGTTTAGTAACAATGTTTGAATCTGAGCTGACGATTCTTAAAAAATATTAATAAAAATCTTCTAGACTTGTGCTGCAATGCGTAACATTCTTTCTGCTTACTTGGAGTTTTTTCTCGTTCTTCCGGTAACTTTACAATAACTTCAACCATAAAGTCAATGCCTCAACTAAATCTAGTCAGGTTTTTTATTCGTTAACGTTTCGTTGGTACTGACTACTGACGACCAACATCATCAGAACGATAAAGCACTGACCTATTCCAACCTTTGCAACATTCTTTCTGCTTTTCAAAATTTAATGGATTTTTACCAATTTATTTAACCTTAATTGATTTGGGCATGCAATTTATATTTCGTTATTTTAATAATATAAGACCCTAATTTAGTTTTTGGCGAAATTAAAGATTTTGAAGTGAACCCGAACCTGAACCGCGAACCGGTAAAAATCGCTTATTTTCGGTTAACCCAAACCGAACCTGAACCTTTAAAATTTGGATTTAGTAAACCTGAACCGAACCTGAACCTTAAAAATTTGGTTTCGATGAACCCGTACCGAGCCCGAACCTTTGAATTTTGGTGCAACTGAACCCGAACCGAACCTCAATCCAAATTTTTGAAAAGTCTTAAACCTGAACCGGAACTGAACCGTTAAAAATAAAATTACTTGAACCTGAACCGGAGCGTTATTTTAAACGGTTCGACTCTCTGATTTTTAGAACCTTTCTCTGTTTTTTGTGATGTTTGCAGGTAGATATTTTACTTTACATCCGCATAAGAACAGTTAGCGTGCAGAAAATTTCGTATGCACGGTCATTTTTTATTTCATTCCAAATATAACTCGAGAAAACGTTTGCTTAACGTTTGGTCACTTGGGTATCGCTTTGTAGAAGCAGGCCAGGGCCACGCAGTCCAATGCAGTTGTGAGGCTAATAAAGTGGTTTTTGAATTTTTGTTCAACAGCTTTTTTTTGTAAAAGATTACATCTGATATCAGGGCTGTGAACTCGAACTTGAACTCAAACTCGCTGGAACTCGATCGTTTTTGCCGAACTCGTACTTGAACTCAAAAAATAAAATTTTTTGAACTCAAACTTGAATTCGAAACAAAAAACAATCGAGTTGGAGTTCACTAATTGAGTGCTTTAATTTTATTGATTCAAATCTCTCAAAACGAACTTTACTTTTGATTTTTTGTTATAGATTGAATGATTGCAAAATTGCGATTTTGGTACCGATATTGCAATATTTTGCATTTCATTTTGCATTGTCTCATTGAAAGTGATTTATTTCATCGTAATTGGTGTTCCGAGAGATTTCAATCAAAACGTAGAGCAATGCAGCGGCCTGCTCAGTGCTCACCTGCAGCTGTTTGCGTGATACAAAGTTAAGGTTTGGTTGTGGTTGGAATATTTTGAAGCTGAGTAGATGAGTAAATAGGTCAAGAGAGTGCTAGGCTTTATTGGTAAGGTACGAAAGTTTAATTTCGTAGAGTTTGATGCTGAGTCTGTGACAATATTTAAAGATCTTGTTTTCAATGTTTCGGCTCGATTCGTAAATTCTTTTTTAACTCTTAGAGTCGGGTGGCGCTGAAAAAAGTGTTGGATTCAAATTTAATCTAGTGAATTTACTGACATTTTATTAAAGATGGCGCTAAAAGAAGTTACAGAGAATTTAATTAGAGACGGCAGAGAAGAAAGATTGAAGCAAGCCTGGCGCAGCTTGCTTTACCATTGAAAGAAAACTCAAGTTCGGCAGTCAAAGCGTGTTGCCTAAGAAGTACAGGAGCACCTAACTAATACTCTGAACCCTGTGAGTATCTTTTTAAAAAGGTGTTAAAATCCTCGTGAAAATAACCATTATTGTGAAATTAGCCACCTTTATTAATTTTTCAGCGCCACTCTAATATGATTTGAAAACATATTTCACGAAACATTGAAAATACAGTTGTAAAGATCAGTCAGAAGAAGAACTAGTAAAGACCAAAATTCTTTCCAGGTAGCGTTAATGAAAAGGCTTACCGTCAGGGGAGCAAACTTGAACTCGATCGTTTTTACCGAACTCGAATTTGAACTCGAAAAAAAATATTTAACTCGAACTTGAACTCGGACTTGCAAATGTCTTCTGAAGTCGAACTTGAACTCGGTTAAAAATCGATCGAGTTTGCAGCCCTGTCTGATACTGGTAGCAGTAGTTATACTTCTGTGTTTCAAACATTGTGGAAGAAGATTACAGTCATCAGCGTCTGAAGCACGCCAAGATCAAAGGTAGAAAGTATTTAAGAGAAAAAGACAGTGATGTTTGATCTTTTTCATAGTCAAAAGGAAAAAGTGAGTAAGACTTCTGGTATTCCTGTTTTAAACTGCCCATCATAATATGCTGTGCCTTCGATACCAACATTCTTCACTTTGCCTAACCTAAAGCCCCCCTCCCCCCCATTAGCATCAAAATATGTTGAGGGTGTAGCTGCCAACTGAGTCAGAGAAAACTATCGATTTGACGTTATCGATTGATCGATATTCTCTACTTTTTATTTTTGTAATCGAGTGTAGGAATTCGCTACTTTTTTGGGGGTATCGAATATCGCACTATTCTTTACTTTTTCATCATCGATTTCCAACCCTGGTCTAGAACCTTGCCAGTGTGTGTTCTGGTTTAGGTGTAGTCAGCGGTTTGGTTTCGGTGGCTGCTGTAGTGCGTTGTACAGCCCTACCATAAGTTTCCCATTGCTCTCTACTTGTTGCGGTTGCTCTGTGGCTGCTGTCTTTGGGTCAGCCTTGCAGAGATACTGGTGGCTGGTTGCCTTGTGCATTTCTGGATATTTAGTCTCGGGTCTTATCAGTAAAGTTTTAACTACTCTTCGCCATTAAGTTACGCCGTAGGTACGTTAACCACCGGTGTTGCGTACACCGTGAACCTCTATTCCAGCGCCACACGGGCACGGCCACAGCGCTCTATCTTTCGACCCTTCTCTTCTCCTATTGTGGCGTTTTATTAGAGGTGGTGTTCAGTTAGAAAACTTGTTCTTAACCTTTTTTCCCCAGCGCCTTTTTTAGAGGTTTCCTTAATCTGCCGCCCAGATGTCCTGCTTTCCACTAAAAATCAGTGAAGAGCAAACAAAAATATTAAGAAAGGTCATCCTCATCACGTTCGTAGATGTCCTATTTTCCTCGAAAAATCAGTGTAGTGCAAGAAAAAAGTTCATCATGTCAGCAGAAGTCCCCACTTTTCTTGTCCAGCCCTGGGCTAGACCTGTAGTATCTTATGCAGATGCACTGAGCACGCGTGTATATTGATCATGACACAAAATATCTTTACACCTTCTGAATATAACGCCCCCCATAGCCTAGCGACATGGCCTAGCGGTACCGCGCGCAGGTGACAGATCCTACGTGACGGGTTCGATTCGCGGCTGGAGCCGATCGCATTTGACATATTTAACGGGTGGCTGCTCACTCGAAGAGCGCAAGCTCCCTTCGCAGTCTCCCTCAATTACTGTTAAATTTTCAGTTCAATGTAATTTGAAATTTGAAATAATTTGAGACCATAGCGCCCCCAGAACATATCCACCCCTCCAAAAGTTAACCGCGCCCAGGTTAAGAACCAATGAGTTAGAGGACGGTGCCTTAATTTTTGACTAGCTGGTCAGAACGTTGGAAAGACAAATTTAACTAATGAAAAGAAAGAACTTATAACAGAGTTAACGTTTAACCTTTAAAGAAAAAAAAAAAAAAAACAATTACCGTAACACAGTTACTGATAAGTAAATCAAAAATTCAAAGCGGAAAATCAGGTGACACGTCCCTGTGTAGCCGTCCTCGTCATTTTCAACACCTTCCCTGTAGTGGCATTAAAGATGATGTTCAATTAGACTGTTAGAAGATGGCTCTCTGTTTTTCAATCCTTCCCCTACAGTGGCGCTCACATAAAGGTTTTACGGACAGTTATGGTATTTACAGTAGCTGTTGGAGTTGCTAAAACAATAAACATTGGCTATACAATTACGGTCTGTTCACATATCCACAGTTCTACATCACATTTAAATTTTAAAGTGATTATGACATCAAAAATATAATTGTGATGCAGAAATTATACTACCCTTTACAAGTAAGAACCGTGGCTCTGAAGCCCACATAAATTGGACATGTCACATGTGGACAGGCTAAATATGGGTTGTAGACGAAGGAAATCAAGTCATTGCTTTTGGCCTCCCCACTTTAGAAATGCTTCCGCCATCGCTGCACTAAAGTGTTTATATGCTGAATATAAAGCCCACAAAGCCCTATACTTTCCAATAATGCGTAAGCGTCAAGGCTGCTGAGATGATTTGGGGGCCTCAGGCCAAAAACTAAAATAATGGAAATAGATATAATCAAAAAGCATCCTCAAAAAAATTATACAAACCTTTAATAGTCATCTTTTTTCAAAAAAAAAGTCACCCAGCCCCGGCATGGGTCTCTGGGCATTTGCACCGGCTTTACCGTGATAAGTAATCTTCTGTAGTGGCACCAAGGTGCAGTAGCAAGCAGTTTTTTCATGTTGAAGCTTCTTAAAGACAGAATCTTTTTAACCAACGAATTAGACCGGCAGCTGATAGGGGTTAGCATACCTTTTCTAGGTACAGTACATCCTCGATTATCCGGTCATGTTGGGCAACCTTTTTCCAAAATCTTGACCGGATAAGCATTTGGCTGGATAAGAAAAGACCTTAAGAAAAAAGAACGAAAAAAACGAAGTTAGTATGAGAACAAGCTTAGCCACAAAACAATTTAAATGCTAAACGAAAGAGACATTTGGGTAAAGTTTAAAATCACATAGTTCAACAAAATAAGTTAATAAACAGTTTAACTTTCATCAGTACTATTGCTGAAAAACGAAAGGATGGAGGTTTGTTTGATAGTGGTTTCTCGCCTTTCAGCAGCAAGCTCACACGACCGGTTAATCGAGGAGCCGGATAATCGAGGGCCGGATAAACGAGGATGTACTGTACCAACAACCAGGTATATTGCGACATACTACGTCAAAAACCATCGGTGAAAAGTGATTTCTGTCGGGTCAGATTGGATGCGTTTGGCCGTAGTGGGGGCCTAAAGACCCCCGAAAAACCCCTAGCATACCTTTTCTTGGTACCAGATAAAACCTAGTGGAAACGAAAGCTTACATTGACCAGATCACGAAATGGTATGCGACAGAAATTTTTTCGGTTGCTTTACCCCCGACAGAAGCCCCCAAAGTTCGAGTGATGACGTCACAACGAAATTATTTTTACTGAAAGTCACATGAAATTTACCGCAAACAGAAGCTTACATTGCACAAATAACGAAATGGTAAGTGACAGGAATTTTTTCGGCTGCTTTACCCCGGCAGAAGCCCCCAAAGTTTGAATTTCTTTTGACTTAGAATCCCGAAAAATTTGCTGCAAACGAAAACTGACATCGCATACATCACGAAACCATAAATGACAGACCTGTTTGCGGTTACATAAAATATGTAAAAAAATTGCCACGTCTTTACTTCAGAAATTATGAAAACTTGCAAAGAGTTTACTGATATTAAGTTGCAGTAACGAAACGAACAGTAACGATTCGGTGTATTGGCATAAAGAAAAACAGCTGCGCAAAATAAGAAGGTATTAGTTCTAAAACTGGGAAAAAACACAGTATCGCTAACAAAAAGAACAGTAGTAATTCGATGTATTGGCCAAAAAAAAAGAAACTGCGCAAAATAAGAAGGTATTAGCCCAAAAACTGGAAGAAAATCCAGTGTCAGTAACAAAAAGAAAAGTCACAATTCGGTATACTGGCATAAAGAAAAAAAGCTGCGCAAAATAAGAACATATTAGTACAAAAACTGGAAGGAAACAGCGTAGCTTTTTATGCTTCATCTTCACTGCCGCTACTCCAAGATGAATCGTCATCGTCTACGATAGTGAAGGCAGTGTCAGACTCATTGACATCGAGGCCTTTTTTTTCGTCAACAACCTTCATCCTCAGGTAATGATGGTCCCGAATACCACTCTGGTACGTGGTAGTCATTTCAAACCATCCATCCGTATTTTAGCGGATCAATATTGCGGCCTAGAAATGGAGAGTCGGCAACTCGGCATGCCCCCAAATTCTGCTGACGTAAAATGCTGTGTGTTAGTTTTTTTTATTATACACTCTTTGCGCAGGGTGGAAGTAATGCGCAGTCAACTCTTCTCCCACCGGCCATAGGGTGTTTCTAAAAACTATAAACAAATAATGTATAATCGTCGTGAATTCTATAACGCCAAAAACTTTTTAATGGAAGCCAAACCAGCGTTGTTATATGAAAACAGAATTAATAATTTCAACTCGAGTTATTACTGTTTCGTAAGTGATCGCGAACGCAAATATACAGCACTATGTTACACATAAAAATTGTTTTCAGTTAAATTATTACCGTTTCATCCATAACAATTTAATAGCAGTGTTATTTTATCCCTTATTAATTTAGCTTATATGTCTTACCGGGTCAATTTTTCCTGTCATCTGGCTCGGCTTTACGTATCTCCCTTCATCCACAGATTTGATTTCTCCTGGCGAACCATGTAGTCGACACACGAATTCTTCCGCTCTTTTCACATCAAGAGCACTTTCTTCCATATTGCTCAGTACTCACATCGCAGAAGAATTGGACAAAAGCGCCTTCCGTGTCATTTTCCTGAAGTCTGAAAGTTTTACTATGCATTTTCTGTAAAAGGCTAATGTGTAATCACATCCTGTTAATGCATAAACCGAGGCTCCGGATGGCAGATGCTTTCCCGTAGCCCGGAGCGTTACTCTGTCTACGCTATTTAATCTGGCTGACAGAAACCGAATCTGCCTTAACGGCGAGACACCTAACGATGTTCAAGCTGGGCAGCGGCAAACGTCCTTTTCAGGACGGGGCGATGCGCATCTTCGGCGCACCGTCAACAAGTTCCAAAGGCCCAGCATTCTCCAACTGAACATCGAAGGCCTCACTGCAAGCAAGATGAGCGTGTTGCATCATCTTGCGTTACAGTGTGAGGCACTCGTCATCCTCTTACAGGAAACCCATTGCACCTCGGTAGAAAGGTTAGATCTTCCGAGCTACCATCTAGCTGGGTTTTCCTTGAGCAGGAAGCATGGTCTTGCTACGTTTGTCCATGAGCGTCTGAAGTGGATCCTAATCGAACAGTCCCCACCAACATCGGAGATCGAGTGGGTGTGCGTGGATGTTGATAACTATAAAATAGTCAACGTCTACAAACCCCCTCCAACACGGATGCAAGCATCTGATCTTCCAGCATTCCCCCATCCCTGCCTCTATGCTGGCGACTTCAACTGCCACCATGTTGACTGGGGCTATAATAATAACAATCCAGATGGTGAATGCCTGGCTGGCTGGGCCAGTGCCAACAACTTCACCCTGCTATATAGCCCCAAGGAGGCCGCCAGTTTCCACTCTGGCCGCTGGAAAACAGACACCAACCCAGATCTTGCATTTGCCAGTGTCGATTTGGACAGTCGCTTACCTGACAGACGTATCTTAGGAAAGTTCCCAAGGTCACAGCACCGACCCTCGCTTATAAGTCCACCCAAACTTGCTCATTCAAAACCGAGCAAGCCTGTAAAGCGATGGAACTTCCGCAAGGCCAACTGGGACCACTATTCTAACCTAACCAACAAACTGGCCAAGAGTATACCGCCACCTGAATCTCAAAACATCGATCAAGTTTACCAGTGCTTTTGCAAGGTAATAAGCACTGCGGCGAAGAAATGCATCCCTCGTGGTCGACGATCAAACCACATACCTTGCTGGGATGCGGAGTGTGAAGACCTCTATCAGCATTTCCTGCAGTCACCTGGGGGCCCTGATTCGGATAGGGCTGCCACAGCCCTACTCACAAGGCTCGACGGGAAGCGGAGAAATCGCTGGTCAGAGACGCTCCGCAACATTGACTTTTCGCACTCCAGCCGGCTGGCATGGAATACTATAAACAACTTGACTGGTAGGTCACGACAATCCCCTCGTCAATGTCCCGTTTCAGCTGATGCTATTGCTTCTCAGCTGGTTAAAAACGGGAAATACGAAGGTGTGAATCGACGCTCATCTCGGCTCGTTTTACAGGAAGTGTCTGACCTTTGGAGGGCTGATCCATTACATCCTGCGAATGTCTCTGGGAGTTTTTCCCATCGGGAGTTCGCTGCTGCCCTCCAACATTTAAAACCAGGCAAAGCTCCTGGACCTGATTCCATTTGTCCGGAGCTGATAATCCATGCTGGAGCCAGCTTAAAATCTTGGCTACGTGGCTTCCTATCTTCCTGCCTGCACCACCTCAAAATTCCTAAGATCTGGAGAAGAGCGTTAGTAGTAGCGGTCCCAAAGCCTTCGAAACCTGTAGAGGACCCAAAGAGCTATCGTCCGATCTCCTTGCTCTGTGTTCCCTACAAGATTCTCGAGCGACTTATCTACGCCCGCGTCGAACCTCTTATTGACCCTCTGCTCCCACGGGAACAGGCGGGTTTTCGACGCGGAAGATCCACCGTGGATCAAGTCACTTTGTTCACGCAAAGCATTGAGAATGCATTCGAAGCGAAAAAGAAGGCCGGTGCCGTCTTTATCGACCTGACAGCTGCCTATGACACTGTCTGGCACCGTGGCCTCACCTGCAAGCTGTTGCGGCTTCTGCCGGACAAGCACATGGTTCGTATGATTATGGAGCTGATCCGCAACAGAAGCTTCACCCTTACAACTGGCGACAGCAAGCCTAGCAGGTTACGACGCCTGAGAAATGGCGTCCCCCAGGGATCGGTCCTGGCCCCCCTCCTTTTCAACATCTATACATATGATGTCCCCTCCATAACCTCCAAGAAGTTTGCCTATGCCGACGACCTGGCGATACTTCATACATCTGGAGAATGGAAGGAGTTGGAAAGGATTCTAAGCCAGGACATGACTACACTCTCGGAATATCTCCAGACCTGGCGATTGAAGCTTAGCCACACTAAAACGTTGACGGCGGCCTTTCACCTCCACAATCGAGAGGCTAAGCGTGAGCTTAAGGTCTGTAACATCGGTAAGACCTTACCTTTCTGTCCAGTTCCCACTTATCTTGGGGTCAAACTGAACAGATCGCTCACATATCGTCCTCACCTGGAAGCATTGCGCAAGAAGTTAAGTGCTCGCGTCTCACTGTTGAGGCGACTTGCCGGAACAGGTTGGGGTGCTAGCGCTAAGACATTACGCACAGCTGCCCTGTCTCTGGTCTACTCGACTGCCGAGTACTGCGCACCAGTCTGGTGCCGCAGCGTGCACATACGGCTTATCGACAGTGTAATAAATGACGCCTTGCGCATTGTCACTGGGTGCCTGCGTCCCACTCCATCGGTCTACCTTCCGGTTCTTTCAGGCATCCAGCCAGCTGAGCTTCGCCGCCAAGGAGCGACACTCTCCCTAGCCAACCGCAGCTCCCTGGACCCTGACCACATTTTACATGGCCAGTTTCATGAGTCACAGGACGTATGTAGGGAGAGATTGAAATCTAGACGCTCATTTGTACCTGCTGCTCGGAAATTACCAGACAGTCTTTCTGAGATGGACGTCCGTGCAGCCCAGTGGACGAACACGAAATGGGACATGGAGTACTCTGCCAACGCATTGTCACTCCACGCTTTCATTCCCAAGGCTAGCTCCAGACCCTTGGGTATGGGTCTGCCCAGGGCAGCCTGGATCAAGCTCAACCGTCTGCGTTCTGGTGTTGGACGTTTCTGTTCGTCCATGTACAAATGGGGTCTCGCTCCTCTAGCGAATTGTGAGTGTGGTGCCAGTGAACAAACCGCAGATCACATCATCTCACAGTGTCCCATACATCGAGCACCCCGAGGTATGTTTGGTCTAATGGTTTTGGATGACGAAACAAGATGCTGGCTGAAGTCCCTTACAGTCAGCATCTGACCCAAGCAGTTTGGTGGCCAGGGTGGTAAAAGGATAAACCCTCGGCCTTGGTCCTTTCATCTGTCTTGGAAGAGATGCCCCGCCAAACGACGACGACGATAAACCGATCAGATGGCCGAGTGGTATATAGCGTCTGCTTCTGGATCGGTAGACTTGGGGTCGATTCCTCGTCGGGTCAAACCAATGACTTTAAAATTGGTATTCACAGCTTCCCTGCTTGACGTTCAGCATTTAAGGAACAGCGTGGAGAAAGCCGGCAAGTTTACTTGTTGTGCCGTTGGGAAAGACACTTAGCGGGATTTCCCCATCTTAGTGTGGTAGACAGATGGCCGGCAACTCCTAAGCGAGCTCGTATAGCGCATTGATCGCTTTCTCGTGATAGGAGGATAAATATGTCAATAACAATTAACAAATTAAATAATTAACATACATTGCTGGAAGAGCAGCAGCCAAACCAACTTGCTCGGATTTCAAAGCACTGACAATATCGCTGATATCCATGTGTTACCATTGCCGCAATCCATTCCAATGCGTAGCTGTCATGCAGTTATTGAGGAATTGCGCTGTTTTCTTCCAAGCATGCCAATCAAAATAAGTGATACGTCAGTATCAGATGCTCTCACCAAAATGTTGTCCATGGCAGTAGATGCATGAAACGCAATTAATGTGTCAGCTTCGCAATGGCTTCCTTGAAGGCAATCTGGGGATTCGACAAGCATCTAGCTATACCGTGTTCCCTTCCAGTTTTTGGGCTAATATCTTCTCATTTGCGCAGCTTTTTTTCTTTATGCCAATATACCGAATTGTGACTTGTCTTTTTGTTGCTGATACCGTGTTTTCTTCCAGTTTTTGGGCTAATACCTTCTTATTTTGCGCAGCTGTTTTTCTTTATGCCAATACACCGGAATCGTTACTGTTCGTTTCGTTACTGCAACTTAATATCAGTAAACTCTTTGCAAGTTTTCATAATTTCTGAAGTAAAGACGTGGCAATTTTTTTACATATTTTATGTAACCGCAAACCGGTCTGTCATTTATGGTTTCGTGATCTATGCAATGTCAGCTTTTGATTGCAGTGAATTTGATGCGATTCTAAGTCAAAATATTTTTGCAGTGACGTCATAATTCAAACTTTGGGGGCTTCTGCCGGGGTAAAACAGCCAAAAAAATTTCTGCCACATACCATTTCGTTAATCAGTGCAATGTAAGCCTTTGTTTGCTGTGAATTTCATGCTTGCCAAGTCACAATAATTTCGCAGTGACGTCATATCACGTCATCACTCAAACTTTGGGGGCTTCTGCCGGGGGTAAAGCAGCCGAAAAAGTTTCTGTCAGATTCACGAAATTGTAAAACTTAAAGTGATTTAAATTTCGATTACTTCTACTTTTACTTACGTACAGTAGTTCAATCAGAAAGTAACGCTACTTAAGTGGCTTTAAAAATGATAAGTAGCTAATATTAAGCAATGTATCACGCAAATGATAAACAAAACAATCATGCTTGATAATAAAATTGGCAACATGAGGATTAGGTGTATTGTTTTATTTTATATATTATATAAAATTATAATACAATACTGTTGTAAAATTGCGTAATTACGATATTTACGTTGCTTGTCTGTGGCGTGATTGCCACATCGTGTTTGTTGCCTGCAGACTATTGCACAATTTTGTATTTCTTGCGTTTAGTTCGAATTGCTTGCCACACAGTGCTTTGCATGAATCGAGATAAGACGACGTGAGCAGTTCTTCTATCCGGCGCTGAGCTGTTAAATTGATGTCCAGTTTAACGAGGTGCAGTGTAACTATTTTATGTTTCTATCTTTTATGTTTAGAGATAATAGCTTACGTTTAAGTTTATTTGAGCCTAATAAAGGTTAATCATTCGTCATAATTTCATGTCAATCAAATTAACTTAAAATGGATAGCAAGTGTCTTTGGCCCCAAATTTTCGACACAGATGTTAATGCTTCTAATAGTGCCAGAAAGTGGAAGCATTGGAAGGAAATGTTCGACAATTATGTGGCGCGCATGAATGAAGTAACAGATCAAGATAAGCTGGACATTTTGATCAGCCTGTTGGATACGTCCGTTTATGGGTATATCAGTGAATGCGAGACTTTTGACACTGCGATGGCTCGGCTAAATAGTGCGTACATTAAGCCTGTAAATGAATTTTACGCTAGACATCGTCTTAACACCTGTCAACAAAACCCTGGAGAATCTCTCGAATACTTTTTGGAGCGGTTGAAATTTTTAAGTGTCGACTGTAATCATACGGACTCGACATCAGCCCAGATTAAAGAAGCAGCGATACGAGACGCTTTCATTTCCGGATTACAATCAGGGCACATTAGGCAGAGGATACTGGAAGACAATGTTCTACGTCTAAATGATGTATTTGACAGAGCCCGGCGACTGGAAGATGCCCGCCGAAATGCCAGCTCATACGAAATAGCGCAGAGTCGTAGACTTGCGGAAAATACTGCTGCCTTAAGGGCGAATAAGGATGAAAAATTAACCGAGGAAGAGAAATTAACCAACGCCGAAAGCTGTTCGGTATTGAAGCAAGCGTCCTGTTTCTTTTGTGGTGGTCCCGTTCACAAAAGAGTTACTTGTCCAGCGAAGCAATCCACTTGCTACAAATGTGGGCGAAAAGGCCACTATGCCAAAATGTGTCGTTCAACTCAACGAGGAACATTTCGGTCTGCAGCAGCGGTAGCTGATGACAATCTCGATTCCCAGCTTGCTACGTTGTCTTCCGCGTCAACTGGTGACGAAGAAAAGGTAAATATGTATGTTTTGGTTAATGGGACGCTGGCAAACTGCCTGTTGGATACCGGGGCCAAGCATAATCACATAGACAATAAATTTAGGCAACGAGCGAAAATTGATGTAATAGGTGAGAGCAACATGAAAGTGGATTTGGCCGTTAAAGGCGCTTCTGTGAAGACCCAAGGCGTATGCTCAACATCTGTTGATTTGCAAGGTCGTGAATATTCAGGTGTCAACTTTTCAATAATGGACGGTTTGTTGTGGGATGTTATTCTGGGGCGAGATTTTTTATGTAAACACAAAAGTGTAAGCTTTATGTTTGACGGCCCCCAGCCACCGTTGAATCTGGGTGCATTAAAGCCTCTTAAAGGTGAAGAGCCTGCGCGACTGTTTGAACATCTATCCCCGAACTGCAAACCTGTGACTTCCAAAAGACGCAATTATTCAAAAGCTGACCGATCGTTTATCTCCAATCAAGTGCAGCAACTTTTGGATGATGACATTATCGAGCCCAGTTTGTCACCATGGCGGGCGCAAGTGGTGGTAGTAAAAGGTGAGCACCACAAGAAACGAATGTGTATTGACTACAGCGAAACGATTAACAAGTATACGTACTTAGATGCGTATCCGTTGCCAAACGTACAGAACATCATCAATGAAGTGTCGCAATACAAGTGGTTTTCAACCTTAGATTTGCGAAGTGCCTATCACCAAGTATTGCTCTTGCCTGAAGAGAAGAAATATACTGCGTTCGAAGCTGACGGGCGCCTTTATCAATTCAAACGAGTTCCGTTCTGCTTAAAAAATGCAGTTCCTTGCTTTCAACGCATAGTAAATGAAATAATTTCTAAGTTCGAATGTAAAGGTACTTTTGCGTATCTAGACGACATTACCATTTGTGGACATACACGTGAAGAACACGACGATAATTTGAAAGTATTCTTGAAAGCTGCTGAAGAATGTAACCTCACACTAAATGAGGATAAGTGCGTTTATGCGGTGAATTCTCTCAAGCTGCTGGGTTATCAAATTTCGGATGGGATTTTGCAACCAGACACTGATCGCGTAGCACCAATACTTGAACTGCCAGCTCCTACTAATTCCAAAGAACTTCAGCGTACCGTGGGTATGTTCTCTTATTATGCGCGGTGGCTGCCTAAGTTTTCGGACAAAATTAAACCCTTAATTAATGCTGTTGAATTTCCCTTAAGTAATGAGGCTGAACAAGCTTTGAAATTGCTTAAGAATGATTTAGCTACTGCTGCCTTGCATGTGATTGACGAACATTTGCCTTTCGTAATCGAAACAGACGCCTCGGACAATGCTGTTTCGGCAACCTTAAATCAAGAAAATCGCCCAGTTGCATTCTATTCCAGAATGCTTAATAAGAGCGAGAAGTATCATTCTAGCATAGAAAAAGAAGCCTGCGCAATTGTAGAAGCTGTTAAAAAATGGGAACATTTTTTGTCAGGACGTCACTTCAAAATTATTACGGACCAGAAATCAGTATCTTTTATGTATGGCTCTACTAGTTACGGCAAAATTAAGAACGAAAAAATAATGCGTTGGCGAATGCTTCTAAGTGAGTTTGACTTTGAGATTGTATATCGGGCAGGAAAATTTAATAATGCACCGGATGCCCTTTCACGAGCATATTGTGCCAGTGTGTATGACAACACGTTAACTGAAATTCATGAATCGTTGTGTCATCCGGGAATTACCCGGTTTTATCATTTTGTTTGAATGAAAAACCTACCTTATTCCATCGATGATGTTCGCAAAGTTGTAAATAAGTGTCGTATATGCGCCGAGATTAAGCCAAACTTTTACAAACCGCCTAATGCGCAACTAGTTAAAGCCACACAACCATTAGAACGACTAAGCCTGGACTTTAAAGGCCCATTGCCGTCTTCCAGTAAAAACCGATATATCTTAACGATTGTTGACGAGTTTTCACGCTTCCCATTTGCTTTCCGTTGCTCAAATATAGATGCAAGGACAGTTATTGCTTGTTTGAACCAACTGTTTGCTATTTTCGGAATGCCTAGTTATGTGCACACTGATCGAACTGCTACTTTTCTATCGCAAGATTTATTGTCTTTTTTCGGCGTCGTGGTATTGCTTGTTGCCGTACTTCTGTGTATAACGCACCCGGGAATGGCCAGTGCGAGCGGTATAACGGAGTTATATGGTCTGCCATCAGGCTGGCATTACGGTCTCGCAAACTCGATATACGACAATGGGAACTAGTGCTACCTGATGCTCTCCACTCTATTCGTTCACTGCTTTGTACTGCCACAAATCAAACTCCTCATGAGCGTTTATTTAACTATAAGCGGAAATCGTCTTTCGAAACTTCTGTGCCTATTTGGCTCAGTGCTCCGGGTTCAGCATATCTGAAGAGACACGTTCGAGCGAGTAAATATGAGCCAGTGGTTGACGAGGTTGATCTTGTGCATACTACACCAAACTATGCTGTGGTTCACTTACCGAGTGGTCGTGAGACAACTGTATCGTTACGTGATATAGCTCCTTGTAATTCTGAAGAACCTGTAACTGATAATGACGCTAGTGTAAATGATGATCGTACTATTGACGTTAATCTAAATGATTCTGAAGTGATCGACAACAGCCGGGAAAATGAATTCTCTAGTAGCCCTGCGCCTGAAAATTTGGATAATTCTTTTCCAGAACAACCCCGACGGTCTAATCGAGCGAGAAAAGCTGTCGATAGATACGGAGCAGTACCTTATGTGTGATTTCGTTTTCGGGGGGGTAGAATGTTGTAAAATTGCGTAATTACGATATTTACGTTGCTTGTCTGAGGCGTGATTGCCACATCGTGTTTGTTGCCTGCAGACTATTGCACAATTTTGTATTTCTTGCGTTTTAGTTCGAACTGCTTGCCACACAGTGCTTTGCATGAGTCGAGATAAGACGACGTGAGCAGTTCTTCTATCCAGCGCTGAGCTGTTAAATTAATGTCCAGTTTAACGAGGTGCAGTGTAACTATTTTATGTTTCTATCTTTTATGTTTAGAGATAATAGCTTACGTTTAAGTTTATTTGAGCCTAATAAAGGTTAATCATTCGTCATAATTTCATGTCAACTACACCTAAAGCTAATGTTGCCAATTTTATTATCAAGCATGATTATTTATCATTTGCGTGATACATTGCTTAATATTAACTACTTATCATTTTTAAAGCCACTTAAGTAGCGTTACTTTTTGATTGAACTACGTCAGTAAAAGTAGAAGTAGTTGAAATTTAAATCACTTAAGTAAGTGCTAGCTACCAAGCAATAATACTGAAGTAGTCTAGTTAAGTAAAACTACTTCGTTACTTTACACCACTGGTCATTGATAGATACTCAGTAGATTTGATGCTTCGATGTGCTTGTTCATTTGTGTGTATGTGATAAATTTATTGCATATTCGCTGCAATTTTTGAACGATGGTTTGATTTCCTTGATTCCACACAGTTATAGGCTACCATATCGAAGGTGACTAATAGTCAACGAATAATAAACATTAAGCAAGTATGTTTTTGTTTAAGTAAACCGTCAGTTTATACATAATGGTCACCCCCTCATCAAACCCCCCCATCGACGATTTCTAAAAAACAAAAACATCTCTTTTTGAAACGATCCGCCTTTTTTCATACAGAGTTTGCCGAAATTGCTGTCATGTTTTTCTGTGCTATCCAACTTGCTTATTAATCTCGAGAAACTTTCATTGTGATGCAATACTTCCGGTAGTCACACTTTTCTGGTGGGTTGCGCTTGAATCAACGACTAACACAAAATGCAAGCCAGGACAAAGTCAATGGGTATTGTCAAAGCTGGAGTCGTGTTGTGATGTCATGAAGCGATTGTTTTTAACGGCTATCAAGGCTGGACAACACGACGTTCCAGTGCAGGAGGTATTCTTGGAAGAGAATGGTTGCAACGTAGGCGGATGTTCCGCTTGCGATGTCATAACTTTGAGTTGACCAAACCAGCCGGTTGGGGTTAACCAAAGACATCGCTTTCGGCTTGGGAGCTTTGGGTTCAATTTCTGGGCCAGTACCGGGCGTTAGCTTAGTGGTCAAGCGCACAGACTATCGGTGCGGAAGGTTTGGAACCTAATTCCCGGGCCGGTCAAATCGGCACAGTGTCGCCAACAGCTCGCCACCGCTGCGACGTTTCTGTGTTTCCCAGTCGCTAAGTCGCGGAGATGACCAGGGGCGATTCTGGGGGGGGCATGGCCCACTCAGTTTTTTGCTTGGCCCCCGGGTTGGCCCCCCCAGTTTCAACGAGCGGAGGGCGTTTATGATATGTTGGTCTATTCTAACTTTACAGTTTAATGTTGTCAATTTTTGTTACTATGCTTCACCAGTCCGTTTGCTGTGCGTGTTTAACGTCTCAGCATAGATTGTCTCAGGTGCCATGATGTGTTAGTCTAACTTTATTGCGTCATAATCAATGTCTGCTAATTCGCACCTTCAATCCTTTTAAACTCCGCGTACCGGTATTGTGTATTATTATAGAAACTACCCGAGTATGGAGAAATTTGTAATAAAAAAGCGCAATACGACACAAACGCAATCTGAAGAAACGCCTACAAAAATATTAAGGAAAGATTGTGAAAGTGAAGTTGACACTACAGAAGCTTCAAGTGTAGGAGCCGGACCTAGCGTACAGACTTCTGAGATACAAAGTTCGAGCTTGCTGCGTGCTGCACCAACCGACATCTCAACTTCAGGAGGTGACAAGCCTACTCAACCGCGCCTCAAAGAGTATCCTAAGCATAGTGAAGAAAAATCTCACGCTCGTTCATTTGTGGGTGCTTGGTTCGATAAATATGATTGGGCTGAATATTCTCAACAACGTGATGCAATGTTTTGCTTTGCTTGCAGGCATTTTGCACCAGCTGCTAGTGGTAATGCAGATGATGCATTCACAAAGAGTGGCTTTAGACCAGGGGTGACGAACTTATATGCTATCACGGGCCACTTTGTCAGTTACCTCTGAGTAAGCGGGCCGCACAACTTTTTCGTCCAGTGCCGTAGCAGCCCAACTTTGGGCCCCCCAAAAAACACTTGCAAGGCCCCCGTAGTAAGTTTTTGGAATGCTTGCTAGGGCCCCTAAAGCCATTAAGCCAACTGTTTCCTTATTCTTTAGGTCAGTCAGAAGTGTGAGCATCAGCACTTTTTAAAGGGAGAGATCGGTACTTGGTAGCCCCCAGCTGCCGGAGGTCAAGGGGGTCTGGGGGCGGAGCCCTCAGCCGCCAACGGATTTTTACGGTTTTCACACAAAAAACACTAATGTTTAAAACACTTTTTATCGAAAATTCCACGACTACGGGTCTCACCTAAATGCTTCGCGGGCCGCATGAAATTCTTTAGCGGGCCGCATGTTCGTCACCTCTGCTTTAGACGTTGGAAAAAAGCACATGGAAAAGATGGCTCCATTGCAAGGCACTTAAACTCTCTCTGCCACAACAGCTCATACATTGCATGGGCCGATTATCGACGCAATAAATTGGAAAATACATCTATTGCTCAAAGTACAAGTGAAGCATACCAGAATAAAGTACGTGAAAATCGCCATTATGTTAAAACCCTTGGTGAAATTTTACTTCTGACAGCGACTCAAGCCATTGCTCAAAGGGGGCATAGAGAAGAAGATGATGAACGAAATCCTGGAAATGTTCGTAAGTTTTTACAATTTACCGCTAAGCATGACCCTATTGTAGTTGATCGTGTCAAAAATGGTCCTAAAAATGAGAAGTACACCTGCTCTGCAATTCAAAACGAGATGATTGAAGTGATGGCATTGATGATAAAAGAAGAAATTGCCGAAAATGCGAAATCGTGCTATTGTTTTTCCATTCAGGCCGATGAAGCGAAAGATGTTAGTAAGACTGAACAATTAGCGATAATTGTACGATTTTTTGATGAAATCACGCAGTGTATTCAAGAGTGTTTTATATCATTCCACCAGATGATGCAGTTGGATCCTGCCTATAGTACCGATATAATACTAAAAACGTTGGAAAAATTGGGCTTTGATTACAAATCATCTCTCGTTGGCTTAGGATTCGATGGAGCTTCAGTAATGAGTGGGGCAGTTAGTGGTGTTCAAAAACGTATTCGAGAAAAAGCCCCCTTTGCTTATTATGTACACTGTCATGGTCACAGGCTCAATTTGGTCTTGATAAGTATGGCAAAATATGTTCCCCAAGCATCGGAATTCTTTATTTTGCTAGAAGCACTTTATGTTTTTGCTAGTAACTCGGTTGTTCATGAAAAGTTTATCACTATACAACAAGAAATGTTTCCTGGTGAACAAGAGCGAGAGCTGCAACATCTAAGTGACACCCGCTGGTGGTGCAGAGCTACTTCTTGCGAAAACGCTTTACTACGACTAGAATGCATACTAAAGCTGTTAAAGGAAACTTCTGCAGATGATACTGGTGCTCGTGCTGTATCTGCTAGAGGTTTACTTGCTCAAATAGATGCCGAGTTTGTCTATTTATTACACTTTTTTACGGACATTCTGGGAAAAAGAAATAAAGTATCCGTGCAGCTTCAAAAGCAAGAAGTGGACCTGGGAAGCGTAACCAACCTGATCTCGTCATTACGAGGATATTTGGCTGATATGAGAAGCTCAAATCTAATCGAACACTACTGTACAAAGGTTAATAAACTTTGTGAAAAATGTGACATTCCATCCGCAACTAGACGGAAACGGGCCAGAAAACCTAGTCGACAACTTGACGGGTTTATCGCATCAGAAACAACCGGTCAGGGATCATTTGCAGGTTCAGAAAAGAGTTGCGAGCACCACATTGGCATATTCTATGAAATCCTAGACTGTCTAATTAATGAACTAGATCGTCGGTTTTCCAAACAATCGTGTGAAATATTAAATGGCATTGCAGCTCTTTGCCCTTTGCAACAATCATTCTTGCGTGAAAAAGATTTACTCCAATTTGCTGCTGCTTATTCAGTAAATCCAGAAGATTTGAAACATGAGGTGCCCCTCATAAAAAAGCTTCTTGCGAAGGAACAGCAACAACCCCAATCGATTGTTCAATTTTTGTCGTTATTGTCTCCTTACAAGGCTGCTTTTGACTACATGTACAAGCTACTTTTAAAGCAGTGACACTCCCTGTTACCAGCGCTTCATGCGAAAGAAGCTTTTCAAAAATGAAATTAATAAAAACATATTTAAGAAACTCCATGAGCAACGGAAGGCTTAGCAACATTGCACTGCTATCGATTGAAAGCGTGCGAGCTGAAAGCATAAACCTCGACGCATTTGTTGACGAGTTTGATAGCCGACATGGCAATCGCAGAATTAAGTTACACTGATAAGGAATTTTCAATTCACGTGACCAAAATGAATGGCCAAGTGCTCAAAAATGGGTTCCTCTATTTATGGAATAGTTATAGGTATATCGTATGGAATAGTAGGCGTATTCCATATATACCAACCGTACTACTCCATACTATACCTAATTATTTAAACCCTAACTACCCCTAACCTCAATGTGCCATACCTACTATTCATTACTATACCTATACGATTCCATAAATAGAAGAACCGCTCAAAAATATCACATTGTTGTTTTTTTTTATTTGTCGTACAGTATTTTTATTCTTTTTTGCGAGAAAGCGGCGGAAGCGCTATAACGAGCTCGCTTAGGAGTTGTAGGCCACAGTGTCTACCACATAAAGATGAGAGAATCCCGCTAAGTGCCCTTCCCAATGACACAACAAGTAAACTTACCGGCTTGTTCCCCACACTCTCTCTTTAATGCTGAGCGTCAAGCAGAGTAGCTGTGAATACCAATTTTTAAGTCATTGGTTTGTCGCGACTCGGAATCTAACCCGGAGTCTACAGCTCCAGGAGACGCTTTATCCACTCGGCCATCTGGACGTTTTGCTTTGTTTCGTACAGCGGTTTGCTTATGTTTTTTTCTGATGCATAAATTGCTGTGGCTGGCATTATGTTGCGCTATTTCCAGTAATAAGTATGCTGTATCATGTTACATTTAGCCTACCTACAATACAGTCTGCTTTCCTAATCTGGCGACAAAAACCCTTTAAACTTATGACTTTTCTTTCATTATGCGTTTTGTCACTTGCCCCCTCCTTAAATACTTTGGCCCCGACGTGGCCCCTTCACTTTTTGGGCTCTAGAATCGCCACTGGAGATGACCCCTAGTGGCGTATGCAAAGGAGGGGCCGGAAGTCACCTCCCCTTGACCATTGCAGAAAAATTAATTCTTACTTAATTTTAAAACAAACCGACTTTTCTTCGTGCAGAACTTGCCGAAATTGATATCATGTTTTTTCTGTTCGGTCCAACTTTTTAATTTAATCTCGCGAAACTTTCATTACGATGCGATATGCAACAATACTGGTGGTCCAACTTTTCTGATGTGTTTTGCTTGAACTGCATTTTTGTCATTGATGCTGCTGCTGTGAAGCAGTTGGTAAGTAGGAGTTTCCTTAAATACGGTGTCTCTGCAGTAGCTATGGCTGCACACAAATTTTTTTAAAATCAAATCAAATATTCTTTGTAGGCCTACTCCTTTCATTAAACTCGCTGCAGTACCGAAGCATGGTAGCGAGTGGCGGGGTCCGACCCCGCATCTTAGCGCTTGGGTAACACAGATCCGACGAAACGTCGTAGCGATGGCGAGCCGTTGGCTACACTGTCTCTGATTTGACTGGCCTGGGAATTGAATCCCAAATCTTCCGCATCGATAGCGACATCTGTAACACTACGCTATAATCGTCCGATTTGATGAAAAATTATTATAAACGTTAAAAATCCAAATTAACACTGCCAGTGACGTCACATCGTGATGACGTAGTATTACGTAGTATTTTACGTCATCACGATGTGATGTCACTGAAACCCCCTCCATTGAAGAACCCTGCGTACGCCACTGAGTTAAACAATATGTACCGGTATTTAGTCTTATCTGTATTTAGTAATAGCTTGTTCGCCGGTAGCCAATTTGCTTTGTCTTGCAATTCCTGCTGCGCAAGCGAAAAAATTTTTTCTGGGCATTTATTGCTAATAAAGAGATTGGTATCATCGGCATACATAGTTGCATGTGCATGATTCAGGGAGTTGTGAAAATCGTTTAGGCTACATATATTAAAAATAAAAGAGAAGCAAGTATGGACCCCTGTAGGATCCCGTGCTTTATGTTATGAAATTGAGGATTGGTTGTGAAATTTAGTAAGATACTGTTTTCGATTAGTGGGGTAACTTTAAAAGTTTGAAACCGCTTATGTGCATTACCTCTAATCATAGATGGGCAGTACCGCGGTAGTTTTTTAGTACCGTTACCGTCGTTACTTTGGAAAAAAGTCCCGATACCGCAGTGCCGGTACTTTTACTTCTCAATTTTTGGGCGGTACTCGGTGCTTTTGCTAAATCTTCTACAGTATGACAAAAAAAAGTTTGAGTTAGTGCGAAAATAAGATTTCGCGAAATTGACTAGCAGTATTGAGATCGGAGTCCAATCAGTTTGAAAGATTTGTTTTTAAAATGCATTACTGCCATGGCTCTAATACCATAATGATAAAGTTTTGAGAGTAGGATGTCATGATTTATGATATCAAAGACCTTAGATAGATCGATAAAAATACCCTTGGTTAACTCATTGCATTCTATTACATGGGTTATTTTCGAAACCATTGTTGCAGCTAATTCAGTAGAATGCTTTTCTCAAAAACCAAACTGGTGTGAATAGAAAAAATTATTTTTCTCAAAAAAATTGCGTATGTGATGACTGTGATGCGTATGTGATGATAATTGAAATATGTGATGACTTGTATGATAATGTTCAGATGTTGACTAACTCCGTTATTGTTATGTGTAAAGTAATATAGGCAACACAGCAATCTATAATTATTAAGTGGCAACATTGATTAGGTCTTTTTCTTTTTCGTTGTTTTGCAGAAAAGAGCAATAGGCTAAAAAATTATGGTATTCAATTGTGTTTTTTCACCTGTTGAGATGAATGAAGAAAAGTAAAGGAAGACTAATAAGAAGGCGAGAAGAATATTGTAGGAAGTGAGTCGTGCCCTACGCTGTGGGTGATTTTTTCTAGTGTCTTGGAGAAACTCGGCAGAAGGCTGATAGGTCGATAATTAGCAATGCTTTTGGGGTCACCCTTTTTGAAAATTGGTACAACTTTAGTAGTCATGGAGCGATTGATATATACTCCTTAAATTGGGAATATAAAAGGTTGAAAATGTATGCCAAAACCTCTACTATATTAGGTGGAATATATTTATTTACTTTGAGGGGGATATTGTCATAACCACTACTTAATTTTGGTTTAAGAGTGGCAATGATTTGCGCAATTTCTTAAGGAGAGATTGGTTTTAAGAAAATAAAATTTTTAAAAGAATTACGTAGATAGTTTGTGAAGTGGGTGAGGCTGTTCTGGATCTTTTTCACTAAGTTGTCAGCGATGGATGAGAAGTAATTATTAAACTCATTAGCTGTTTGTCTTTCGTCTGATAGTAATGCCCCATTTATTGTAACAGAATTAGTCGTATTTTTTTCTTTTGGCCTATTAGTTGATTAATTATTACCGAAATAGCTTTACTAAGATTACTTCTACTTTGTACCAGCATTAACTTGATATAATTCTGTTTCTTTGTTTTTGTCATTTGGTCGTACATGTTTCTTTTTTTGCAATAGTTTCTACGATTATTTTCGGTAGGTTTTCTTAGAAATTTCTTATATTGCAATTGCTTTTTTCGATAGGTATTCTTTAACTCTGTGTCATACCATTTTGTCTCTTTCTTTTTAAACTTCAAAAAATGCTTTAAAAGAAAACTTTTATTAAATATTGAAGAATAATTGTGAATAAATTAATCGTATGCATTATTCACTTCAGCGCACTGATTTGGCACCGTAGTTTTCCAATGTCACCATAAATTTAGCAATGTTTGCATTGTTAAAACACCTCTGTGCTATAAGAGATTCGTTATGATGTGGGAAATTCAGCTGAACGCAAAGCATTATTGGTAAATGGTCAGCTATGCAATCTGTTAAAATGCCACAGTCAGTTTGGAGATTAAATATGTTTGTCCAGATATGATCTATTAGGGTAGCACTTGTAGTTGTGATTCTACTTGGTTTTGTACTCAGTGCAATTTTGTGACCAGTGCAGTGTAAGCTTTCGTTTGCAGTGAATTTCATGCGATTTTTAGTCAAAATACTTTCGCTGTGACGTCATAATTCAAACTTTGAGGGCTTCTGACGGGGTAAAGCAGCCGAAAAAATTTCTTGTCAGATACCATTTCGCAATCAGTGCAATGTAAGCTTTTGTTTGCACTAAGTTTCATGTGGTACTAACAAAAGGTAAGCTAGCATACCTTTGTGACGTCATCACTCGAACTTTGGGGGCTTCTGTCGGGGGTAAAGCAACCGAAAAAATTTCTGTTTCATACCATTTCGTGATCTGGTCAATGTTAGCTTTCGTTTCCACTAGGTTTTATCTGGTACCAAGAAAAGGTATGCTAGGGGTTTTTTGGGGGTCTGTTGGGTTTCCATTACGGCCAAACGTATCCAATCTGACCCGACAGAAATCACTTTTCACCGATGGTTTTTGACGTAGTATGTCGCAATATACCTGGTTGTTGGTACTGTACCTAGAAAAGGTATGCTAACCCCTATCAGCTGCCGGTCTAAATGTTGAACACCTATTACACTGTATGTGAGTCGTGCAGCAGGTTATTCTATTGCTTGTTAGCATGAATAAATTTTGAAGTCTGTGTTTTTTTTGAATAAAGTCACATTTTCAAGTTTTTTAGGTCACAAAAAATTGTCCTACACATAACTATTTAAAACAAAACAGTTTGGTTTTAACGTATAAATTATTTTATTTATTCCGCGATAAAATTGTTGCTGCTTCGCCATGTTTTTTAGATAGGTGAGACAGTGCCTCACCTGCCTCCCCTAACCGCACGTCCCTGTTAGTTCAATCAATCAGTCAATTTATTTAGTTACCAAATAAGTTGAAATTAACAGAGCGTATAACATATGAAGTTGTTATAACAAGACAATCAATCAACCAATCAATCAATTTATTCCATGACGCAAAAGCGCAGGGGGAAGCGGTGAAAGACCAAATGGTCACCTTAGTCTACCGCACCCAAATGCAACAGCTTACGATTCATGAACAAAAAGGGAAAAAAAAAAGAACAAAATAATATCATCATTACATGATGGCACAACTTCAATCAGACTTTTAAGTTACAGGTCAACTTAATCAAATAGGCTTGCAGCGTCGAAAATCAGCAGGTAAAAAATTAAGAACCAAGAAACTTATCACATTCTCAGCAAACCAAGTGAAAAAAATTAATCAGAGGTACAATACGTTGATAGTACATTTGTTTTGAAATACTTCTTAAATTTGGAAAAAGAGCAGTGCCTGTACGTTTGAGGAATATCTCTCCATAACTTTAGACAGATGTGATAAAGCGTCTTTCTCCCTGTCTCCAAACAAACAAAAGATTGGTAATATTCGTTGCGAGTTTTTTGCCTAGTGTTGTAGCTGTGTACTTTATCAAGCTTTAGAAAATAGTGGTTGAAAGAAGTTGGTAACATGTTGTTGTTAAACTTGAACATAAATTTTGCAAATTCCATTTTTATCATAATATCTTCAAGTTTTAAGACGGAACAATCAGAATACAGTGAATTTGTTGGATCATGCTATGGACGAAAGAGACACGCTCTTAATATATTGTTTTGAAGAATTACAAGTTTATGGTAGAGGCTTTTGCAGGCTCTACCCCAGTTAAGTAACGAGTATTGCACACTGTAAAAAATTTTGGGTAATCGCATTGCCCAATTTTGGGCAAATGTATGCATTACCCAAAAAAAACGGTCAAAAACCCAATTTTTTTTGGGTATGATAAGCAAAAACCCAAAGTCGATTTTGGGTTCTGCATAACCCAAAGCACATCACCCAAGTAAATTGGGTTAAAAATTTTATACCCAAAAATAAATTTTGGGTAATCGTTTTTGCAAATATTAATTTGGGTAATGTGGTAGCAAACCCAAATTAAATTTTTGGGTGAGTGTTATGACTATTGTTTTGGGTCAATGGATTTTAAACCCATTAATTTTTTTTGGGAAATAATTCCTGAAATAATAACTTGTGTATATTGTTTTTAAAGCCAAAAAAATTTTTGGGAAAATGTTAAATAACTTATTTTGGGAAAGTGAATTTTAAAACTAAGATCTTTGGGGAAAATTTTTAGATAATAGATTGGTTTCAAACTCAAAAAACGGGTTGCACTTTAAGCAATTCTTAGTTTAGGAAACATTGAGTGCAAAACCCAGTTGTTTCATATAGCACTCGATGAGTTTTCATACGGCCCGCGCTTGTTGCTGCTAAACGTATTATTTTTGGCCTACAAGCACATGTAAAGTTAGATAGCCTGTCCAATCTAACTGGAGGTTGCTTTTTTACGCTGTAAATGCGACAAGACTATCTAATTGAGACGACAAAAACCGGCGAGAAAAGTTTAAACCGTTATTACGTCATAATTGCAACAGAAACCACTTTTGTTACGAAGAGCAGCAAAACACATAGAACCACAAAAGACTATTAGCCTTCGGGTACTTTACATTATGAAATTTGTTCCTCTTGGAGAAAACTTTGGCGCCCCTGGTCTAAGGTTAACCACCAAAAACCTTACATGCTTTATCTAAGTTGATCACTTGGTCTGTAGGATAATCGAGCCGTCTAAAAATTTTCTGAGATTTATCTGCGTGTTTGGCAGATATTGGAGCTGGGCAAGCCATCTTAAATTTTTATAGCATTTATCTACGGGCATTGGTAAATGTTGCTACATTAGCAAAACGGAAAGCCGGAAGCCATAGTAGTCTGCGATTTATTGCTTTTCAAGGCCTCACCACGCGCATGCGCTTAAATTTTGCTTAGACGTAAATGCTAAGCATTATAAACTAGCATTTGTGTAGCTGTTTTGCTTGATGAGACAGAATGCGTCATCAAAAATCAAAATCAAATTTTCATTATACTCGCCGTATTACGCCGAAGCGTGTAACGAGTTGCGGGGCCCATCTCCGCGGCTTAGCGCCTGGGCTACACAGCTCCGAAGAAACGCCGCAACGGTGGCGAGTCGTTGGCGACACTGTGCCGATTTGACCGGCCCGGGAATCGAACCCAAGACCTCCCGCACCGAAAGCGTGCGCTTTGCAACTGAGCTAAGGGCCGGTTCAGAATGCGTCATCTACCCCAAATTGATATAGGCCTAGTTAAATTTTGCAGTATATTTCCACTTGAAATAAAACCGATGACAACCCCAATTTCACAAGTCATTTAATAAGCTATTGTTGTCTTTTTTCTCACTACTTATGCTATAGCAATTTTAAGTTACATACCTGTGTCTAGTCATTTTAATTTCAAGTTCAACATTATTATGATAGACAGTTGCGCAAGCGGCTAACCTTCACTCTACCGCATAAACCAAACAACCTAAGCTTTCAACTTGCAGTATACCATCGTTTGTCAGCGTAATTTATTAATTTTGCTGGCAGACTTTAATAATAATTAAATGTGCATGATGTAATTCATCATTCTAATAAAATAGCACTTTTCAGAAATTAATTAAATTTTACTTTACGCTTCAATAAACTTTACGGTTTAGTGATCAGCGCAATCAGTGAGCGCCAAAATAATCGAAATTCGAATTAATTGATGCGTCGGAACTGAAACTGCTGCTTCTCGCTGGAGTAAAAAGCTAATTTAAAATCTAAAGGTTCCGGTAACGACTTAGTTAGGCTATGTAGACACAATGATTTTAAAGTTATCTGCAGATTCATGTGTTCAACTTGCTGAAGTGAGCTATCATAGCATGCAGTATCTACAGATTTGGAAATGCTGCGAAGACCACAAGTACTAGTAGTCCGCAGGTCTTTTTATTACTAGCTACTAGACTTAAGACCTAGCTGCCTAGTCAGATGTCAGTAAGTTACTGGTTGCGCATGCTTCTTTTAGGTCTGCTAATGGCGGGATAGAAAATTAAAACAACTTGTTTTTTGACGAACTTTTAAATAATTTGAATTTGGAAAAGCTTATCAGAAGGTAAAAAAAATTTCAAGGTCTACTGGTACTGACCCTTTTCAGTGATTCTTAACTCCCAGAGTGCACTAGTACAGGTACGGAGGAATGGTAGAACTGGAGATTGGAGTGACTACAGTTCAAATTTAGAGTTGTTAAGCTGGGTTTACATAAGCTAAAAAAATAGTGCAAAACGGTGAGAAGCTGAGCTTTTATTTTATAGACCTAATATCATGCAACTTGGCTTTGCTAGTTGAGCAAAGTGGAGCCAAGCTTCATTGCAAGCTTCAAAGAACAAACAAAGCTCAGCTCTGCTCCATTGACGTTTTTTTGTTCGTGTAAACCCACTATTAGTAGTTGCAAGTTGGACCATTAGAGGTTGGAGTTGATAAGAGTTTTGGGGAAATCTGAAGCTGAGTTGATCTGAGAAAAATGAGTCAATCTAAATGAGCCTCCATGTGGAGAAAACCGATTTGGAAATGACACTGCTGCCACTTCCCAATTTTATGTTAAAGTACCACAATACCCATTACACTGATACTGGTATGGATCTTGCTTATCCAAAGTGTTGACTGGATATATAAGCAATCAAATAGCTTGCAATGTACATTTATTGATGTAAAAACATGGTAAATTTCAGAATTAGAGAATGGGCCTAGCAGTCATGTTATATAGCTGATGCTTCATGCTGTTAATGTGATGTATGTACAACTACAGTGTCGAATTGTCATTGAAGTTTCTGATCATCAATTCATCATAACATGTATTTACCTTTGTGTGTGAAACCAAAACAGACATGCAACGAATCAAGGTAAGTGACTGATAAACAGTAAACCTTATGCATGTTGTGTTGTAAATGCTAAGGCATTATGTAATGCTTCACACTAATAACTGATTGTATATGATACCCAGTTTTGTTAGGCATCCATGTGGCAGTGATAAACATTTAAATTGTTTTGTGAAACAGTCAAAAATGTGCCATCATATATTTAAAATATTGACAGAAGAGCAGTTCAAACTTTTTCTCGATATGCCATGCACATCAATACGAATATGAGTATGTTACCAATCAAGTGCATTGTGATTATTCTACTTCATACTGCTATTTATAAATTTTTGCCTACCTAAGGCGCTTTAACCAATAGGCCCGGTATGCAACTCATAGAAAGTGACACGTGATTATGTAGTGAGTGGTTTCATGATTTTACGTATGCAATAAGCAGTAAAATCAAAGAACTTGGTGCAAAAAATATGGCTTGACATGCACTGCATAGCTCCCTGCAGCTGTGTGTTGGAAACTTGTTATGATAGTATACTGCTCTTTCAGTTTTATTATGTAAAGTTAAAGCAGTGGTTATGACACATGGGCAACATGCATATAAAATAATTCACAGTGGATTATTTTTGCATCAACCTCTTTCATGAAAATCAGCAAACTTATTTTGTGACAATTACAGGTCAGCATAATTTGATGCTAGTCAAGCTGTTGCATGTTGTTTTTTGTGTCTTTGATAAAAAATTATTATTAAATCAAGTACTGTGGCGTTAATGAACTTTGTTGATTGGAAATTTGAAATAATGTTTAAAATTTGAAAAGGCTATAGACTGGCTAAATTTTTTGTAGCTGTTGTTCCTGTTACTAAAAATGATCAAACCTCAATTAGCAGTTTTTATCCAATGGTTATTATTGGGTAAAGAAATTAAAAATGTAATTCCACATAAGCAAGCCTGCTCCAAGCAAGTGGTTTATTGCTAAACGTTTTTGTGAAGTTTCGGAAATTGATTGTTTGGTACAGTTAAACATAAATGATAATTATTTAGTTGGGATGCAAAGGTGTGAACAACCTAAAGACTGCCATGGGAGCCCATGCTAAGGTTTTTATGTGCTTAACGCTAAGAAAGCATAAATTATAAAGCGCTAGAGTCCTTGAATGCTTGTCTGTTATTTAAGACAAACTCTATGGCATTGGAGCATTAAGATGGGTTTTCGAACTCAACTTCAATGAAAAGATTATAGCCAGTATATTTGCAATCATACTCAACTAAAGGGGCAAATTAAACAATTACGTGCAACTGGAGTGACTAGATTAGTAGTAGGATTATTAAGTACAAACACTGTAGGATTAATTAAATCATAACTAAAAAAAGACGTTGAATATAACTGGAAATTAAACACGTTACTAATTGCGATTTAGGCCTACACGAATATTGTGCGAAGTGAGCTAAATGTTAAATAGGTAGATGGGGTTGGAAGAGTCATCAATATTTAATTGTGGTTGAAGATTTTGGATGAGTAGAGTTTCTTTGATGCGGAGTTTTCGGATGTTATTGCTGTGAGCTAGTATTTCGGGGGAATGAAAGTTCATCGTATGGTCTGGGTTATTTTTCAAGTGTTGGGACAAATCAGTTTCATTCTTAGTTGAGTTTTTTGGCATATGGTCATTGATTCTAATCTTCAAATTTCTTTTGGTTTGTCCAATGTATGATTGTCCGCATGAGCAATTGAGTTTATACACTACTCCTGAGCTGTGTAGCAGTGTTTGACGGTCCTTGTACCTGAATTTTTGGCCAATAGTTGTTGTTTCGTGTACCATAACAAATTTTGATTTTTGGGAAAGTTTTTTGAATAGATATTGCCGAATTTCTTTTTCAATTTGATGAGACATGTCTCCGATATACGGTAGTTTTAAAATCGAGAATATGGGTCTTGTTTTGCTTTCAGAGTCTGGCTTTTCTTCGACTTCTGGAGTTTTTACTTTTTCATGCATTTTGTTGAAAAAAATTCGAATTTGCTGATTAAGAAATCCAGTCGGATAGCCGTTTTTCTCTAGCATGGTGAAAATAATTTTGAAATCTTCGTGGATAAGTGAATAGGAATTGCAAATTTTGTAAGCTCTGTGCAAGAGGTTCCTCACCAAATTAATCTTGTATTTCAGAGGCACAAAGCTTTGCCACTTGATGTAAAGTCCGGTATGAGTGGGTTTACGGTACGTTTTTAAGGCTAGTTTTCCATCTTGGTTACTAATCCATACATCCAAGAAAGCCAATTGGTTGTTCTTAGTTCATAGGTAAATTGTATGTTAGGGTGAATAGAATTAAGATGTTTGTAAAATTCGGTAATGCGGGCGCGTTTTTCAAAAGTAGCAAAGCACGCGTTTTTCAAAATTATCCACGAAGATTTCAAAATTATTTCCACCATGCTAGAGAAAAACGGCTATCCGACTGGATTTCTTAATCAGCAAATTCGAATTTTTTTCAACAAAATGCATGAAAAAGTAAAAACTCCAGAAGTCGAAGAAAAGCCAGACTCTGAAAGTAAAACAAGACCCATATTCTCGATTTTAAAACTACCGTATATCGGAGACATGTCTCATCAAATTGAAAAAGAAATTCGGCAATATCTATTCAAAAAACTTTCCCAAAAATCAAAATTTGTTATGGTACACGAAACAACAACTATTGGCCAAAAATTCAGGTACAAGGACCGTCAAACACTGCTACACAGCTCAGGAGTAGTGTATAAACTCAATTGCTCATGCGGACAATCATACATTGGACAAACCAAAAGAAATTTGAAGATTAGAATCAATGACCATATGCCAAAAAACTCAACTAATAATGAAACTGATTTGTCCCAACACTTGAAAAATAACCCAGACCATACGATGAACTTTCATTCCCCCGAAATACTAGCTCACAGCAATAACATCCGAAAACTCCGCATCAAAGAAACTCTACTCATCCAAAATCTTCAACCACAATTAAATATCGATGATTCTTCCAACCCCATCTACCTATTTAACATTTAGCTCACTTCGCATAATATTCGTGTAGGCCTAAATCGCAATTAGTAACGTGTTTAATTTCCATTTATATTCAACGTCTTTTTTTAGTTATGATTTAATTAATCCTACAGTGTTTGTACTTAATAATCCTACTACTAATCTAGTCACTCCAGTTGCACGTAATTGTTTAATTTGCCCCTTTAGTTATATTTTACGTAAATCCCAACTACTTTGTTTATGACGTAATAGTTATGCTGTATTTAAAATAATTTCTTTCTTGTGCTGGTTATTCTAGCCTATAAGTGCCTATGTAGTTTCACACTGATGATGGTATAAGTTTTTACCGAAACGTTTGTGAGTATGATTGCAAATATACTGGCTATAATCTTTCTATGGCATTGGTTTACTTGCCTGTCTATAACGCGCAAAAGGTTTTCATCAACGCATAAAACTGTTCAGTTCCAAAAGACCTGTTCGCACTGTAGATAGGAGTAAATAATAATTTGGTTTGAAACGCTATGTCTTGTTATTACCATATTGCTTCACGCTACAATAAAACCGAATTGTCTCTTTTGTTCTATATCTAAGACACCCCTTCACTCGAACTGCTGAAGATTTGACCTTAAATGAAAGCCTACCAAAGCAGATACGCGGGCTCTCCAGTTTGCTTTTTCTTACCCAGTCATTCCAAACTGTTTTTCATAGTTGAAATTTAACAAAAGCACTGCTGGACATAAGCCCAAGTTTAAACGGTTTCTCTCAAATACTGCAATTTATATAATCTGATGGAAATTTTCATTTTCATCATGCGCTTTTCTGGCTCATTATTTATATACAATATTTGGGCTTACAATTGCTCCATCTTTTTAGGAAATTCTGCGAAGAATGTGCATCGAAACACTAAATTCTGCAGACAGTTGATGCTATCTAATGCGTCCTGAATAGCACAAAAGGCTTGAATGAAAGCGAACGGAAAAAACAATTGAGACAAATGGTAAAATAAAAACTTCTCAGATGCATAATATGCGAAAACAGACGTTTTAGGGGGAAAACTTTGAACTGATAACTTGTCGAATTTATTCCAAAGAAGTGTGTTGCTGCTTACCGATTGTATAACATTTGCACTAAACATTGTTTGCCCGTCTTTGTTTCCTGTGTTCTATTCTAACGTATGGGTGTCATGTTTTTTTAGCCTATTTTGTTTGGTTAGTTTTTATGCAACATCATGACTGTGGCTGGTTGCTTATTGACATAATTTTGCTTCAGCGAAATATCTGACTGACATAACGTAAATATAATTAGGCATAGTCGAAACCGTCGTGACACAAGCTCTTGGTTATGGTTGAGAGCTACTGTAATTGCCTTTTAACATCTTGTTAAACTTGATTGCTGCTAACCTTGTTTTTGTGAGCGCACAATAGTTTGCAGTTAAAGTGCACAGTAAATTGTTGATAATAACTGAAATTAATTAATTTTATGTATCATAATACTTCATTATTTTGTATCTTTGCAAAAGCATTATTTTGTATTGTCTCTGCGTATGCACTTCATTTTTTATTCTTTGAGTAGCATACTGTAACTGCTCCGTATCTATGATTGTTTATTTATTTACATACATTTGTGAGTTAAAAATGCTTGGGTTTGCATATGGCTGTGGCAGATTTCTATTTGTGCTTGCAGGAATTGGTTACTTGCAATTCTCATTTAAATTGAGGTCATAATCGCATAATATTTACATCGTTTGGATCAGTTTTATTTATAATCGCTTCATATGTGAACCTAAACATGTTCAAATAATCAATGCTGTTATTTGTTGAACATTTAATTTGTACCTATTTCTTTTGACAATATAAAGCATTATTGCAATATTTTGTTGTGCATTTCTTGTGAACCCTCCATTACTAAGTGATTATGACGACTGTTGTGATTACGAGTTAAGCAAAAACGCATTCACAAATATTAATCGGAAAACCCAAATCTGAAAATTGGGCTTTTTTCCTTAGCTAAAAGCTTTTGGGACAAAGCGCCCAAATTTTCAGCTTGGGTATTAATTACCCAATTTTCTTGATCTACAAGATTTAAGGTTAAACACCCAAATTAAAAATTTGGGTCGTTATTACCCAAGTTGACAAATTGGGTTTCTCAGCCTTCGAGCCCAAAATTTTCAATTAGGTTTAAAGACCCAAGTTTGTAGTTTGGGTCAAGTTACCCACTGTACTTGGGTTATGGATATTGGGTTAACAAACCCAACTTTGTAAATTGGGTCGTTATTACCCAAGTTGGCAAATTGGGTTTCTCAGCCTTCGAGCCCAAAATGATAACCCAAGTTTTTTGGGTCTACGTTACCCAATTTGATTTACAGTGTAGATGTGAGTGAAACATTGCATAGTAAAGCAATTTGAGGGTGGATAAGGGAACATAGTGTCTTAGTTTATACATCATTCGCAAACTTTCGATAATTTGCAAGTTAGTTTTTCGATATAAATTTTCCATGATAACTTACTTTCAAGGTGAACGCCAAGATATTTAACATGGTCAGATTGTTCAATTTTAATGTGATTTATGCACAAGTTGTAGTCGGATTTCGCTGCCTGCTTGTTTCCTACTGACATAAAACAGCTTTTTTTATAATTTATAGTTAATTTGTTGGCATTTATCCAATTATTGATTTTGTCTACTTCGTTTGCTGTTTGTATTTGCAGAGATTTAATATTGTTATGGGAGAGATGCAAATTGGTATCATCAGCGAACAACGTGACTTCAAATTCAGAAACGTAGGGTAGGTCATTGACATATAATAGAAATAGCAGTGGTCCGAGAACAGAACCTTGTGGGACTCCGCAGTTGACACTGCATAACTTAGAAGTTTTTCTTTCAATCATATTGCAGATTCTTCGGTTACTTAGATACGATTGCAATAAGTTAAATACAGGTCCACAAAATCCATAATGGTAAAGCTTTTTAAGCAAGATAGGATGGTTGACAGAGTCGAACGTCTTTTTTAAATCAAGGAAGAGTGAAAAAGTAACTTTGTTTTCGTTCAAGTTCGTTGGAAGTTTGTCATGTAGCGTAGTTATAGCTAATTCGGTGGAACTATTGGTTCTAAAGCCAAACTGAGAAGGTGCAATGATTTTATGTTTGTCTAAAAATTTGGTCATTTTGGTTTCAAGAATACAAATTTTGGAAGAATTTCATCAGATCCCTGGGCAGAACCGGATTTAATATTGTCAATACAAGAATTAACCTCTTCTTCACAAATTTCTGGGAGTACAAAAGATTGAATGTAACTGTTGGTGAAAATTTAGAAGGAATTGCTATTTTGTGGGACATTTTTTGCCATATTTGCGCCTATATTTGCAAAGTACTCGCATAAAGTGTCAAGAAAAACTTGCGAATCGGTATTACCATTTGATTTGCAATAAGAAATGCAGTGGGCAACTTAGTTTTCGTAGAATTTTTTTTACATTCAATAATTTCTTTTATAATTGACCAAATTTGAGAAGAGTTTTGATTGTTAGTTTTGATTAAATTTTCGTAGTAATTTCGTTTAGCATGATATTTAATGTGAGTCAATTTATTCAGATATTTCCAATAAAACGCTTTTTTGTCAACATCATTACTTTTGAAATAACGTCTAAACAATTTGTTTTTTGTTTTTACAGAGATCAAAATACCCTTTGTTATCCATGGTTTATCACTAAGTTTTTTTTTCCTTCTGGACATTGGGGTCAATGGGGCATGCTTATCGAGTATGGATTTAAAGATTGAAGTTAGACTGTAAACATCATTATTAACGCTGGTATTGGTCGATTTGAAATCAATTTTTGAAAAATTTTCTTGCAAGTCAATTAAAAAATTTTCCAGGCCAAAATTTTTCATGCAACGTTTGTATTTCGGCTTGTTTGTCAAGTGACTTTTAGTGTTAGGAATGATGAAAAATGTTGGCAAGTGATCAGACAGCTCAAACAAACATACTCCGCTAAGAGTCTTTTTAGGCATATTTGTGTACACATGATCTAACAATGAAGAATTACAGTTAACAGTGCTTGCAAATCTGGTAGGGGCGTCCACCAATTGTTTACAACCAATAGAGTTAAATGAGAAATTTGCAAGGGACAAATTAATGTTTCGACTATAACAAAAGTCCTGTCAGCCTTGCTACGCACAGCCAATCTAGGCCAAACTCATTCCAGATTGTAAAGACTCTTTTCTGCATTGCTTTACCTGGACATCTCGACTTCATCTCTTTTCTAAGTTGTGCCCTATTTTTAGCAGGCGACTGGCCCCAAACAACGATACCCAATGAAAGAGACTGTAACTACTAACCCCAAACTAAGTTACCGGTTAGTAGTTACAGTCTCTTTCATTGGGTATCGTTGTTTGGGGCCAGTCGCCTGCTAAAAATAGGGCACAACTTAGAAAAGAGATGAAGTCGAGATGTCCAGGTAAAGCAATGGAAAAAAGAGTCTTTACAGTCTGGAATGAGTTTAACCTGGATTGGCTGTGCGTAGCAAGGCTGACGAGACTTTTGTTATAGTCGATACAATAGAGTTAAGTTTTTCAATGTATTCAGTTATTTTAGTGTTTTTCGCTAAAGTGTTAATATTGATATCGCCGCAGACCACGTAAATTAATTTGTTCGATTCAAAATCATAAAGCTGATTATGAAGCGTGTCTTGAAACAATGAAAAGTTTTGGTTTGGATGGCGATAAATGACACCAAGGATAAAATTTGAATTTTTACAGTGAACTTCTAACCAAAGGTCTTCGCAATGCGGTACATTTAAAAATAAAGAATTTCGTAAGCTATACTTCAGGGTATCTTTTAGATATATTCCAACCCCGCCTGCTAGAGTGGAAAAGTCGCTATGAAAAAAATTGTAGTTTGGAATATTGACATTTGAATAAGTGTTAGAGTTTAATTTTGTTTCTGAGATGGCAATTGCATCCGGTAACCTGGTCATTTCGTTTAAGAATTCGTCGAGTTTATCTACGTTTTTGGGTAAACTTCTGGTATTAAAATGTACTAAAAAAAGTCGTTATTATTAGAACTTAAATTCGCTAACTTCGAGGGAGACACTTACTCGGCAAGGATGCAGCATAAAGACCTCGAGGTTATCTGGTCAGCTGCTTCCTTATTAAGCAAAATGCAAACAAAAAACGGTAAACAAGACAACAGAAATCACCCCTCTCCCCCCTAAAAAAAATTTACTAAAACATATCGGTGGTATCTGGACAATTCAAATCTACTTTTGGTTCAGTAATCAAACAATTTTCTATTAGCACAAAAAAATTAAAATGACTTACACCCAAGATATTGGTAGTAGGCAACTGTCCATGCGGAATGTACATTTTCTTTTCAAAGCGAGGCAATGACGAGCCAGTATTACTATAATTCTTAAGAAATTACATGATAAAATTACCTAAGTTTTGACAAGGCAGTTGTTTTGATTTATGCTTTGCTCCTTAATTTTACTATACTTCGTATTTTTGGTATAAATACAGTAATTACCCTGTCAACATGTCTAACTTTTGTGGGCTTTAGGCCACGGTTCTAGTTTCTGCATCATGATCAATTTCTTGATGCCATAATCACTTTTTTGAACTATGACATCAAGAAATTGATCATGAAGCAGAAATTAAAAGCAAGAACCGTGAGCCTAAAGCACACGAAAGTTGGGCATGTGGGCAGGGTAATTGTGAGCTATCAAAGACTTAAGCTGCGCGTAATGATTCCTTCAGGATACTTAGTAACTTGCCCCGTTATGTTAGAGCTAGACAGACTCAAATCCAGGAACGGAATCATCAATAGACTAGGCAAGTTGAAGCCTATGACCTCGGACAAATGGGGGCCTCGTTACGAACAACGAAGACTTTTTTTGGAGGTTGACCATCAAGAACTTTATATACGTAAAGGCGAGTCTGGTCATTGATCACTAGAGACTCAGTGATCAAAAACACAGCTTTTCATTGTCCAAGTCCGGCCCTGCTCAAATCCATGATCATTTGCCTACGTTTCATGCCTTAATTAAAAAATTTCGGTGCAGCATCGATGTTTCAAGTCAAATACTGATGCGTAATAATTGCGATTGCTTTCATGCAATCTAACGTGATTTGTATGATTCTGATTAGTGATTGCCTTTTTCACTTTAATGCTCTGCTATTAGGTCGCCTCATTCTAAACCAATTAAAACCATACCCTTTTTTCAATGGAAAAAACAACTTAAAAAACCAGCTAATTCTCGCACAATGCACTGTACAGCACACCTAACATTGATTCAACCATCAACCAACCATAGTCCGTATATCCAACACAATAACGACGTCCATCTCAAGTAGAGCAATGGTGAGATACCTTCTGCCTCAAGGCTGTATTACAAAGGAGGAAGAGGGTGTAAGGTACCAACTCCCAGCATAAAATATGTGACCTTTAGCGATGCAAGCGTAACAAACACACCCCAGCAACGTAATTATGTTCAGTGGCGATCCAGGGGACGGTTGAGCACTGTGGGAAGCGCTTCCCTTACCACTAATTAAGTTTTATTGGCAGCAATAACATTAAAAACGATTAAACAATTTGACGTATAGGCCTAATATTTTAACGAGCAAAGCAATTCAATATTTCAACACAACTACAGTACGGTACAGTAAAGCTTATCAATTTGGTTCAATCATAAACATATCAAACAGACAAAAAACGGTGCCGCATTTGTATCTGTTCAATTTTTACTTCTGTTTTTGAACCTGATCACGAACTATTCGCTTTCTAACAATTGCATAGTGCTAATCACCCCGAACTCCAAAAGATGGGGGACATTCTGTCAAACTTGACAGAATTCTTCTGGAGACGAAAGTGATCAGCGTTTAGCAAGCAACTCCACATTCAAATAGACAAAAAACGGTGCAGCATTTGTATCTGTTCAATTTTTACTTCTGTTTTTGAACCTGATCACGAACTATTCGCTTTCTAACAATTGCATAGTGCTAATCACCCCGAACTCCAAAAGATGGGGGACATTCTGTCAAACTTGACAGAATTCTTCTGGAGACGAAAGTGATCAGCGTTTAGCAAGCAACTCCACATTCAAATAGACAAAAAACGGTGCAGCATTTGTATCTGTTCAATTTTTACTTCTGTGTTTGAACCTTATCACAAGCTATTCGCTTTCTAATGATTGCTTAGTGCTAATCACCCCGAACTCCAAAAGATGGGGGACATTCTGTCAAACTTGACAGAATTCTTCTGGAGACGAAAATGATAAGCGTTTAGCAAGCAACTCCAAAAAAAGATACCTGCGGAACTGCAGGAGCGTCGAGAAAACCTGAAAACTCAATCCACTTGAAAAATCCACTTGAAGCTTTGTGGAGATAGCAAACAAATTAATCACTCTCAACCTTACTGCGACAATTTGAAAAAATTATTACATAAGTTGGGGTATAAACCATATGTTAAAGTAACATGAAAAATTAATATTAAAAACACTAAAAATTTGATGGCGCTTAGGCAAAAACAAATACAGTGCCGGTAATATAAATACAAAGATAGAATTTTTAAAATCGTTTTTTCAATCTTTGTCCTCAGCATTGCCGAGACCCGTTTCTGAAAAATAAATAGCAAGAATTAACCAGATGAAACAAATCAGCTTGATGACGCTTACATTACTAAACTTTATATGTAGGATATAAAAACGTAACGAGGCCAAGCCGCTTATCCTTGGGGGTCGCGCGGCAGCTGCTCAAGTTGGCGCCATCAAGCGTCTTGATCCTCCGCGACGAAAAGTAGATGCATTGGTACAATGCCGAGGCGAGACCAACTATGATCTTAAGCGTAATCTTGCCATCTAGTTCTGGGACTTTCTTGAGAAATAATAAAGCTAATTTAAAGAATCTTAAATGACGCTTGTTCACGCACAAGCTTTTGATCATAATTGTTGGGTGCTTGTGTGTGCCCGAAATTACATTCCATGGCGCTGATGTCATGTGTCTATTTTTTCTTGGGACAAAAATCCATACAGAACCTTTCAGCATTACGTTTAATTTTACTGAACCCCCGAACGTGAGCTAAGAAAAATCAAAAATCAAAAACTTGAACTGGGATTTGCGAATTTGTATTGAACTCACATGGAGTTTGGCTCAAATTAACCTGAAGTTTTTATCTGTTATTCCAACCTACCCATCTCAAATTCATTCTTTGTTGCTTTTGATTCCAACGGTGCACATCCTTCTGCTTCCGGAAAATCACCAAAAGCGATCCATCGCGATCGACATGTGGCAAAGGAATTACCACCAGCATTAATTTGGCTGCTTTCGTTAAATTTTGCTTTTTCTTCTGTAGGTTTTTGTCCAACTTCAGATGTAGCTGCTGGTGGATTGGTTGAGTTAAACGGGTCTAGGGCAATTGTACACTTATTGAGGATGGTGTTCAAAACTTTTTTAACATCGGATGACACGGTTGAGGCGAGCGAAGCTTGAGATGAACTGTTTGAAGTATTGGAATTACTAAGCTGAGCTTGGTTTGCAACATCTCTTAAGCCAAAGGTGTCCAATTGTGCAAAAAAACTTTCATTTGACGCGTAATTTACTGGGCTGTCCTGCTGGGAGGGTTCAACATTTTTTTGTGAAGAGGCTTGGTTGGGATAAAAGGCCACGTCTAAATCGTAAGCTGCAGACGATGGTGGAATATTTTGAGTTGGTTCAGGGAAAGGCAAATCATTGAAGTATATATCTTGAGGTGAAGTCGAGTTAGGGGATGTGGTTGATCGTGTTTTGTTTCCAGCATCTTCAGTCTTTGGTATATGAACTGATAAACAACGATTCAAAAATAAAAAAGTAGCAAAACAAAACTTGCATCATTTGGTCTGCCAGCTTGGCCTGGACACTGCAAATCACGGGGTTACGGCATTAGATTATCAAAATAACGATCTTGAGTCGTCGATTTTATTCATAAAATAGATGCCTACCCTACATTTTTATCATACGTGCGCTCATAAGCTTTACTGCTTCGAAGTTGGCCGTAGTGGCAACCTCTTAGACATAACAACATTAATGCTAGAGCAGAAAATGTAATTGATTCAGTTTTCCTTCGGCCCTAATTTAACTTTTCTCAATGATTTGCCACATCTTGGGGACGTTCCCGTACCCTGGGTATCTGAGCAGTTGCACCATGCGCTGCAGATTGTTTTGACATGCCACATATGTATGGAATGGAAACTGTGGCGATGACCGAAAAACAGGAGGGAAAGATGGAAGTAGCTGAGTTTAAAATGATGAGATGGGCATTGGGCGTTATAAGAAAGGACAAGATGACGAACAAGTATGTGAGAGGGACGGCAAAAGTTGCAAAGTTGGGTGACAAGCTTTGTGGCACAAGGTTACATTGGCATGGGCACGTCAAGAGGAGAGAAGAAGACAACGTTAGGAAAAATGATAGAGACTGGCAATACCTGGTAATAAATAAAAAAGGAGGGCCAAAGAGAAGGTCGATGGATTTGGTGAGAGAAGACATGGAGATGTTTGGGACAAGGGAAGGAGACGAAGTTGATCGAGTCATATGCAGAAGACTTTCGGGTTGTGGTTACCCTGAACAGGAAAAAGTCGAAAAAAGAACAACACGAGCATACGCGTAAACTAGCTATAGGCCTAAGACACTTACCATCCTCTGTTTTTTTGTCACCCTGCAACAATAAAAAATACTATATCAATAATAATAATACTCGGGTTTGATTCCGAATCAGGTCAAACCAATGACTTTAAAATTGGTGTTCACAGTTTCCCTGCTTGACGTTCAGCATTAAAGGGACAGTGTGGAGAACAAGCCGGCAAGTTTACTTGTCGTGCCGTTGGGAAAGGCACTTAGCGGGATTCCCCCATCTTGGTGTGGTAGACAAACGGCCGGCAACTCTTAAGCGAGCTCGTGTAGCGCTTTGATCGCTTTCTCGAGATAGGAGGATAAATATGCAACTAAATAAATAAATACTATCCTCTGCTTTTTTGTCACCCTGCAACAATAATAGTAATACTATAATAGAGTATTAAAAATATTCAATATGTTGAAATTGTTCATGATGACAAATATTTGTGACTTGATTGAGTAATATTTGGGCTGTGTTTGTGGCCAGATTAAACATGGAGCAGTATTCTTCGTTGAAGGATGTGGATTAAAACCAGTACAGTAAAATCTGGAAGCACTCAACATAAGCTGCCGGTGCATCAAAGTTATAAACATGAGAGCTATATTATTTGGCGTGCCATTAACCTACATCTTCATCATTTGTTTTTTATGCCGCACTCTTATCAGGTTGTTGAAGCCAACTATGCTCCCCCTGTTTTATAAATATGCACACCCCTGCATCTTCCATTGTTCATGCTTTTCCATTATACAAACTTACGCATCTTTATTGGATTTCGCATCAACATCTCCCAACTCGGAAGCAATGATCTACACGCCTTTCTACGGTATTTACCAATTGTAACACAGAGCATTTATTAGCTTTATTAGACTGCAATAAGTTACCGGTGGTGGAGCGATGAAGAAATCCGCGAAATTAGTGGTGTTGTTCAAATCTGCTTTGTCCTAAAAACAAAAAGTCGTCATAGTTTAGTTTGAACTTCGAAGGAGTGTCGGTAAAAATAAAGTTTAGAATCGTTGGAGTAAGCGTTTGACTCTTTCAAAGTTCAACCACGAAAGTTTGGGATAAAGATAATTGAATTTCAAATCACCCTTTCAGAAACGCAAAAACTCCTCGCTCACCGTTTTTTTCGGATTGATTTTGACCATGATTTTTTGTTCCAACAGATCATCGCCCCACGATGAATCGCTACTCCAACTCTTGTTCGTTTTTGTCAAGCACTAGAATGGTAAACAGTCAAGTTGTTTCAAATTCGATTTCGATTCTGGTATTCTGGCGCAATAAGTTATATAAGCATTTCAAGCTTTAGAAGTACAAATTAGCTCCTAGAAAAGCGTTTATTCACCTTAGGTGTTTCGGGTCTGATTGCGTAGCCTTCTTCATCCACATTCTAGAAATAAACAGTGCAGCTGAGCGTACGAGTGACGATTAATAGAAGATTTGATTTATCAAATGTTTCAAAACAATTTTTAAGAGCACTTACCGGAATCATTGCTTCATCAGATGTGTCGCTGCAAAAACGATAGACGATATTACAAAATTGTAACTGCCGTGTAAACAAATTCCTAAATGGCGAATCACAAGAAAACGAATATCGCACCAAAATTTTATACAAAGCCACTCTTAACAAATGGGCCTGCTGCGTACTCTTATCAATTTTGATCGTTCATGATTTTATTAACTTTTTTTATGCAACGCAGTTTGAGTCTTTCGCTTGCTTTTCACAAAAATGTGAGGAATTTGCATTTATTCTGAAGCAACCAGTATCGTGGCAATAACGCCGCAAACGCGCTAAAAGTTGACACGCAGCATTTGACTTACGCTAAGCAAGACTTCGGATTTGCTGTACATTTTTCTTGTTTGGTTTTGTGATTAAAGCAGTTCAGGTGAACAGAAGACGATTTGGGTTTTCTTTTGGGTACAGATTTGCAATCGTTTAGTTCACTTTCCAGGTCAATCAGTTGATGTTTCAGATGTTCTAGACCACGAGAAAAACATTTTTCGTCAGCAAAAATTCAGCACTGCAGTGCTTTACGTAGACTATAACGTATTTTCTGTCAAATAAATCAAAAACTTTTTATAGTTTTTCTATTTGTACATTTTTAAAATATTGAAGCGAAACATAACTTCAAGAAATAAGACTAATAAGCACCACTCAAAACACCCCGTATAATTGTTTTCCATTTTTCTTAGGTGATTAATATTACTTCAAAAACCTTTACTGAGCGATACATTTATGGGATATAAACCATAAAAGCAATCATCGATCTTGACGGAGTCATTTGATGTTTCAAGTTTTTTGTTTGTTTAAAATGAACGACTGAACATACCCGGCATATCAATTTTGTTTGGACCTGTTCTTTGTTTATCGATTAAAAATTCACCGTTAAAATTTTCAAGAACCTGAAATACGAAAAATAGAACAGCCTGAAATTGAAAGCCTTTACAGTAGTTTAACAGATGTAAACGTGGCATAGTTAAACTAGAAGCATCGCAACTGCAACATCCAGGTATCGCTTGAAACATTTATGTGAACAAGTTGAGTTTTGCCGTTAAGTTTAGTTTAGCGATCAGTTGGAAAATTCAATTTCATGGCTATCACACAGACATTTTGTGGTTGTTATGTTTTAGTTTTTTGAACATTTTGTTGTTTCATGGAAAGCCTTGATGCAAAGCAACATTTCACATCGCTGAGAGCAACGATTAAGCACCGGACAATTAGGCGTGAAGCAAACTAAAACAGAAAACAAAAACACTTTTTCAGTCTCAAATTTATGGGCAAATGGTCACACTGAACAGGATTGATTACACAGCTTACATGTGCAGCAGAAATATTGCCATTTTCTTGTGTCGATATGTATGTTTGTAGGGAGTTTTGAAGTTGTTGCGCAATCTCCAATTCCATTTCTTGTATTTTCTGCAAGATTATTAGCGTTCATTTATGCGCATTAATATTATTGCAAAAGCAAGCGATGCACAGTTAGTTCATCAATTCTTGTTACACGTTTAAGGACCAAATGAATTTTGAGTAGCATTACAATAGTTTTGCGTATCAACATTCTCAATCTACTGTATCATAAAGTATTATTTTAGTGAATATGATAAAATACCTTCCACATTTCGACCATTCTGTCGTCGTATTTTTTTCTTAAGCTGACATGCATTTCAACTCTTGTTTTGTACTTTTGACCGGATTCTATCATGTTTGTTTCCACCTAAATGTTACAGACACAACACTTTTATAAAAAATATGCTTTCTTTACTATCAAAATGTTGCCCACATCGCCTAAAAAAGCGATGATAACATTGATAAGTAATGGGGGACTTATAAAAATACACAAAATCATTTCGTGGCAATAACTTTTGCTTTTCAAATTTAAACTCCATCTTGGTAAAAAAAACATCAAGTTTAGATCGGTTGATATATTCGAGTTCAAAACCGTAATAAGCTGACACAGATCAATTGTTAATGATAAGTCATCTCTGCAAACCACACTGCTATTAAAGTTTATAAATATTGAATCACTTAATCGGTAAAAAGTTACGGCAGTCACAAGAGGGTAATCGATTCACAATATTCAATACTGTGTAATCAAAAAAAAAAAAACGTTTTATGCCCCAGTTATAAACTACCGTATAACTGATGAATTCAAACAAAACTTGTTTACCTTGGCTATACCTTGAGGCAAGTATCCCATGAGTTTTTTTTCATCAACTTTGCCTACCAATTGTTTATAGATTTCTTTTCTTTTTTTGAGATCTTTAGCCGAACCTTTGAGTTGTTGGAGCAAAGAGCGAGCCTGTTTTATTTCTTTCCATATCTGCGCTTTGCACAAGAAAAGCAATGACTCTTTTATCAAATTGAGCATTGCCACAAAAAAGCACTTGCTTACGTTACCTTAGTTGGCGAAACAGCGTTTAAGCCTATAACCAATAAATCAAATCTTCATTATACTCGATACATTACGCCGAAGCGTGTAACGAGTGGCGAGGTAGATCTCCGCGACTTAGCGCCAGTGGGCAACACAGCTCCGAAGAAACCTCGTAGCGATGGCGAGCCGTTGGCGACAATGTGTTCGGTTTGACTGACCCGGGTATCGAACCCCAGACCTCCCGTACTGATAGCATTGTCATGACAACTGAGCTACCCGATCGCCAGATCGCTAGACTTTCCGCAACACGATAATTCTCCTTTCAGCTTTAACTTAACGTAAGGTAGGCCTACGTAAAGCTTCTCATTCATTTCCAGCACATTAAAACATCGGTTTCTTAATTGTCCGCGATTTTTTATTTATATTGCGAGCAGAATCGTCTTCAAACGCAAATAAATGCATTCATGGTTTTAGTATATAGGCAGTGATTGGATTCAGGCGGTTCGCACGGGTTCGCGCGAACCCGTTCTTGGAATGTCAGGATAATCAGCGAACCCGTTCTTGCTTCCTTTTACAGACATCAGACCTTTATGAAGGAACCTGTTGTTAGGAAGTACGATACAAAAGAGAACCTGTTCTTAAAATTTCGAATCATATCACTGTATATAGGACACAATATCAGCGACTTTACTTGTTTTTGTTTAGTTCTTTGCTTGTCGTGTAGCTTCTTTAGTTCTTTACTTAGCTTCTCGCATGTATAAGCAAAATTGCTGTGAAATGTGGCGGATTTCTTTGTGACGGATAACAGTTCTGCTCCAAAGCTGCTCGAAATAAAGAAATCAAATAGTAGTTTCGTCATCTCGCGGAACCGGTTTTAGTTCCGCTAATTAGCGTCTGGGCAACGAACAGTGATGGCGCGCCGTTAGCGACACTCTTTCCGATTGATTGTACCTTCCATGCAGGGAATCAACCCCCGAGAGCCGAACCACAAAAATCGACCGTCCCAGAAATCAAACCGCGAACTTCCGCGCCGATTGCTATGTCTTTGTCCACTACGCCAACCATCTTGTCAAAATGAGCTTTAAATAAACAACTGAAAATACAATGCAAGTAATGAATAAGCGAGTTTTTATATTTTAGCTTCACACTTACCCCACTGCAGCGCAATTTGCTGCTTTAGAAGCAGATAGTTTGTGAAGCTGGTGGGCAAATAAATTCTCCGCAGCGGCACTGCAATAAATGGTCATAGTTTTACCAGGATAATTTCATATTAAACATTTCCAGCCAGTCTAAGTACTTAACGCGAATACCGGGGACCATTTTTTTTCAGGTTTATCATTGCAACTTCATATTTATATATACTGTATTTAACTGCATTGTTTTCACTGGTACGTTACATTTTTTGTTATTTTGTCAAGCGCCTTTGATCTAACCTACTGTCAGGAAAGAGCGCCATAGAAACGGTATTATTACAGTATTATACTTTCGTAATATGAATGCGAAAAAAACTTAATCATAACGGCTGTCTTCTGAAGTCAATGCAGTTACGTGAAATAAATAAAGTATCAACAAAAATTGTATAAAACCCAACAGAATGCAGCTGCAGCTATTTTGTACCAAAATCATCAAAAACTTTCTTCGAGTTACTTACTGTTTTTTTAAAAAATATGCGAGAAATTGTATGGAATCCTGGTCCTTTTTCATTTTGTCTAGCAATTGCTTAAAGCCTTCATCCTTCTTGTTCTAAAAAAATATTAGGAAGTTTTAAATACAATTGATTTTCACTCAGGGGCAAATTGTTGAAAGTTCAGACTTGTAAGCATAGACACCGAGTAGGGAAGTGTGGGACCTATCGGACAAATTTTACTTAATTTTATTTTTTGTCCAACTGGTTAGACAATCTTGGACGCTTTTTAGTTTAAGTTGGAGTTTGGTTGGTGGTTAATTTATTCCGTACTCAAACGGAAAAATTTGAAATGTCATGGGTGATTATATTTGAGATTGAAAAGTGTCACTCAAACGTCCGAACGATCCCCACCCATGGTGACCTTTCGCCCATAGGATCGGAATCTTTCCGACAGGTCCCGTCCGAAAGGTCCCCTGGTAGCCATTTTAAACTTCCTTCCCAAAATATTCTGGTTTAGAAATGTCACCTAGATGTATACTCGCTACCTCCAGTAAGCACGAGACTCACTTAGCTACCAATGCAAACAACATCTTCACACTGCGTTCGAGCTTCCTATAGTCTCAAAACTATCCTGAAACTTCACTTCTTTCTCTAAAATGAAACCGCAAATTGACCACATGATCACGGAAATATGCTGTTGTCCGTTAGGTCCAATCGTCCGATGGGTCCCGCATTTCCCCTACGATGAGGGAGCAGAAAGCAGCGCCTGCAGCCATAATTCTTTTTTTTTTTTTTTTTTTTCGAGCTTGTTACTGACAAATTGCTTTCCGAGCTCGCTACAGCTTTTCCGTCGCTCTTTGACGATGAAGAATGAACGTGACTGGATGAACAATTGCATCAATCTCAGGTCAACATTGAGAGCGGTCGTGGTTTCTGATATATGGCTCATACCCGACAGAGAATGCTCAAAAGTTTCTGATATAGCCTATGGCTAAAGTACTTCGTCTGCAGGACATCAAGGTTGCCGAAAAAAATTAGAAAAAAAGGAAAATAATATGAACGTAAGACTGGTTGTTTAGTATTGTTTTTGATTGTGTAAAAAATTCTAAATATTTGTTTAACGCCGATGATCTACAGTACCAATTCCGACACAGCATATTTTGCCTTAAATTGCCTAATCATCATTCTAAACTGCTTTTCTTCATACCTGCTCCTTTTTCACTGCACTCAGTTCTTCCTTATTCACTATGTTCTTTTTCGATTTAGGAACTATGACTTTTTCTTGCGCTGGTATTTGTTTGTTAACCATCTGATTTTCATCCATTCTGTAAAGCAAAATTGCTTCGTCATCTAAGCATTGCCTCAATAAACGCAATTATTATTTTGAAAAACAAGTTAGTTCTTAACCAATCAGATAGTTTCGTAGGTAGAGCGTCTTTCTCTGGCTGGCAAATAATTGCATATAGGCGAACTAGCGTAGGTCCGAGCCTGCGGTTTTGATTGGAAGTCCTACAACCAGGTCGAAAAAAGCCCAAAAGCCATTTCTCAATTGAAACTATTAATTACAGGCTACAAAATTAAAACATCTGCAGCTACCTTGGGGCTGAAAAAAAGTATGTCGTTTATCTACTGTATGCGCGCTTGGAACTCGGTTCCAAGTTTTACTCAAACTGATGCCTGAGCCCGAATTGCAACTCTGGGCTGGTAGACTTTGGGTGATACCGAGTTGGGTTTAAAATCTCCAGATATTGTTTTTCCCAGCTGGACGTTCGGTAGACTGTTACAGAGACAGTGTAGAAAACAAACAGCGCCGTTAGGAAACCCCTCAAAGGGCTTCTTTCATGGTAGATTGATAGACAGGTGACCGCGGTAAATTCTAAGCGAGCTCGTTATAACGACTGATCGTGTTTTTGTGATAAGTTGTTAAACATGCAACTAAAAAATCATAATTATAAAACGTAACAAACCTAAGTGCTGCTCTTTGGCTGCAAAACTTTCAATCTATAAGCTTCGGTAAAAATGGAAAAAATTTTGCTTGGAATAATATGAAAATTCTGTAATAAAAACACTTCAAGTTATCCTTTCTAATTTAAGGCAATGATCAATTTCGTTTGTATCAAACGACCGAGGCAAAAATGACTGCAGACCACTTCGCAAGAGAAGTTACTTGATATTTTGGTTACGGTATTTTTAAGTGTGTTTCGGCTCTTGTTGCAAAAGCGATAATGGATATTTAGTCTCCTTTCCAACTTTTCTGAAGGGCAAGGACAGCGCAAAGATCTCATTTCCATGAAGGTCCTTCGAAATGTAGAATGGTTGGCAACCCCATAGGTAGGCAATTGGTCGGCAACTCCTTATCAAGCTCGTCATGCATTTTGGTTGCTTTCGCGCGTTGTCAGAATAAATATGCGACTAAGAAAAAGGGATAAAAATAACTAACCTTTTTGTATTTTTTGGCTGCAAATAAAGCTTCGGTAAGAAATCGATGAAATCTGCTTCGAATAACGCGAAGATTCTGCGTCGAAACAATTTCAAGTCATTGTGTTATAATTATCGTTATACCCTGCCTTCGCGATGCTACGCTAATTTGTATTTTATCGAGATTCAGTCAAAAGAAAAATAAACTCAGACATTTTTATGCAACTTTAATGAAAACTTGGTTTGCTTCGATTATGTTTGTTTAATATCATGAGTTTCGAGCATATAAATTAAATTCGACCGCTGAATTATTCATCCATTCGATTCCACATTTTACTCATTTCATCACAAAAGTTTGTCAAAAAGCGCACTGTTTTCTGTTCCAACTTTCATTCCCTTATAGACTTATATATTCAAATCACTTCTCTCCATTTACCGACGATGAAATTTTTTAGAAAATTATATATATAATCGGCTTAAATCTACACGCTGTCTGCCCATTGCCGTGTCATTTGACTTAAAAAGCATCAGGGCCAGCAATTGTATCCCACACAAATGCAGTTTTAAGAAATTTGAGATGTTTTTGAAGTTTGGCTCTACAAAAATTAGGGTTTGTAAACAGCGACAGTCAAAATTAACAACAAAAATCGGACGATACCGAGGGTACAGCCTATACAGCAAAAATATTAATCAACGTGTTTACAGCACGGGCAGTTCGTACCAGTTTTTCACGGTTATTGCGTCATAAACAAAATGCAACGTATTAGTTTTTCATGACGCAACAATTCGACAACTTTAATTTGCAAGATAAAAAATTGCCTTGATTTTAACCAACTTGTTTGTTCACTTGTTTGTTCGTTCCGCTTCTTTTGTTTTCACGCATAACTGGACATAATTATTCGCTGAGATTAACTAGCTAAATCACACTTAGATGTCAAAACTCTGGTCACATCAAAATACAAATGTGACGTAAAGTGATGCGGTAGTAACGCACATTGACTTAAGGCAGTCAATATAATGTACAGTATAGTGAAGAGTCTAGATAAAAACATATTTCAACTTATATACCGAAACATTTAAGGCTCTTGTTAGTACCACAGTTCACACCCTACCGCAGTGTAAAAAACTTCTGTGGTCCCAAGATTTTGAAAATTAATGAGCTACTGCATACGCTACATTTACGAAGCTATCTTGATGTGTTTATATTAGAATATATTGAAATAAAGGTTAAATTCAAACTTGTACTTACTAAAATGTGTCGAATTCTTTAATAGCTTGCGTGGTAATAAATATAAAATAGATTAATGAGTATTTCCACTGTATAATCTATGATAGCTATTGCTAAGAGAACACAAATCATTAAATCCGATTTTAATGTGAATAAAACTGATTATGACGTTTTGTACCGATTGTGATGAGGTGCAACAACGGCAAAGTTATTTTTTGGTCTCACGTATTTATTATTACATTTTGCTAATCACTCATGCCGTTATTCGTCAACGCTAATGGGCTGCGGTGAGCAAAATATTTTGTGTGGCTATAGCTTTTAACTCAGGAGTTCTTAACTTTCCATCGTTAAGTCCCATCTGAGTGGGACTTGGAAGGTGACACCAAATTAATGGTCCTTTGTTTGAATTCAGATTTCATTATTCAGTTAAGAACATTGAGCAAGAGTTTAAAAAAAGCTGTGGATTACGCAGTGGGGCATCGCAATAACGCAAACTCAGATAAGATGTGCGCGCTGTTTTCAATCAACGAACATTTTTTCCAGTATGCGAGGTTAAACAATAGCAACACATAAAAACTAGACTGCTCTCCTAGCATTGGCATCGCTAGGGGGGACCGAAGCTTTGGCCCCCCTATATTTAACGCATGAGACTGTTTTTTTAGAAATCGATCACTGAGGTCCAATGAAAACGGTGGGTTTCTCATTTTCTAAATCCGGCCCTCGCTCTCCCCTAAATGTTGTGCCAACTACGCCTCTGCATCCAAGTACACCCAGAAATTTCCTCATAAATCGCCAGGGGTTGGCAAACCCCAGGTAAGGATCTCTGTTCTAACTAGTCGATGCCGCAACAAAGTGTTGAGGGTGCAGCCATGAGCGCCCACACAAATTTTTATGGGGGTATTTTATGACAATGTTGACAGGGTTTTTATGTCATAATTTCAGCCATCCCCAATTTTTCGTTTCGGTTTAATTTTTAATCCATTTCAATTTAGTTCAGAAGTGTGAAAGCGAAAATTTCGTCAACATGTGCTACATATTGCCTGAAGCAGAGGTTCATAAACTGGATTCCATGAGGTAGCACCACAGGTTAGGCAGAGATCAGAATAAGTTTGCACAAATGCACAATCACCACGGTGCCAGCTCTGACATCGTTTTTTGTGAAATGATGATCGCGTGATTTCGATCTGCATTGTGAAAAGTTGTTTGTGACGTATCCCGTTACTGTTGAGATTGACGATGCCGTATTCTGTTTAGGAATTTTAAGTTCTTTATTTTGCTCTTTTATTGCTTATTTCTTTACATGGAGTTGACTGATTGGATTCTATGGACATCTCAGGATCATTTCATTCAGTTTTAGCAGGCAGATTTGATTCTGGAGAAGAGTCGTTTCACCATATTCAGTATATATTGACGTTGCTTTGATTGCATCCAAAATTCCGTTAGTTGCGATCTTGGCCATTTGATATTTCCTATCTTGTACTTTTCGTATGTTTCTTTTGTCTTTTTACCCTATGTTTCTTTATTTTTTGCACAACTTTCTATTAGCTAGGCCTAATTATTCACCTGACGAGTTCATAATGAGAGCGAAACCGGTCGTGGATCGCTATTTTCATCCGCCCAACATTACAATATTGTCTTGTATGTCTCTCTTTGAATTAATCCAACGAACTCCATTTGTCTGTTCTTCACTGTTAGACTGTTGCTACTGCCTATTTTTTCACTGTATTGAATGCCCACATGCTAGAGGGTACATGACAATTTGACGCGAACAAACTTGACGCGAAGACGATTTGACGCGAGGACGACAACTCTCTCTATCCCGACCCCCCTCCCCAACCGCCGACCCTCATTGCACACGTTTCGCGTCAAATCGTCTTCGTGTCAACCTTCCCCCCGACCCCAGCTTCCCGACCCCAACCCGATTTGACGCACGACGATTTGACGCGAGGACGACAACTTTACCGATCATAGTGTCAGATAATGTTGGAACTGCATATTTTAAATGATATTGTCACAAATGTGGAGTGGGAAATTGAAATTGAGGTTAGTAGTGATAATATTTGGTAGGCTATATGTGTAGCTGTGTAGTATACCAGTACATATTTAGAGATGGCATCCTTATTGGAACAACTAAATTTGTTAATTTGCAAGGGCTGCTAATGTTTATAAACCAGTCTTTGAGACTTCTTCTCATCTTATTAATGTGTATATAGGCCTACATATAAATTTTTTTGGAAGTGGCTATTTTCACAAGACTGTAAAAAGAACCTAGTGGCTATTTTTACAAGACGAAAAAATTTCCTCACATGCGTGTAGGCCCATGTTTGTTTATACATGCATTTTGAACGATTTTGGTCGACGGCAGGAATGGCACAGTGGTAAGGCATCCGTTTGTGCATCACAAAGTTACAGGGTCACTACTCTGTCGGAATGTATGTTTGGCAACCTTTAGTTATCACTAGATTTTTTGTTTTGTTTTTACTAAAGTTTCTCTTTGTTTTTTTTACATGTTTTTGCAAGGTTAAGGTTAGGTAATGCATGTATTTCATCGATTTGATCATTTATAATTGCATTTATAAGATTTTTATTGTCTTGCAAAAATAGCCACCAGGCTCTTTTTACTGTCTGGTGAAAATAGCCGCTGCCAGTCTTTTAATGGTGAATTGTTTCGTGTGCAAGAGATTTTGAATAACTAGCATATTTAGATGCTGAAATTTAATTACCTGGTTTGATATTGCATTTGAAAAATTGGCAGTGTCCATTTTGCTGACAATAGACAGGATAACACCAAGGCCTGTTTGCGGTTGGTCACATCAACATACATTAACCTATTAATAGCTCTAATCCTAACCCAATAACCAGCTAAGTACTCACTACATTTAAATACGTTAGCTAACATTTATTCGAAGTTTTAACAATGAAAGAAACAAATATTATGCGAAGGTAGCTTAACATACTCTGCCACCTTACTATCCGTGGCGTATTCTCAGGGTGTTCAAGGTGTTCAGTGAACACCCTGGCATTTCCAATAAAATACTTTTTTCTAACTTTTTATAATCTTTTTTACGTTTTGAAACTTTTGTAATAAACTTTTTCGTTCAGAAAGTAACTTTTGCTACTTTCCCCTTTAAAATAATGAATAGTTGCAAATTTTTGCGATTACCATAAACAACCAGGGTGTTCACCCGATCCAGATGAACACCTTGACTATAATAAACAATTCAAAAAACTGAAAAAAGAAAAAAGCGATCAGCAGCATCCTAATGCACATTTCTACGTCATTCAAGGTGTTCACTTTAAAAAGTGAACACCTTAAATGACGTCATGTAGCTTCATTGCCTTGTTGAAAGGGGGATTGCTGAAGTTCGGCATTTGCCGCTGAGTTTGCTAGGCTAGGTTGATTCTGCTTGGCTTTGAAAGTGAGAGGATGAAATTGAAATCTTGCTAGGCTGTAGACGTTGTGCTTATGAGCAAAAGGCTAATGAGAAAAGCAGAAAAGTGTAAAACTGGTACCAATATAAGAATTGAAGCTAGACCAAAATAAAAAGTATAGGAAGTGTCTATTTTGCCGTTTGCGGTAAGATACTTTTTGGGTAATTTTTTTAAAAACCGGGTGTGCAAATGGATGTAAGCCTATCAACAGTCATGCGTATGATGTGGTACACACGAGTTAACCTACAAACCTAAAATTTTTGGCCAATCAGTGTTTTGGGCGCTATTGGCAAAATAGACACTGCCCAGTGCCAAAAATATACGGAGCTTGTTTGAATTAAGCCGGGGTTAGGATTTGGGAATTTGGGGTTAAGGTTAGGCCCTAATTCCCATTAATAAATTAACTCACTAGCGGTCCTTGTGCTTGTCATATATCTGCCTGTTATAAGGTGCGGCTTGATTCAAACAAGCTCCAAGTATAGTTAGTAAGAGTTACCGGTATCGTAGTCAGCAAAACATGGTCTATAGCATAGGACTGTAGGACCTAACCTAGTCAGCTTAAATATCATTTTTATAGGCAACCAGAATACTGGCTACTGGTACTGTTGATTGATAGTTTTTTCATTTTTACCCTCCAGTTCTGCGGCTATTAGCCTAAATACGGTCATAAAAATAAGCAAATTGGAAACCTTGTTACTTGGTGTGGCAAATGGCAATAGTAGGCTAGTATGACTCAAGAGACTTGGAGCTATAAATTCTTCGCTTGTGGCAAACAATATTTTCGTCTATGCAATTATAGTGGATACTTATTATTTTTTCTTTTAAGGCATCGGATATTTTGCCGCATGTGGCAGGGGGTAACGTCTGGTATCAGCTCCCAGGTTCGGTTAGGTTTGGTTAGGGTTAAATTTAGTTAGGGTGCTGTTCAGTTTACCTAACCAAACCCGGTGGCTGATACTAGACGTTACCCTGTGGCAAGACAGACCTAAATGTCATTTTGCTCTGTTACGCCACGTAGGCCTATGATCAGACGATGAAACACAATTGTAAAAACTTTCTGAATCCAAACCCTGAGTCCCAAATGCAAACCCCAATTCCAAACCCAAATAGCCTAAAGAATTGTAAGTGGGTATTTTTTATGGGCCGTAACATTTGTCTCTGTGGTTTATTTTATTACTTCATCACGCTCTTGTACAATTGGGAAGAGCGCGAGGGATAATATAAGAAACAAAGAGCTTATTTGTATGGGCCCATAGAAATAGCCCTAGCCAAAAAAATTACTTGCAAAAAAAAGTCAAAAAAAGAATAAACCTTATATACCAAAATAACAACTGAATAAATAAGCTTCCTCAATGGCCTTAGCTGTATCTTCAGCAAAATCTTCTTCGTTCTCAACCTTAGGGTTTTCAATGACAGTCACATTTTGAAATTTATGTAGGTTTAGTACAGAATTGCTATGGTCAAAGTAGTTGGTTTTGGCATGCGTTGAATGTTTTGTGTAATGTTGTTTGCCACAGTGCCGGGTAATTTTTTTACAGCAATATTTTTGCAACTCAAGATTTAAAATTCAATCACATATGTAAGCAGTGGTGGGATTGAAATTTTTTCTCAGGCGGTTCCATAACCAAGGTCATATTTTCATTCGGTTCTGTTTTAACTAATGGCACAAGTATAAACAGTAATGCTGGCCGGTTCGCTAATCTAGCAAAATTTTGTGAGACGATTATATAGAACCAGTTGAATCCCACCATTGTGTGTAAGTCTGAGTTGCAAACTTGCAACGATGCTTAGTCTTGCTTTTTATCATTTTCAAATTTTTTGTATCTGTTTGTTACAAAGTTTGTCACTATTTTGCTTCTCTTGTATCATTTTTAATGTCTTCCTGTATTTAATATCTTACTGTATTTCTTGTTGCATTGACGCTTTTGACGGCGTGGAATAACTGTATAAGGCACTGCTACTACTAACTTGAATTGTTATTAATTGCAGAATATTATTTTAATAAAGTATTTTGCATGTGTGCGTTCTTAATTCGGAAAATGAAAACTTTAATTTTGTCATTGTTAAAAAATACTTTTTAAATCGTTTATGTGATGAAAAACAAGAAATTGCCAAAAGAGGAAAATGCTATGAAAAACCTTGCTAATGTTTGCACATAGTGGAACAAAAGCAGTTACTCACAAATTTTCTTGCTCATAAGTTTGATGAGATGCTTTGGCTCAGTTGACTGATGGTATGCAATGGCAGAAGAAGTCTAAGAAGCATATATATATATATATATATATACATATAAATAAAATATATATAGATATATATAAAAAATATTATTCTTGGCTACAAACGCACTACACGGTGTTTCATGCCACGTACGGCAATCTTCAGGTGCAAGCTACAAAATAAAAGATAACATTAAGGTTATACGCTTAACAAACGGTAGTTACATTTTTTTCGAAATACAGAGAGGTGAGTTGGAGTTATCTTTACAAGTAGAGAAGATTATGCGAATTTTGTCTGTATCTGACTGACTATGCTAACTAAAAGGATGAAAAAATTTGGTGAAAAATTATAGGCAGGATTTATGACGCAACAATCGTGGTAAACATAAAACATTTAAAAAAATAAAAGGGGCTAGCGAAAGAGGAATAGTTAAAAATCAATCAATCAAATTAACCAAAAACGAAAATAATAATTAGGCCTACAAGTAAAGATAAAAATTATAGATTGCACTGTTTTAATTTCAATTTGTTTTTATGGCGACATTTAGACAGCAATTCGTCTCTTGTATTTAACAAATCTTCGTTCATGCACTTGTTGATGAGTAATTTCTCTGTTAGGCACGGCTTGCAGCGTTTTCCTTTGCAAAATTTTGGGGATACTTGGGCTATGACGGACCAGGAAATTTTGAATTCTGAGTTATTTTCCTTTAAATTCCAAATATACTTTGAGAGTGCTGTTCTTGTGGAGTAGGTTTTCTTGCTAAATGAAAGTTTGTGGTTGCTGTATCTAGTTTTGAAGGCCGTTTCACAGCATCCTATGTAAAACTTCGTGCTCTTTTCCGTTTTTACAAACGCTTTGTAGACCAAGCATTTTTCCAAACAATTGCCTTCCAAAGGGCATTGATCTCTATTTCTGCAGTTGCATGACTTAGTTGCTGATGGTTTTGCTAATGTTTCATTCAAAATAGCTTTGTTATGGTTTTTGATAATGGCTGCCATGTTCGGCATACAACTGTAACTTAGCTTCAAGTTTCTTCTGTTAAAAATTCTGTGATACTTATGTGCAGGGGAAAATGCTTAATAACCAAATTCAAAAAAATTTTGCCAACATTTGTTTCGACGCTTGAACTGAACGGGGGGTTAAACCAGGTGACATTACGTCTGCGGTTTCGTCTTTTACCATTATCAGGAGTGTAGTTTAAGTTAATTTTGAAACCGTTGTTGTCCAATGCTTTTTCATAATCAGGTTTAGCCTTATTAAATTCAGTTTTGTTACAAGACAAAGAGGATACTCTTTAAAGATAGAAGATCGATTAAAGCAGTACAGCAACAACGAGGCTTTTATCCTGCTAAGTCAGATGTAGGTTTAGTAAGTAAGAAAATGCTGGACAACATTAACTATGCAATTAGAAAAAAATCTAATCTAAACCAATGGCGAGACACGCAATCGGTTTTAAACTGGTTCAACGATATTCCAGACAAGAAAAAGTGCAAATTCATCAAATTTGATATTGTCGAATTTTATCCTGCTATATCTAAGAATCTTCTTTTGCAAGCTATTGAGTTCGCCAAATCCATTACTACTGTTCCACAAAGTGTCATCAATATCATTTTACACTGTAGAAAATCATTTCTTTTTGAATCTGGTAACATTTGGATTAAGAAAAATGAATTTGATTTTGATGTAGCAATGGGAAGTTATGATGGTGCAGAAATTTGTGAACTGGTTGGTCTTTATATTTTGCATCTACTTGAAAAAGAATTTGAAGCTGGTTGTTTTGGTTTATACAGAGATGATGGTTTAGGTTGCCTTAAAAATCTGTCTGGCCCAGATAACGAAAAATGCAGAAAAAAATTGATAAAGATTTTTTTTAAATGCGATTTAAAAATCACTTCCAACACAAACCTTTCTTGCACGGACATTTTTAACTATTCCTCTTTCGCTAGCCCCTTTTATTTTTTTAAATGTTTTATGTTTACCACGATTGTTGCGTCATAAATCCTGCCTATAATTTTTCACCAAATTTTTTCATCCTTTTTTAGTTTGTGTTTTTTAATCAATATATATTTGTTTTGTCTCATTCAATTTATTTGGACGTCGATTTGATTGCATCCAAAAAGGCCATCAGTTGTTATCGTTACTATCTGATACTTTTCTATCTAGCACTATTCATCCATTTTTTTGTCTTTTTTCGCTATATTTCTGTATCCTTTGCTCAGTTTTTTATTAGCTATATTCACCTGACGAGCTCTAATGAGAGCGAAACCGGTCGTGGATTGCTATTTCTATCCGTAGCTATATTATTTTATAATGTTTTCTTTGTTTTTCTTAAAATTGATCCAGCTTACTCCATTTGTCTGTTCTTTTTCTCTTTTGCAACTGCTATCCTTCTTTTCACTGTATTGAATGCCCAAACGCCAGATTGAGTAATTTTGTTGTGTGGTTTTCGATATGGTCCTCCCTGACTGTTATCACTGATGAGGGACGTAATACCGAAACAGGATGGTTCAGGTATTATCTTGTATATATACATATAAATAAAATTTATTCTTGGCTACAAACGCACTACACGGTGTTTCATGCCACGTATGGCAATCTTCAGGTGCAAGCTTATTCAAAATTGTACCTGAAGGATGCCATACGTGGCATGAAGCACCGTGTAGTGCGTTTGTAGCCAAGAATAAATTTTATTTATTAATGCTCTGACCAATTTTTGGACATCGAGCTCTTTGTTGAGATTCAGACATCATTACTTGAATTCGTATATATATAATGACATCATTTTTTTAAAATGATGATCGCGTGATTTCCACCTGCATTGTGAAAAGTTGTTTGTAAGGTATCTCGTTACTGTGTTGAGATTGGCGATACAGTATTCTGTTCTGGAATTTTAATCTCTTTATCTTGCTCTATTGAATGTTTCTATTTTTTCATGGTGTTGATTGGTTGGATTTTATGAACATCTGAAGATAATTAGATTCATTTTCAGCAAACAGCATACTACTTTTGGAAAAGATTTGTTTTATCTTACTCAATTCATTTGGACGTTGACTTGATTGCATCCAAAAAGGCCATCAGTTGTTATCGTTACCATCTGATATTTTTCGATCTAGTATATACTATTCATCCATTTCTTCGTCTTTTTTCACTACATTTCTGTATTTTTTCCTCAGCTTTTTATTAGCTATATTCACCTGACGAGCTCTAATGAGAGCGAAACCGGTCGTGGATTGCTACTTCTATCCGCAGTAATATTATTTTATAATGTTTTCTTTGTTTCTCTTGAAATTGATCTAGCTAACTCCATTTGTCTGTTCTTTTTCTCTTTTGCAACTGCTATCCTTCTTTTCACTGTATTGAATGCCCAAACGCCAGATTGAGTAATTTTGTTGTGTGGTTTTCGATATGGTCCTCCCTGATTGTTATCACTGATGAGGGACGTAATCCCGAAACAGGATGGCTCAGGTCTTATCTTGTATATATATATATATATTTGCTTATATATATTATATATATATATATTTTATATATACAGTATATATATATAATGCTTCTTAGACTTCTTCTGCCATTGCATACCATCAGTCAAATGAGCATGATTCCAGAAACGTTTATTCCAAATCGCATAGTAGTAGTAGTAGTAGTTTATTATTTTCTTTACACAAAGTAACGCATGAAAAAAAAAATCCTTGCATTCGGAAAGAAACAAGGAGCATCGAATAACCCTAAGGTTTTCTAGTCGAGATGCCTTTTGTTCAAAGACACAAAGCATTAACACCTATTGATAACTGCACAATAATTTGCTCACATATAAACATAGCGCACGGTACAAACAATGTTGATCAATGTCAGTAATATAGTCAGTACTCTCTTATCAAATTTTCTTCAAACTGCTTTTTAAAAGAATTGAAGGGTTTATTTTTTAAGTTTATCTAATTTCGTTCCACAGTTTAACACCCCGGAATTCAACCTTCTTTTGCCCAGCAGGTTTAGAAACTCGAGGTAAAAACTAATTAGATCTGCTTGGTCTCCTGGTTTCATAATCATGAATATTTTCAATTGTTGAGAAATCATAATCGCATGATGTAGGTAGCTTATTATTGAAAAGCTTATGCATGAATTTAGCAAGCTCTAATTTGTACACATCATGTAGTTTCAGAAAGTCCAATTTCTTGTACAGCTTAGTAACATGAGAGAATTTTGTGCTCCAGGCTAAAGTACGCACAATATTATTCAACTTTACTTCAATCTCGTGAAGCTGGTTTTGGGCTGCTGTACCCCAAGCAGTTATTCCATAAGTTAAACGGCTATAAGCAAAACTAGAATAAAGCATAACAAGTGTTTGATCATTCACAAAGTCACGTATATGATACAACATATTACTACACCTTGCCAATTGAAGCGAAAGTTTTTGGGTATGAGTGGACCAATTCAATTTATCGTCAAACCACACACCCAAGTATTTTACCGAATCGCTTTTGAAAATTCCTTTTCGATTTATAAATAACGAATATTTTGAGCTAATAGGGACATTCGGTTGTTTGTTAAAAAGTAGGTACGTTGTTTTGGAATAATTTAGTGACAGTATGTTGTGAATTAGCCAGTCATCAATGTGACGCAACTGCGTGTTTACTTTATTTTCCAGCCTAGATAAGTTTGCATCAGACAAGGCCAGTAGGGTGTCATCCGCAAATAGGGTTGTCGAAAATTGTGACACTAACGGCAAATCATTTACGTAAAGTAAAAACAAAAGTGGACCTAGTGACGACCCTTGAGGAACGCCGCAATTAATTTGTCGTTGACTTGATTTTGAGTCACCAATTTTGGTGTATTGATAGCGGTTAGTCAAGTAGCTTTCCATCAAATTTAATGCACTTCCACGAAATCCAATTTTTTTTTCAAGTTTTTGCAGTAGAATTGAATGATTAACCGTATCAAAAGCCTTGCTGAGATCTAAAAAGATACAGCAAGTGTATACATTTTGATCAATGTTGTTGAGAAGGTCATTATATATTTTATTGATGACAAAGATTGTAGAACACTCTTTCCTAAAACCAAATTGACAATTTCAATAAAAAGATAACAGCCAGTATATTTGCAATCATACTCACAAACGTTTCGGTAAAAACTTATACCATCATCAGTGTGAAACTACATAGGCACTAGGCTAGAATAACCAGCACAAGAAAGAAATTATTTTAAATACAGCATAACTATTACGTCATAAACAAATTAGTTGGGATTTACGTAAAATGTAACTAAAGGGCAAATTAAACAATTACGTGCAACTGGAGGGACTAGATTAGTAGTACGATTATTAAGTACAAATACTGTAGGATTAATTAAATCATAACTAAAAAAAGACGTTGAATATAACTGGAAATTAAACACGTTACTGATTGCGATTTAGGCCTACACGAATATTGCGCGAAGTGAGCTAAATGTTGAATAGGTAGATGGGGTTGGAAGAATCATCAATATTTAATTGTGGTTGAAGATTTTGGATGAGTTGAGTTTCTTTGATGCGGAGTTTTCGGATGTTATTGCTGTGAGCTAGTATTTCGGGGGAATGAAAGTTCATCGTATGGTCTGGGTTATTTTTCAAGCGTTGGGACACATCAGTTTCATTATTAGTTGAGTTTTTTGGCATATGGTCATTGATTCTAATTTTCAAATTTCTTTTGGTTTGTCCAATGTATGATTGTCCGCATGAGCAATTGAGTTTATACACTACTCCTGAGCTGTGTAGCAGTGTTTGACGGTCCTTGTACCTGAATTTTTGGCCAATAGTTGTTGTTTTGTGTACCATAACAAATTTTGATTTTTGGGAAAGTTTTTTGAATAGATATTGCCGACAACATTTCACATTTACAACATTTCAAATTTAGCCAAGTTTCAAATTTAGCCAAGTTTCAACAATTCCTTTATCGTTTGAAAAAGAGTGGAGCAATACAAACTGAAATTTATAATAGAATTAGACCCGCTGCAGCTGCTACACCGACTCTTTATGGTCTACCAAAAATACACAAGGAAGGTACTCCATGTCGACCAATTTTGGCATCCTATGACAGTTTTGCATATGAATGCGCTGTTTGGCTAAGCGAAATTTTAACTCCCCTCCGTGAACATCCCTCTAATATTAAAGACACTTTTGATTTTGTCACGCGCATTCTTAGCTCCAAACCGGCTCCCAATCATATGGTCTCTTTTGATGTTAAAAGCCTATTTACGAATATCCCAATTGATTTTGTAATTGACCAAATTTTAGAAAAGTCATTCCCTGACAAAAAAGCTTTATTTCATGGTCTTACTCACTCTCAATTTAAAAAAACTATTAATTTGGACCACCAAAAAAAGAACACTACAGTTTAACAATCAATACTTCAAACAAATTAATGGCGCAGCAATGGGGTCCCCGTTTGCCCCATTGCTCTCAGACGTATGCATGAATTGGCTCATTGATCAAAGCCAAAAAATTGAAACCCAGCCTGTGCAACTTTATAGATACGTCGATGACTGCTTTGCTACATTTGAAAAACGCGCCCACATTACCGAATTTTACAAACATCTTAATTCTATTCACCCTAACATACAATTTACCTATGAACTGGCCCAGAATAACCAATTGGCTTTCTTGGATGTATGGATTAGCAACCAAGATGGAAAACTAGCCTTAAAAACGTACCGTAAACCCACTCATACCGGACTTTACATCAAGTGGCAAAGCTTTGTGCCTCTGAAATACAAGATTAATTTGGTGAGGAACCTCTTGCACAGAGCTTACAAAATTTGCAATTCCTATTCACTTATCCACAAAGATTCCAAAATTATTTCCACCATGCTAGAGAAAAACGGCTATCCGACTGGATTTCTTAATCAGCAAATTCGAATTTTTTTTAACAAAATGCATGAAAAAGTTAAAACTCCAGAAGTCGAAGAAAAGCCAGATACTGAAAACAAAACAAGACCCATATTCTCGATTTTAAAACTACCGTATATCGAAGACATGTCTCATCAAATTGAAAAAGAAATTCGGCAATATCTATTCAAAAAACTTTCCCAAAAATCAAAATTTGTTATGGTACACGAAACAACAACTATTGGCCAAAAATTCAGGTACAAGGACCGTCAAACACTGCTACACAGCTCAGGAGTAGTGTATAAACTCAATTGCTCATGCGGACAATCATACATTGGACAAACCAAAAGAAATTTGAAAATTAGAATCAATGACCATATGCCAAAAAACTCAACTAATAATGAAACTGATGTGTCCCAACGCTTGAAAAATAACCCAGACCATACGATGAACTTTCATTCCCCCGAAATACTAGCTCACAGCAATAACATCCGAAAACTCCGCATCAAAGAAACTCAACTCATCCAAAATCTTCAACCACAATTAAATATTGATGATTCTTCCAACCCCATCTACCTATTCAACATTTAGCTCACTTCGCGCAATATTCGTGTAGGCCTAAATCGCAATCAGTAACGTGTTTAATTTCCAGTTATATTCAACGTCTTTTTTTAGTTATGATTTAATTAATCCTACAGTGTTTGTACTTAATAATCGTACTACTAATCTAGTCCCTCCAGTTGCACGTAATTGTTTAATTTGCCCTTTAGTTACATTTTACGTAAATCCCAACTAATTTGTTTATGACGTAATAGTTATGCTGTATTTAAAATAATTTCTTTCTTGTGCTGGTTATTCTAGCCTAGTGCCTATGTAGTTTCACACTGATGATGGTATAAGTTTTTACCGAAACGTTTGTGAGTATGATTGCAAATATACTGGCTGTTGTCTTTTTATTGAAGTTGAGTTCGAAAACCCATCTTAATGCTCCAAATTGACAATCACTTAACATATTATACCTAACTAAAAAATCAAATCAAATCAAATCTTCATTATACTCGCCGTATTACGCCGAAGCGTGTAACGAGTAGCGGGGCCCATCTCCGCGGCTTAGCGCCTGGGCTACACAGCTCCGAAGAAACGTCGCAACGGTGGCGAGTCCTTGGCGACACTGTGTCGATTTGACCGGCCTGGGAATCGAAACCCAGACCTCCCGCACCGATAGCGTGCGCTTAGCAACTGAGCTAACGGCCGGTTTATACCTAACTAAATAAGAATAAATTCTAGAATGCAATAGTTTTTCAAAAATTTTGTTAAATTGACATAAAAGTGATATTGGACGGCAATTAGAGGTTTTGTCGTGATCACCTTTTTTGAAAATCGGTATAACTTCAGCCACTTTTAACGAGTCAGGATATACGCCTTCACTTAGACAGTGATTAAAAAGATCACTCACATACTTAGATATTACAGGATTTGCGTACTTAATGAATTTAGTTTCGATATCGGAAGTCCTTGTAGCTTTCCTGTAGTTTAATTGTATTGAACACTTCTTGGGGTCTGCATGGAAACAAAAATATAGAGTCGCTCGCTCTGTTAGACGGGAAAGCGTAGCTGTTGGAATTAGAATTATTTGAGCTATCAGGTACTATCAAATCCGCCATTGATTTTCCTGAGTTAGTAAAATATTTGTTAAATTCTCCTGCAATTGCCTGAGCATTAGTGATGACAACACCATCCTCATTAATTACTTTAGTAGATTCTACCTTGCCACGTTTTTTATTGTAGGTTAATTCATTAACGATATCCCACACTTTAGCAGAATTCCCTTTGTGTTCGTTTAAAACGAGGTGATAGTAACTGCGCTTTGCGATTCTTAATGCACGATTTAGAGTATTTCTGTAAATCTTGTATTTATTATGAAGTACTGAATTATCACGATTTTTTCGCAGCTGTCTGAATAGCTTGTTTTTCGTTTGGATAGATTTTAGTAAGCCTCGTGTTATCCAGGGTTTGAGCCCGAGCTTTTTCTCTTTTGGAGTAGCTTTCCTTTTTGGAGCAAACTGATTACCAGTTTCAGCAAACGTAGCCAGAAAGACTTCAAAAAGTTCGTTTACTGGGGAGGTAGAAGCTTCAAAAAGGGGACCGAGTTTCCAATCTAAGCACTCTAAAAATTTTACTTGGTCAAATTGGGTCATATCCCTTATTTTATAATCGATAGTTTGTCGATTTTTACTAATAACTTTAGATATAATTGTGAAAATGGCGTATTGGTCACTTAAGTCAAAATTTGTCAAAACACCTGAAACCACCGATTTAGTTACATCATTTGTGTATAAATGATCGATCAACGTGCTAGAAGATGGGCCAATTCGAGTTGGCACATCTATCAAGCATCGATTATTACAGCTGATTAGCATGTTGGCATACCTTCGAACTGCATTGTTACTGGAAATATTCATGAAATTAACGTTAAAATCACCAAGACAATAAAATGGGTTTTTGCTGTTGTTTAGCGATATAAAGAGCTCACTCAGCTCATCAGTAAATTTATCAATCCCTGCTGTTGAATCATCAGGTGTGTATATACCACGCCAATGGATGAGGGTACATTATCACCTAGAATATCAATCCACAAATGTTCAGCATTTGTAATTACAATTTTAGAGTGCAGATTTACTCTGTATTTTAGCGTATTTTTTATATAATTTCCAACCCCACCGTACACGTTATACTGTCACTGTGAACAAAACTATATCCCTCCAGATCAATGTTGCGATTAATGTTGCCTTCTCGTAATTTAGTTTCAGAAAAAGCTAGAATTTCCGGTTGGTTTTTGAAATCAGCCAAGTAAGTAGCCAGCTCGTCAATATGCTTTTGTAGGCTTCTTATATTGAAATGAATTAGAAACAAGTCATTAGTTTTTTTGTTTTTGAACCAGCTATGTTTGTGGGACTCAACATAGTCGCATTTCCGAACAGCTCAAAGTAATCATTGTTGGTGAATCGGGTGATTTTAGAACACGCGTTGCTAATGTTACTATTTCGATCAATATTTGCACCGTGAGTAGACTGCCAATCATCACAATTGTTACTGTCAGATGAGCTAGTATTAGAGTAAGGACTTAGTCTACATTTCGAAGTGGGGTTATTTAATGAAGCCATTCTAAAGTAACGAGAATTAGGGACTATCGATTGGCAGGGTTGATTAGTTAATCAGTTTTGACTTATTGTCAAAACTGTTAAACAAATGGTTGTCACTACGATTGATAAATAAAGGTCACTACGATTGATAAATAAAGGTTGATAATTTAGCGCCTTGAAGTCAATATTATCAATACCCAAGTTAAACAAATCGTCAGGTGACGATACAACAATCCAGTTTCCTTCACCTTCGTCTTTGTCTTTTTTTCGTAGACCTTTGCCTTCACCGTTGCGGTTGGTATTATTGTCATCGGTTCTGGCTGATTCTTTCATCCGTATTTTTCGATTGTGACTATGGCACATGACAAATCTGTCACCGCAATTGTTCTTCACGTAGTTCAGCAGCTTATAACGCAGCTGGGTCAAGTTTTCAGTGATGAAGGCATCCCGAAAATTTGCCTTGTTTTTGAGTTCGGCTTTCGCAAATAAAAATTCATTTCGTTTTTTAAAACTCACAAAACGCGCAATGATCGGACGCAATTTGGCCCTTAGGTTAGGCTTTTTGCCCAGCCTATGACATCTCTGTATATCCCAGTCTTCTAGTTCAATATCAAGTTCATTGGCAATTTGGTGAAGTACTTCTCCGTCGTCCTTTTTGCTTCTGGATTCTGGCACTCCATAAATGCGAAGATTTTCTCGTCATAGAACAAAATCTGTGGGACAAAGAACAAAATCTGTGGGACAAAGCATCTCATCAAACTTCTGAGCAAGAAAATTTGTGAGTAACTGTTTTTGTCCCACTATGTGCAAACATTAGCAAGGTTTTTCATAGCATTTTCCTCTTTTGGCAATTTCTTGTTTTTCATCACATAAACGATTTAAAAAGTATTTTCTAACAATAAGAAAATTAAAGTTTTCATTTTCCGAATTAAGAACGCACACATGCAAAATACTTTATTAAAATAATATTCTGCAATTAATAACAATTCAAGTTAGTAGTAGCAGTGCCTTATACAGTTATTCCACACCGTCAAAAGCGTCAATGCAACAAGAAATACAGTAAGATATTAAATACAGGAAGATATTAAAAATGGTACAAGAGAAGCAAAATAGTGACAAACTTTGTAACAAACAGATACAAAAAATGTGAAAATGATAAAAAGCAAGACTAAGCATCGTTGCAAGTTTGCAACTCAGACTTACATACAATGGTGGGATTCAACTGGTTCTATATAATCGTCTCACAAAATTTTGCTAGATTAGCGAACCGGCCAGCATTACTGTTTATACTTGTGCCATTAGTTAAAACAGAACCGAATGAAAATATGACCTTGATTATGGAACCGCCTGAGAAAAAATTTCAATCCCACCACTGCTTACATATGTGATTGAATTTTAAATCTTGAGTTGCAAAAATATTGCTATAAAAAAATTACCCGGCACTGTGGCAAACAACATTACACAAAACATTCAACGCATGCCAAAACCAACTACTTTGACCATAGCAATTCTGTACTAAAACTACATAAATTTCAAAATGTGACTGTCATTGAAAACCCTAAGGTTGAGAACGAAGAAGATTTTGCTGAAGATATAACTAGGCCATTGAGGAAGCTTATTTATTCAGTTGTTATTTTGGTATATAAGGTTTATTCTTTTTTTGACTTTTTTGCAAGTAATTTTTTTGGCTAGGGCTATTTCTATGGGCCCATACAAATAAGCTCTTTGTTTCTTATATTATCCCTCGCGCTCTTCCCAATTGTACAAGAGCGTGATGAAGTAATAAAATAAACCAAAGAGACAAATGTTACGGCCCATAAAAAATACCCACTTACAATTCTTTGGGCTATTTGGGTTTGGAATTGGGGTTTGCATTTGGGACTCAGGGTTTGGATTCAGAAAGTTTTTACAATTGTGTTTCATCGTCTGATCATAGGCCTACGTGGCGTAACAGAGCAAAATGACATTTAGGTCTGTCTTGCCACAGGGTAACGTCTAGTATCAGCCACCGGGTTTGGTTAGGTAAACTGAACAGAACCCTAACTAAATTTAACCCTAACCAAACCTAACCGAACCTGGGAGCTGATACTAGACGTTACCTCCTGCCACATGCGGCAAAATATCCGATGCCTTAAAAGAAAAAATAATAAGTATCCACTATAATTGCATAGACGAAAATATTGTTTGCCACAAGCGAAGAATTTATAGCTCCAAGTCTCTTGAATCATACTAGCCTACTATTGCCATTTGCCACACCAAGTAACAAGGTTTCCAATTTGCTTATTTTTATGACCGTATTTAGGCTAATAGCCGCAGAACTGGAGGGTAAAAATGAAAAAACTATCAATCAACAGTACCAGTAGCCAGTATTCTGGTTGCCTATAAAAATGATATTTAAGCTGACTAGGTTAGGTCCTACAGTCCTATGCTATAGACCATGTTTTGCTGACTACGATACCAGTAACTCTTACTAACTATACTTGGAGCTTGTTTGAATCAAGCCGCACCTTACAACAGGCAGATATATGACAAGCACAAGAACCGCTAGTGAGTTAATTTATTAATGGGAATTAGGGCCTAACCTTAACCCCAAATTCCCAAATCCTAACCCCGGCTTAATTCAAACAAGCTCCGTATATTTTTGGCACTGGGCAGTGTCTATTTTGCCAATAGTGCCCAAACACTGATTGGCCAAAAATTTTAGGTTTGTAGGTTAACTCGTGTGTACCACATCATACGCATGACTGTTGATAGGCTTACATCCATTTGCACACTCGGTTTTAAAAAAATTACCCAAAAAGTATCTTACCGCAAACGGCAAAATAGACACTTCCTATACTTTTTATTTTGGTCTAGCTTCAATTCTTATATTGGTACCAGTTTTACACTTTTCTGCTTTTCTCATTAGCCTTTTGCTCATAAGCACAACGTCTACAGCCTAGCAAGATTTCAATTTCATCCTCTCACTTTCAAAGCCAAGCAGAATCAACCTAGCCTAGCAAACTCAGTGGCAAATGCCAAACTTCAGCAATCCCCATTTCATCAAGGCAATGAAGCTACATGACGTCATTTCACTTTTTAAAGTGAACACCTTGAATGACGTAGAACTGTGCATTAGGTTGCAGCTGATCGCTTTTTTCTTTTTTCAGTTTTTTGAATTGTTTATTATAGTCAAGGTGTTCATCTGGATCGGGTGAACACCCTGGTTGTTTATGGTAATCGCAAAAATTTGCAACTATTCATTATTTTAAAGGGGAAAGTAGCAGAAGTTACTTTCTAAACGAAAAAGTTTATTACAAAAGTTTCAAAAAGTAAAAAAGATTATAGAAAGTTAGAAAAAAGTATTTTATTGGAAATGCCAGGGTGTTCACTGAACACCTTGAACACCCTGAGAATACGCCGCGGATAGTAAGGTGGCAGAGTATGTTAAGCTACTTTCGCGTAATATTTGTTTCCTTCATTGTTAAAACTTCGAATAAATGTTAGCTAACGTATTTAAATGTAGTGAGTACTTAGCTGGTTATTGGGTTAGGATTAGAGCTGTTAATAGGTTAATGTATGTTGATGTGACCAACCGCAAACAGGCCTTGGTGTTATCCTGTCTACTGTCAGCAAAATGGACACTGCCAATTTTTCAAATGCAATATCAAACCAGGTAATTAAATTTCAGCATCTAAATATGCTAGTTATTCAAAATCTCTTAGCATACGAAACAATTCACCATTAAAAGACTGGCAGCGGCTATTTTCACCAGACAGTAAAAAGAGCCTGGTGGCTACTTTTACAAGACAATAAAAATCTTATAAATGCAATTATAAATGATCAAATCGATGAAATACATGCATTACCTAACCTTAACCTTGCAAAAACATGTAAGAAAAACAAAGAAAAACTTTAGTAAAAACAAAACAAAAAATCTAGTGATAACTAAAGGTTGCCAAACATACATTCCGACATAGTAGTGACTCTGTAACTTTGTGATGCACAAACGGATGCCTTAACACTGTGCCATTCCTGTCGTCGACCAAAATCGTTCAAAATGCATGTATAAACAAACATAGGCCTACACGTATGTGAGGAGATTTTTTCGTCTTGTAAAAATAGCCACTAGGTTCTTTTTTCAGTCTTGTGAAAATAGTCACTTCCTAAAAGATTTATATGTAGGCCTATATACACATTAATAAGATGAGAAGAAGTCTCAAAGACTGGTTTATAAACACTAACAGCCCTTGCAAATTAACAAATTTAGTTGTTCCAATAAGGATGCCATCTCTAAATATGTACTGGTATACTGCACAGCTACACATATGGCCTACCAAATATTATCACTACTAACCTCAATTTCAATTTCCCACTCCACATTTGTGACAATATCATTTAAAATATGCAGTTCCAACATTATCTGACACTATGATCGGTAAAGTTGTCGTCCTCGCGTCAAATCGGGTTGGGGTCGGGGGGGGGGGGGGTTGACACGAAGATGATTTGACGCGAGGACGATTTGACGTGAAACGTGTGTAATGAGGGTCGGCGGTTGGGGGAGGGGGGTCGAGATAGGGAGAGTTGTCGTCCTCGCGTCAAATCGTCTTCGCGTCAAGTCGGCCGCGTCAAGTTTGTTCGCGTCAAATTGTCCGCGTCAAATTGTCATGTACCCTCTAGCATGTGGGCATTCAATACAGTGAAAAAAATAGGCAGTAGCAACAGTCTAACAGTGAAGAACAGACAAATGGAGTTTGTTGGATTAATTCAAAGAGAGACATACAACACTATTGTAATGTTGGGCGGATGAAAATAGCGATCCACGACCGGTTTCGCTCTCATTATGAACTCGTCAGGTGAATAATTAGGCCTAGCTAATAGAAAGTTGTGCAAAAAATAAAGAAACATAGGGTAAAAAGACAAAAGAAACATACGAAAAGTACAAGATAGGAAATATCAAATGGCCAAGATCGCAACTAACGGAATTTTGGACGCAATCAAAGTAACGTCAATATAAACTGAATATGGTAAACCGACTCTTCTTCAGAATCAAATCTGCCTGCTAAAACTGAATGAAATGATCCTGAGATGTCCATAGAATCCAATCAGTCAACTCCATGTAAAGAAATAAGCAATAAAAGAGTAAAATAAAGAACTTAAAATTCCTAAACAGAATACGGCGTCGTCAATCTCAACAGTAACGAGATACGTCACAAACAACTTTTCACAATGCAGGTCGAAATCACGCGATCATCATTTCACAAAAAACGATGTCAGCGCTGGCACCGTGGTGATTGTGCATTTGTGCAAACTTATTCTGATCTCTGCCTAACCTGTGGTGCTACCTCATGGAATCCAGTTTATGAACCTCTGCTTCAGGCAATATGTAGCACATGTTGACGAAATTTTCGCTTTCACACTTCTGAACTAAATTGAAATGGATTAAAAATTAAACCGAAACGAAAAATTGGGGATGGCTGAAATTATGACATAAAAACCCTGTCAACATTGTCATAAAATACCCCCATAAAAATTTGTGTGGGCGCTCATGGCTGCACCCTCAACACTTTGTTGCGGCATCGACTAGTTAGAACAGAGATCCTTACCTGGGGTTTGCCAACCCCTGGCGATTTATGAGGAAATTTCTGGGTGTACTTGGATGCAGAGGCGTAGTTGGCACAACATTTAGGGGAGAGCGAGGGCCGGATTTAGAAAATGAGAAACCCACCGTTTTCATTGGACCTCAGTGATCGATTTCTAAAAAAACAGTCTCATGCGTTAAATATAGGGGGGCCAAAGCTTCGGTCCCCCCTAGCGATGCCAATGCTAGGAGAGCAGTCTAGTTTTTATGTGTTGCTATTGTTTAACCTCGCATACTGGAAAAAATGTTCGTTGATTGAAAACAGCGCGCACATCTTATCTGAGTTTGCGTTATTGCGATGCCCCACTGCGTAATCCACAGCTTTTTTTAAACTCTTGCTCAATGTTCTTAACTGAATAATGAAATCTGAATTCAAACAAAGGACCATTAATTTGGTGTCACCTTCCAAGTCCCACTCAGATGGGACTTAACGATGGAAAGTTAAGAACTCCTGAGTTAAAAGCTATAGCCACACAAAATATTTTGCTCACCGCAGCCCATTAGCGTTGACGAATAACGGCATGAGTGATTAGCAAAATGTAATAATAAATACGTGAGACCAAAAAATAACTTTGCCGTTGTTGCACCTCATCACAATCGGTACAAAACGTCATAATCAGTTTTATTCACATTAAAATCGGATTTAATGATTTGTGTTCTCTTAGCAATAGCTATCATAGATTATACAGTGGAAATACTCATTAATCTATTTTATATTTATTACCACGCAAGCTATTAAAGAATTCGACACATTTTAGTAAGTACAAGTTTGAATTTAACCTTTATTTCAATATATTCTAATCTAAACACATAAAAATAGCTTGGTAAATGTAGCGTATGCAGTAGCTCATTAATTTTCAAAATCTTGGGACCACAGAAGTTTTTCACACTGCGGTAGGGTGTAAACTGTGGTACTAACAAGAGCCTTAAATGTTTCGGTATATAAGTTGAAATATGTTTTTATGTAGACGCTTCACTATACTGTAGATTATATTGATTGCCTTAAGTCAATGTGCGTTACTGTCTACGCTATTTAATCTGGCTGACAGAAACCGAATCTGCCTTAACGGCGGGACACCTAACGATGTTCAAGCTGGGCAGTGGCAAACGTCCTTTTCAGGACGGGGCGATGCGCACCTTCGGCGCACCGTCAATAAGCTCCAAAGGCCCAGCATTCTCCAACTGAACATCGAAGGCCTCACTGCAAGCAAGATGAGCGTGTTGCATCATCTTGCGTTACAGTGTGAGGCACTCGTCATCCTCTTACAGGAAACCCATTGCACCTCGGTAGAAAAGTTACATCTTCCGAGCTACCATCTAGCTGGGTTTTCCTTGAGCAGGAAACATGGTCTTGCTACGTTTGTCCATGAGCGTCTGAAGTGGATCCTAATCGACCAGTCCCCATCGATCAGGTTTGCCAGTGCTTTTGCAAGGTAATAAGCACTGCGGCGAAGAAATGCATCCCTCGTGGTCGACGATCAAACCACATACCTTGCTGGGATGCGGAGTGTGAAGAACTTTATCAGCATTTCCTGCAATCACCTGGGGGCCCTGATTCGGATAGGGCTGCCACAGCCCTACTCACAAGGCTCGACGGGAAGCGGAGAAATCGCTGGTCAGAGACGCTCCGCAACATTGACTTTTCGCACTCCAGCCGGCTGGCATGGAATACTATAAACAACTTGACTGGTAGGTCACGACAATCCCCTCGTCAATGTCCCGTTTCAGCTGATGCTATTGCTTCTCAGCTGGTTAAAAACGGGAAATACGAAGGTGTGAATCGATGCTCATCTCGGCTCGTTTTACAGGAAGTGTCTGATCTTTGGAGGGCTGAGCCATTACATCCTGCGAATGTCTCCGGGAGTTTCTCCCATCGGGAGTTCGCTGCTGCCCTCCAACATTTAAAACCAGGCAAAGCTCCTGGACCTGATTCCATTTGTCCGGAGCTAATAATCCATGCTGGAGCCGGCTTAAAATCTTGGCTACGTGGCTTTCTATCTTCCTGCCTGCACCACCTCAAAATTCCTAAGATCTGGAGAAAAGCGCTAGTAGTAGCGGTCCCAAAGCCTTCGAAACCGGTAGAGGACCCAAGGAGCTATCGTCCGATCTCCTTGCTCTGTGTTCCCTACAAGATTCTCGAGCGACTTATCTACGCCCGCGTCGAACCTCTTATTGACCCTCTGCTCCCACGGGAACAGGCGGGTTTTCGACGCGGAAGATCCACCGTGGATCAAGTCACTTTGCTCACGCAAAGCATTGAGAATGTATTCGAAGCGAAAAAGAAGGCCGGTGCCGTCTTTATCGACCTGACAGCTGCCTATGACACTGTCTGGCACCGTGGCCTCACCTGCAAGCTGTTGCGGCTTCTGCCGGACAAGCACATGGTTCGTATGATTATGGAGCTGATCCGCAATAGAAGCTTCACCCTTACAACTGGCGACAGCAAGCCTAGCAGGTTATGACGCCTGAGAAATGGCGTCCCCCAGGGATCGGTCCTGGCCCCCCTCCTTTTCAATATCTATACATACGATATCCCCTCCATAACCTCCAAGAAGTTCGCCTATGCCGACGACCTGGCGATACTTCATACATCTGGAGAATGGAAGGAGTTGGAAAGGATTCTAAGCCAGGACATGACTACACTCTCGGAATATCTCCAGACCTGGCGATTGAAGCTTAGCCACACTAAAACGGTGACGGTGGCCTTTCACCTCCACAATCGAGAGGCTAAGCGTGAGCTTAAGGTCTGTAACATCGGTAAGACCTTACCTTTCTGTCCAGTTCCCACTTATCTTGGGGTCAAACTGGACAGATCGCTCACATATCGTCCTCACCTGGAAGCATTGCGCAAGAAGCTATGTGCTCGCGTCTCACTGTTGAGGCGACTTGCTGGAACAGGTTGGGGTGCTAGCGCTAAGACATTACGCACAGCTGCCCTGTCTCTGGTCTATTCGACTGCCGAGTACTGTGCACCAGTCTGGTGCCGCAGCGTGCACATACGGCTTATCGACAGTGTAATAAATGACGCCTTGCGCATTGTCACTGGGTGCCTGCGTCCCACTCCATCGGTCTACCTTCCGGTTCTTTCAGGCATCCAGCCAGCTGAGCTTCGCCGCCAAGGAGCGACACTCTCCCTAGCCAACCGCAGCTCTCTGGACCCTGACCACATTTTACATGGCCAGTTTCATGAGTCACAGGACGTATGTAGGGAGAGATTGAAATCTAGACGCTCATTTGTACCTGCTGCTCGGAAATTACTAGACAGTCTGTCTGAGATGGACGTCCGTGCAGCCCAGTGGACGAACACGAAATAGGACATGGAGTACTCTGCCAACGCATTGTCACTTCACGCTTTCATTCCCAAGGCTAGCTCCAGACCCTTGGGTATGGGTCTGCCGAGGGCAGCCTGGATCAAGCTCAACCGTCTGCGTTCTGGTGTTGGACGTTTCTGTTCGTCCATGTACAAATGGGGTCTCGCTCCTCTAGCGAATTGTGAGTGTGGTGCCAGTGAACAAACCGCAGATCACATCATCTCACAGTGTCCCATACATCGAGCACCCCGAGGTATGTTTGGTCTAATGGTTTTGGATGACGAAACAAGATGCTGGCTGAAGTCCCTTACAGTCGGGATCTGACCCAAGCAGTTTGGTGGCCAGGGTGGTAAAAGGATAAACCCTCAGCTTTGGTCCTTCCATCTGTCTTGGAAGAGATGCCCCGCCAAACGACGACGACGACGACTACCGCAGATCACTTTACATCACATTTGTATTTTGATGTGACGTATGTCTTGACATCTAAGTGTGATGTAGCTAGTTAATCTCAGCCAATAATTATGTCCAGTTATGCGTGAAAACAAAAGAAGCGGAACGAACAAACAAGTAAACAAACAAGTTGGTTAAAATCAAGGCAATTTTTTATCTTGTAAATTAAAGTTGTCGAATTGTTGCGTCATGAAAAACTAATACGTTGTATTTTGTTTATGACGCAATAACCGTGAAAAATTGGTACGAAATGAGAAATTTGCAAGGGACAAATTAATGTTTCGACTATAATCAAAGTCTCGTCAGCCTTGCTACGCACAACCAATCCAGGCTAAACTCATTCAGACTGTAAAGACTCTTTTTTGCATTGCTTTACCTGAACATCTCGACTTCACCTCTTTTCTAGGTTGTGCCCTATTTTTGGCAGGCGACTGGCCCCAAACAACCATGGGGGCTTCTAGTGATGTGGGCTAGTTAGGCTACCGGTAACTTAGTAGTGGGTTAGTGGTTATAGGTTCTTTAATTGGGTCTCGTTGTTTGGGGCCAGTCGCCTGCCAAAAATAGGGCACAACCTAGAAAAGAGGTGAAGTCGAGATGTTCAGGTAAAGCAATGCAAAAAAGAGTCTTTGCAGTCTGAATGAGTTTAGCCTGGATTGGCTGAGCGTAGCAAAGCTGACGAGACTTTGGTTATAGTTGATACGAAATGCTTGTGCTGTAAACACGTTGATTAATATTTTTGCTGTATAGGCTGTACCCTCGGTATCGTCCTAATTTTTGTTGTTAATTTTGACTGTCGCTGTTTACAAACCCTAATTTTTGTAGAGCCAAACTTCAAAAACATCTCAAATTTCTTAAAACTGCATTTGTGTGGGATACAATATCTGGCCCTGATGCTTTTTAAGTCAAATGACACGGCAATGGGCAGACAGCGTGCAGATTTAAGCCGATTATTTAAATCTCTAAAAAATTTCATCGGCGGTAAGCTAAATGGAGAGAAGTGATTTGAATATATAAGTCTATAAGGGAATGAAAGTTGGTACGGAAAACAGTGCGCTTTTTGACAAACTTTTGTGATGAAATGAGTAAAATGTGGAATCGAATGGATGAATAATTCAGCGGTCGAATTTAATTTATATGCTCGAAACTCATGATATTAAATAATTATAATCGAAGCACACCAAGTTTTCATTGAAGTTGCATAAAAATGTCTGAGTTTATTTTTCTTTTTACTGAATCTCGATAAAATACAAATTAGCGTAGTATCATCGCGAAGGCAGGGTATAACGATGATTGTAACACAATGACTTGAAATTGTTTCGACGCAGAATCTTCGCGTTATTCGAAGCAGATTTCATCGATTTCTTACCGAAGCTTTATTTGCAGCCAAAAAATACAAAAAGGTTAGTTATTTTTATCCCTTTTTCTTAGTCGCATATTTATTCTGACAACGCGCGAAAGCAACCAAAATGCATGACGAGCTTGATAAGGAGTTGCCGACCAATTGCCTACCTATGAGGTTGCCAACCATTCTACATTTCGAAGGACCTTCATGGAAATGAGATCTTTGCGCTGTCCTTGCCCTTCAGAAAAGTTGGAAAGGAGGCTAAATATCCTGAATCGTTTTTGCAACAAGAGCAGAAACACACTTAAAAGTACCATAACCAAATATCACGTAACTTCTCCTGCGAAGTGGTCTGCAGTCATTTTTGCCTCGGTCGTTTGATACAAACGAAATTGATCATTGTCTTAAATTAGAAAGGATAACTTGAAGTGTTTTTATTACAGAATTTTCATATTATTCCAAGCAAAATTTTTTCCGTTTTACCGAAGCTTATAGATTGAAAGTTTTGCAGCCAAAGAGCAGCACTTAGGTTTGTTACGTTTTATAATTATGATTTTTTAGTTGCATGTTTAACAACTTATCACAAAAACACGATCAGTCGTTATAACGAGCTCGCTCAGAATTTACCGCGGTCACCTGTCTATCAATCTACCATGAAAGAAGCCCTTTGAGGGGTTTCCTAACGGCGCTGTTTGTTTTCTACACTGTCTCTGTAACAGCCTACCGAACGTCCAGCTGGAAAGCTGGGAATAACAATATCTGGATATTTTAAACCCAACTCGGTATCACCCAAAGTCTACCAGCCCAGAGATGCGATTCGGGCTCAGGCATCAGTTTGAGTAAAACTTGGAACCGAGTTCCGAGCGCGCATACAGTAGATAAACGACATACTTTTTTTCAGCCCAAAGGTAGCTGCAGATGTTTTAATTTTGTGGCCTGTAATTAATAGTTTTAATTGAGAAATGGCTTTCGGGCTTTTTTCGACCTGCTTGTAGGACTTCAAATTAAAACCGCAGGCTCGGACCAACCCTAGTTCGCCTGTTTGCAATTATTTACCAGCCAGAGAAAGACGCTCTACCTACGAAACTATCTGATTGGTTAAGAACTAACTTGTTTTTCAAAATAATAATTGCGTTTATTGAGGCAATGCGTAGATGATGAAGCAATTTTGCTTAACAGAATGGATGAAAATCAGATGGTTGGCAAACAAATATCAGCGCAAGAAAAAGTCATAGTTCCTAAATCGAAAAAGAACATAGTGAATAAGGAAGAACTTAGTGCAGCGAAAAAGGAGCAGGTATGAAGTAAAGCAGTTTAGAATGAGTCGGGTATGAGCCATATATCAGAAACCACGACCGCTCTCAATGTTGACCTGAGATTGATGCAATTGTTCATCCAGTCACGTTCATTCTTCATCGTCAAAGAGCGACGGAAAAGCTGTAGCGAGCTCGGAAAGCAATTTGTCAAAAACAAGCTCGAAAAAAAAAAAGAAAATGGCTGCAGGCGCTGCTTTCTGCTCCTTCATCGTAGTGGAAATGCGGGGGACGATTGGACCTAACGGACAACAGCATATTTCCGTGATCATGTGGTCAATTCGCGGTTTCATTTTAGTGAAAGAAGTGAAGTTTCGGGATAGTTTTGAGACTATAGGAAGCTCGCACGCAGTGTGATGATGTCGTTTGCATTGGTAGCTAAGTGAGTCCCGTGCTTACTGGAGGTAGCGAGTATACATCTAGGTGACAACTCTAAACCAGAATATTTTGAGAAGGAAGTTCAAAATGGCTACCAGGGGACCTTTCGGACGGGACCTATCGGACATGTTCAACCACTCAGATGCTGTCTGAAAGGCGTTGCTTGATATTGCAAAAATCTTCCCACAACCCGTCTCAGTCGCAACAACAAAGCGACTGAGCGAGATTTTACGTACAAAACCTACAGACCTACAGTGTGTAGATTATGTTGCCGTAATTATCGTTTATTATACGTAGTTGTTCGTGTTATTACACATTTGTTCTTTATCCAACTATAGAAACGATCTTTATAAAGCGTTCTCTTTTACTTTAGGTCACATTTGCAGCTGTCGGAAAGGTTCCGACCGTATGGACGAAAGGTCACCATGGGTGGGGATCGTTCGGACGTTTGAGTGACACTTTTCATTCGCAAATACAATCACCCATGACATTTCAAATTTTTCCGTTTGAGTGCGGGACAAATTAACCACCAACCAAACTCCAACTTAAACTAAAAAGCGTCTACGATTGTCTAACCAGTTGGACAAAAAATAAAATTAAGTAAAATTTGTCCGATAGGTCCCACACTTCCCTACTCGGTGTCTATGCTGACAAGTCTGAACTTTCAAGAATTTGCCCCTGAGTGAAAATCAATTGTATTTAAAACTTCCTAATATTTTTTTAGAACAAGAAGGATGAAGGCTTTAAGCAATTGCTAGACAAAATGAAAAAGGACCAGGATTCCATACAATTTCTCGCATTTTTTTTTAAAAAACGGTAAGTAACTCGAAGAAAGTTTTTGATGATTTTGGTACAAAATAGCTGCAGCTGCATTCTGTTGGGTTTTATACAATTTTTGTGGATACTTTATATATTTCATGTAACTACATTGACTTCAGAAGACAGCCGTTATGATAAAGTTTTTTTCGCATTCATAATACGAAAGTATAATACTGTAATAATACCGTTTCTATGGCGCTCTTTTCTGATGGAAAGTTAGATCAAAGGCGCTTGACAAAATAACAAAAAATGTAACGTACCAGTGAAAACAATGCAGTTAAATACAGTAAATATAAATATGAAGTTGCAATGATAAACCTGAAAAAAAATGGTCCCCGGTATTCGCGTTAAGTACTTAGACTGGCTGGAAATGTTTAATATGAAATTATCCTGGTAAAACTATGACCATTTATTGCAGTGCCGCTGCGGAGAATTTATTTGCCCACCAGCTTCACAAACTATCTGCTTCTAAAGCAGCAAATTGCGCTACACTGAAGTAAGTATAAAGCTACAGTTTGAAAACTCGCTTGTTCATTACTTGCATTGTATTTTCAGTTGTTTATTTAAAGCTCATTTTGACAAGATGGTTGGTGTAGTGGACAAAGACATAGCAATCGGCGCGGAAGTTCGCGGTTTGATTTCTGGGACGGTCGATTTTTGTGGTTCGGCTCTCGGGGGTTGATTCCCTGCATGGACGGTACAGTCAATCGGAAAGAGTGTCGCTAACGGCGCGCCATCACTGTTCGTTGCCCAGACGCTAATTAGCGGAACTAAAACCGGTTCCGCGAATTAACGAAAATACGATTTGATTTCTTTATTTCGAGCAGCTTTGGAGCAGAACTGTTATCCGTCACAAAGAAATCCGCCACATTTCACAGCAATTTTGCTTACACATGCGAGAAGCTAAGTAAAGAACTAAAGAAGCTACACGACAAGCAAAGAACTAAACAAAATCAAGTAAAGTCGCTGATATTGCGTCCTATATACTAAAACCATGAATGCATTTATTTGCGTTTGAAGACGATTCTACTCGCAACATAAACAAAAAATTGCGGACAACTAAGAAACCGGTGTTTTGATTTGCTGGAAATGAATGAGAAGCAAGGGAGAGTTTTACGTCGGCCTACCTTACGTTAAGTTAAAGCTGAAAGGAGAATTATTGTGTTGTGAAAAATCTAGCGATCTGGCGCCCGGGTAGCTCAGTTGTCATGACAATGCTATCGATAGGAGGGTCTGGGGTTCGATACCCGGGTCGGTCAAACCGAACACATTGTCGCCAACGGCTAGCCATCGCTACGAGGTTTCTTCGGAGCTGTGTTGCCCCAGGCGCTAAGCTGCGGAGATGGACCCCGCCACTCGTTACACGCTTCGGCGTAATGTATCGAGTATAATGAAGATTTGATTTATTGGTTATAGGCTTAAACGCTGTTTCGCCAACTAAGGTAACGTAAGCAAGTGCTTTTTTGTAGCAATGCTCAATTTGATAAAAGAGTCATTGCTTTTCTTGTGCAATGCGCAGATATCGAAAGATATAAAAAAGGCTCGCTCTTTGCTCCAACAACTCAAAGATTCGGCTAAAGATCTCAAAAAAAGAAAAGAAATCTATAAACAATTGGTAGGCAAAGTTGATGAAAAAAAACTCATGGGATACTTGCCTCAAGGTATAGCCAAGGTAAACAAGTTTTGTTTGAATTCATCAGTTATACGGTAGTTTATAACTGGGGCATTAAACGTTTTTTTCTTTTGATTACACAGTATTGAATATTGTGAATCGATTACCCTCTTGTGACTGCCGTAACTTTTTACCGATATAGTGATTCAATATTTATAAACTTTAATAGCAGTGTGGTTTGCAGAGATGACTTATCATTAACAATTGATCTGTGTCAGCTTATTACGGTTTTGAACTCGAATATATCAACCAATCTAAACTTGATGTTTACGAACAAAAAATTTCATGTGTGGTGCACTTCCATACTCAAATCAAATAAAGTAGCCTATTTGAATTTGGCTTGGTAAAGTTTTGTTAACTCAGATTCAAATGAACTATTTTCAACATTGCGATTGCAACGTTGCTACTCGTATATGGAATTTCGTGGATTCACTTTGCTTAAATTACAGTATACGCCACGTCTGACCAACCAAATGATTTTGTGTATTTTTATAAGTCCCCCATTACTTATCAATGTTATCATCACATTTTTAGGCGATGTGGGCAACATCTTGATAGTAAAGAAAGCATATTTTTTATAAAAGTGTTGTGTCTGTAACATTTAGGTGGAAACAAACATGATAGAATCCGGTCAAAAGTACAAAACAAGAGTTGAAATGCATGTCAGCTTAAGAAAAAAATACGACGACAGAATGGTCGAAATGTGGAAGGTATTTTATCATATTCACTAAAATAATACTTTATGATACAATAGATTGAGAATGTTGATAAGCAAAACTATTGTAATGCTACTCAAAATCCATTTGGTCCTTAAACGTGTAACAAGAATTGATGAACTAACTGTGCATCGCTTGCTTTTGCAATAATATTAATGCGCATAAATGAACGCAAATAATCTTGCAGAAAATACAAGAAATGGAATTGGAGATTGCGCAACAACTTCAAAACTCCCTACAAACATACATATCGACACAAGAAAATGGCAATATTTCTGCTGCATATGTAAGCTGTGTAATCAATCCTGTTCAGTGTGACCATTTGCTCTTGAATTTGAGACTGAAAAAGTGTTTTTGTTTTCTGTTTTAGTTTGCTTCACGCCTAATTGTCCGGTGCTTAATCGTTGCTCTCAGCGATGTGAAATGTTGCTTTGCATCAAGGCTTTCCATGAAACAACAAAATGTTCAAAAAACTAAAAACAAAGCAACCACAAAATGTCTGTGTGATAGCTATGAAATTGAATTTTCCAACTGATCGCTAAACTAAACTTAACGGCAAAACTCAACTTGTTCACATAAATGTTTCAAGCGATACCTGGATGTTGCAGTTGCGATGCTTCTAGTTTAACTATGCCAAGTTTAGATCTGTTAAACTACTGTAAAGGCTTTCAATTTCAGGCTGTTCCATTTTTCGTTTTTCAGGTTCTTGAAAATTTTAACGGTGAATTTTTAATCGATAAACAAAGAACAGGTCCAAACAAAATTGATATGCCGGGTATGTTCAGTCGTTCATTTTAAACAAACAAAAAACTTGAAACATCAAATGACTCCGTCAAGATCGATGATTGCTTTTATGGTTTATATCCCATAAATGTATCGCTCAGTAAAGGTTTTTGAAGTAATATTAATCACCTAAGAAAAATGGAAAACAATTATACGGGGTGTTTTGAGTGGTGCTTATTAGTCTTATTTCTTGAAGTTATGTTTCGCTTCAATATTTTAAAAATGTACAAATAGAAAAACTATAAAAAGTTTTTGATTTATTTGACAGAAAATACGTTATAGTCTGCGTAAAGCACTGCAGTGCTGAATTTTTGCTGACGAAAAATGTTTTTCTCGTGGTCTAGAACATCTGAAACATCAACTGATTGACCTGGAAAGTGAACTAAACGATTGCAAATCTGTACCCAAGAGAAAACCCAAATCGCCTTCTGTTCACCTGAACTGCTTTAATCACAAAACCAAACAAGAAAAATGTGCAGCAAATCCGAAGTCTTGCTTAGCGTAAGTCAAATGCTGCATGTCAACTTTTAGCGCGTTTGCGGCGTTATTGCCACGATACTGATTGCTCCAGAATAAATGCAAATTCATCACATTTTTGTGAAAAGCAAACTAAGGATTCAAACTGCGTTGCATAAAAAAAGTTAATAAAATCATAAGCGATCAAAATTGATAAGAGTACGCAGCAGGCCCATTTGTTAAGAGTGGCTTTGTATAAAATTTTGGTGCGATATTCGTTTTCTTGTGATTCGCCATTTAGGAATTTGTTTACACGGCAGTTACAATTTTGTAATATCGTCTATCGTTTTTGCAGCGACACATCTGATGAAGCAATGATTCCGGTAAGTGCTCTTAAAAATTGTTTTGAAACATTTGATAAATCAAATCTTCTATTAATCGTCACTCGTGCGCTCAGCTGCATTGTTTATTTCTAGAATGTGGATGAAGAAGGCTACGCGATCAGACCCGAAACACCCAAGGTGAATAAACGCTTTTCTAGGAGCTAATTTGAACTTCTAAAGCTTGAAATGCTTATATAACTTATTGCGCCAGAATACCAGAATCGAAATCGAATTTGAAACAACTTGATTGTTTACCATTCTAGTGCTTGACAAAAACGAACAAGAGTTGTAGTAGCGATTCATCATGGGGCGATGATCTGTTGGAACAAAAAATCATGGTCAAAATCAATCCGAAAAAAACGGTGAGCAAGGGTGAAAGGGTGATTTGAAATTCAATTATCTTTATTCCAAACTTTCGTGGTTGAACTTTGAAAGAGTCGAACGCTTATTCCAACGATTCTAAACTTTATTTTTACCGACACTCCTTCGAAGTTCAAACTAAACTATGACGACTTTTTGTTTTTAGGACAAAGCAGATTTGAACAATACCACTAATTTCGCGGATTTCTTCATCGCTCCACCACCGGTAACTTATTGCAGTCTAATAAAGCTAATAAATGCTCTGTGTTACAATTGGTAAATACCGTAGAAAGGCGTGTAGATCATTGTTTCCGGGTTGGGAGATGTTGATGTGAAATCCAATAAAGATGCGCAAGTTTGTATAATGGAAAAGCATGAACAATGGAAGATGCAGGGTGTGCAAGTGTGCATATTTATAAAACAGGGGGAGCATAGTTGACTTCAACAACCTGATAAGGGTGCGCGATGAAAAACAAATGATGTAGATGTAGGTTAATGGCACGCCAAACAATGTAGCTCTCATGTTTATAGCCTTGATGCACCGGCAGCTTATGTTGAGTGCTTCCAGATTTTACTGTACTGGTTTCAATCCACATCCTTCAACGAAGAATACTGCTCCATGTTTAATCTGGCCACAAACACAGCCCAAATATTACTCAATCAAGTCACAAATATTTGTCATCATGAACAATGTCAACATATTGAATATTTTCAATACTCTATTATAGTATTACTATTATTGTTGCAGGGTGACAAAAAAGCAAAGGATAGTAAGTGTCTTATTGCTAGTTTACGCGTATAATCGTGTTGTTCTTCTTTCGACTTTTCCCTGTTCAGAGTAACCACAACCTGAAAGTCTTCTCCATATGACTCGATCAACTTCGTCTCCTTCCCTTGCCTCCAACATCTCCATGTCTTTTCTCACCAAATCCATCGACCTTCTCTTTGGATCTCCTCTCTTTTACCATGTACTGCCATCTCTATCATTTTCCCCAACGTTGTCTTCTTCTCTCCTCTTGACGTGTCCATGCCAACGTAACCTTGTGCCACAAAGCTTGCCACCCAACTTTGCAATTTTTGCCGTCCCTCTCACATACTCGTTCTTTATCTTTTGTTGAAATGCCCATCTCATCATTTTAAACTCTGCTACTTCCATGTTTCCCTCCTGTTTTTCGGTCATCGCCACAGTTTCCATTCCATACATATGTGGCATGTCAAAACAATCTGCAGCGTATATTGCAACTGCTCAGATACCCAGGGTACGGGAACGTTCCCAAGATGAGGCAAATCATTGAGAAAAGTTAAATTAGGGCCCAAGGAAAACTGAATCAATTTCTTTTTTGCTCTAGCATTAATGTTGTTATGTTTAAGAGGTTACCACTACGGCTAACTTCGAAGCAGTAAAGCTCATGAGCGAATTAAGCATTACAGCACGTATGATAAACATGTAGGGTAGGCATCTATTTTATGAATAAAATCGACGACTCAAGATCGTTATTTTGATAATCTAATGGCGTAACCCCGTGATTTGCAGTGTCCAGGCCAAGCTGGCAGACCAAATGATGCAAGTTTTGTTTTGCTACTTTTTTATTTTTGAGTCGTTGTTCATCAGATCATATACCAAAGACTGAAGATGCTGGAAACAAAACACGATCAACCACATCCTCAAACTCGACTTCACCTCAAGATGTATACTTCAATGATTTGCCTTTCCCTGAACCAACTCAAAATATTCCACCATCGTCTGCAGCTTACGATTTAGACGTGGCCTTTTATCCCAACCAAGCCTCTTTACAAAAAAATGTTGAACCCTCCCAGCAGGACAGCCCAGTAAATTACGCCTCAAATGAAAGTTTTTTTGCACAATTGGACACCTTTGGCTTGAGAGATGTTGCAGACCAAGCTCAGCTTAGTAATTCCAATACTTCAAACAAATCATCTCAAGCTTCGCTCGCCTCAACCGTGTCATCCGATGTTAAAAAAGTTTTGAACACCATCCTCAATAAGTGTACAATTGCCCTAGACCCGTTTAACTCAACCAATCCACCAGCAGCAACATGTGAAGTTGGACAAAAACCTACAGAAGAAACAGCAAAATTTAATCAAAGCAGCCAATTTAATGCTGGTAGTAATTCCGTTGCCACATGTCGATCGCAATGGATCGCTTTTGATGATTTTCCGGAAGCAGAAGGATGTGCACCGTTGGAATCAAAAGCAACAAAGAATGAATTTGAGATGGGTAGGTTGGAATAACAGATAAAAACTTCAGGTTAATTTGAGCCAAACTCCATGTGAGTTCAATACAAATTCGCAAATCCCAGTTCAAGTTTTTGATTTTTGATTTTTCTTAGTTCACGTTCGGGGTTCAGTAAAATTAAACGTAATGCTGAAAAGTTCTGTATGGATTTTTGTCCCAAGAAAAAGTAGACACATGACATCAGCGCCATGGAATGTAATTTCGGGCACACACAAGCACCCAACAATTATGATCAAAAGCTTGTGCGTGAACAAGCGCCATTTAAGATTCTTTAAATTAGCTTTATCATTTCTCAAGAAAATCCCAGAACTAGATGGCAAGATTACGCTTAAGATCATAGTTGGTCTCGCCTCGGCATTGCACCAAAACTTTCATCTGGTTAATTCTTGCTATTTATTTTTCAGAAACGGGTCTCGGCAATGCTGAGGACAAAGATTGAAAAAACGATTTTAAAAATTCTATTTTTGTATTTATATTAGCGGCACTGTATTTGGTTTTGCCTAAGCGCCATCAAATTTTTAGTATTTTTAATATTAATTTTTCATGTTACTTTAACATATGTGTTATATACCAAACTTATGTAATAATTTTTTCAAATTGTCGCAATAAGGTTGAGAGTGATTAATTTGTTTGCTATCTCCACAAAGCTTCTGTTTTCAAGTGAATTGAGTTTTCAGGTTTTCTCGACGCTCCTGCAGTTCCGCAGATATCTTTTTTTGGAGTTGCTTGCTAAACGCTTATCATTTTCGTCTCCAGAAGAATTCTGTCAAGTTTGACAGAATGTCCCCCATCTTTTGGAGTTCGGGGTGGTTAGCACTAAGCAATTGTTAGAAAGCGAATAGTTCGTGATCAGGTTCAAACACAGAAGTAAAAATTGAACAGATACAAATGCTGCACCGTGTTTTGTCTATTTGATATGTTTATGATTGAACCAAATTGATAGGTCTTATTGTACCGTCTTGTAGTTGTGTTGAAATATTGAATTGCTTTGCTCGTTAAAATATTAGGCCTATACGTCAAATTGTTTAATCGTTTTTAATGTTGTTGCTGCCAATAAAACTTAATTAGTGGTCAGGGGAAGCGCTTCCCACAGTGCTCAACCGTCCCCTGGATCGCCACTGAACATAATTACGTTGCTGGGGTGTGTTTGTTACGCTTGCATCGCTAAAGGTCACATATTTTATGTTGGGAGTTGATACCTCACACCCTTCTTCCTCCTTTAATACAGCCTTGAGGCAGAAGGTATCTCACCATCGCTCTACTTGAGATGGAGGTCGTTATTGTGTTGGATATACGGACTATGGTTGGTTGATGGTTGAATCAATGTTAGATGTGCTGTACAGTGCACTGTGCGAGAATTAGCTGGTTTTTTAAGTTGTTTTTTCCATTGAAAAAAGGGTATGGTTTTAATTGGTTTAGAATGAGGCGACCTAATAGCAGAGCATTAAAGTGAAAAAGGTAATCACTAATCAGAATCATACAAATCACATTAGATTGCATGAAAGCAATCGCAATTATTACGCTACAGTATTTGACTTGAAACATCGGTGTTACTCGGTAATTTTCTAGTTAAGACAACAAACGTTGGCAAATGATCATGGATTTGAGCAGGGCCGGACTTGAACAATGAGAGGCTGTGTTTTTGATCACTGAGTCTCTAGTGATCGATGACCAGACTCGCCTCTTCGTATATAAAGTTCTTGATGGTCAACCTCCAAAAAAAGTCTTCGTTGTGCGTAACGAGGCCCCCATTTGTCCGAGGTCATAGGCTTCAACTTGCCTAGCCTATTGATGATTCCGTTCCTGGATGTCAGTCTGTTTAGCTCTAACATAACGGGGCAAGTTACTAAGTATCCTGAAGGAATCATTACGCGCAGCTTAAGTCTTTGATAGCTCACAATTACCCTGTCCACATGTCCAACTTTCGTGTGCATTAGGCTTACGGTTCTTGCTTTTAGTTTCTGCATCATGATTAATTTTTTGATGTCATATTCAAGAAGTGATTATGGCATCAGGAAATTGATTATGATGCAGAAACTAGAATCAAGCACCGCTGGCCTAAAGCCCACCAAATTTGGACATGTTGATAAATAACTGAGGTTATTTTCAAATTATATTGAACTCAAAACTCAACGGTCATTAAGGGAGACTGCGAAGTGAGCTTGCGCTCTTCGAGTCAGCAACACCCGTTGTATATGTCAAATGCGATCGGCTTCAGCCGCGAATGGAACTCGTCACGTAGGGTCTGTCACCTGCGCGCGGTACCGCTCGGCCATGTCGCTGACAAGTTGACCGGGTAAGTACTTTATTTATACCAAAAATGCGAAGCATGGTAAAATTAAGATGCAAAGCATAAATCAAAACAACCGCCTTGTCACTTGAGAAGCACGGAAGTAAAAGTTAGCTTTTAACCTATTAGTGCTATTACAAACAGGGACGTGCGGTCAGGGGAAGCGCTGCCTCGCCTATCTAAAAAACATGGCGAAGCATCAATAATTTTATCGCGGAATAAATAAATAATTTATGCATTAAAACCAAACCGTTTTGTTTCAAACAGTTTATGTCTAGGACAATCTTTTGTGATCGAAATAACTTAAAAATGTGATTTTATTTTTGCAAAAATGTAACCAAAATGTGAATTTATTAAAAAAAACTACAGGCAACAAAGAAGCAGCAGCGGTTTGTACCGAATAGCAGTGAAATAATCCTAATACGTGCGGAAATTATAGTACACGCACATTAAAGTATTTAACATTTTTTGGTTAAAAAGCTTCTGTCTTCAGCAAGCACAGGTTCAACATGGAAAAACTGGTTACTACTACAGCTTGTACCACTGAGAAGAAGCAAGCCGGTGCGAATGGTCAGAGGCCCTGGCCTGGGTGATTTTTTTTTTCTAAAAAAAAGTTCATATTAAAGATTTAATTTTTTCAGAGGATGTCTTTTGGTTATACCTATTCGATTTTTTGGCCAAAGGCCTTAAAGTTAGTTATTGTTAGTTAGTGTCTTTTATTTCCGTACCGTCAACACAAGAATAATATACAAAAATAATATGCAGTATAATTGGACAGCACGAGAAAAGGGAAGAAGCAACAAAACGATAAACGTTGTAACATGCAAGGGGAGAATAGAAGATCAAGAAAAGTAACATGAGAAGCATGGTTGCAGCACCCGAAGTAAACCATCTCAGCGGCCGTGCCCCTGCGATGCTTATACATTATTGGAATGTGTAGAACTTTGTGGGCTTTATGTTTAGCTCATAAACACTTTGATGTACACTGTAAAAAATTGTTGTAAATTTACATAACAATTTTTGAAAAATTGTATGTAAATTGAAATTGCAAATAATTACAATCAAATAACATAGCAGTTGCATTTTCAAATCACAATTTGTAAGTAATAATGCAAGAAATGTTTGTTTTATAAATTAACAGATTATTTAGAGTTTTTTTGCAAAAAAATTTTGTAATTGTATATTCGTGTATGCAATTTTACATAAAGTTACGTAATGTAGTTATGCATAAAATATCTTAAATCCATTTGTTGGATGTTAAATTACAAATTTTATGTGATATCTTGTCGTGGTTCATTTTTTTTTGCAAAATTACATTTTTTTGTAAATTAACATTCCGAACTATGTGTTTTTTGAAAATTAACATATGCTATTTGCAAAAATACCATTGTATCTGTAATTTCACGGAAAATATATTAAGCCCTGTAACGCTAAATTTCAAATTAACTTATATAATACTTCTGTTAATTTGAACGTTGAATTTCAGATTGTTAGCACTATTTTGATATCAGCCTAGCTTATATGCTTGTATGACTTCAGTAGTCGGTACATGCAGGCCTAGCCTTCATGGGCTAGGCCTGCATGTACTAAAAGTAAAAAGTACCAGCAATTTGAAGCTACTCACGTAAAATGTGGCGTTTGCAAAACCAAGGCCATAAAGCTGAGCTTTGACGAAAGATAATTTGCTCACTTCCAAACTTCACTTATGTTTAGCCGATGCTCAAGTATATTTAGGATAATTAGCACATTTATTTGACGAAAATAAAAAAGTGAAGTGTGTCATAATCTGCAAAATGGAACCTCATTGTCTACGCCAAACACAAACAACAAAAGACCACTCGATATCACGAAATTGTAAAACTTGTAGGGCCTATATATAAAATAAAGCAATACCTGATTCTAATGTTGCCAATTTTATTATTAAGCATGAACATTTATCATTTGCGCGATACATTGCTTAATATTAACTACTTATCATTTTTAAAGCCACTTAAGTAGCGTTAATTTCTGATTGAACTACTTAAGTAAAAGTAGAAATAGTCGAAATTTAAATCACTGAAGTAAGTACTTTAGTTACCAAGCAATAATACTTAAGTAGTCTACTTAAGTAAAACTACTTCGGTACTTTACACCAGTGTACGCACCTATGCGGCTTATACACAGTCACTACCATGCTTGTTTAGTAAACTAGAAATTACTCTTATAAAAAAGGGTGTCGAACCTTTTGTTTTTTCCCTTTCAGGTTCACTTAGGATTCAAAAATAATTTCCAGTTGAGGTTCAGTTTCTACGACGGTTCACCCTTCGCGTCAAATGAAACGATCCGGTTCAAGTTCGCTCCAGCGGCCAATTATTCAAAGCAATTAGGCCTAAATAAATTTCCTGTGGGGATTTGAATAATTGCTCGGTTCAAAGTAAAATTGCTTTGAAATTTATGCAATTTGGCTTCAGGTAGTGTAACGTCACGGAGTGACCGCTTTTTTCAACTTGTTTGGGCTCGGTTAAAATATTTAGAAATTCACATTTTTCGATGCGGTTTAGAAGCTTTCGAGGATTTTCAAAATTTTTGCTCGGGTTCGGTAAAATAACACCATGATCACAGAAAGCCTGTTTGTAACGTTCTAGTTCAGATTCGGTTCAACTCGCTGTGCAAAAGCACCAAGATTTTTTTTTTAATTCCGCAGAAATTCCGTCTGAAACAGTGCACAGTGGTATGCAACTGCGGAAATAATTGCAAAACTGCTCAACATGACAATGCTGCTTTGGAACTTGACAAGGTTGACAACAGAAACGGATACAAATTCATGATTTTTTGATGTTATTCAGATTCGGATTCAAAAATCTGATAAGGAAGTAATCCAGAGCTGTAAGCACTCTCCCGCAATATTTTGCTATACTCTGAGGTCGGTGTAGTTAGAATATTAAAAATACGGTTTTGTATAAAATATGTCATCTTTTTGAGATCGCGTTGAAAAATAATGGCGAACGGTTTATCATTGGTTAAATGAATCACATGACATAGACCACGTGATTGTCGCTTGCGACGCAAAATGTGATTATTTGCAGAAATCATTAGTTGTAGATTTGGGGATCCTGCTGATGCTTTGGGGAAATTTGAGATTTGTGTCAACTAGGCCTAGCCAGTTATCCTAAGCATTGATGATGAGTAGAAAAAAATATGCGTATATGTATTGAATGCATTAAGCAGCTAAGTGATGTGTGTAGACTCAGCTCAGAGTAGACAGGTATAAGAGCAGATAAACAGGGTCCTAGGCTTAGGTGAATAAAAAAGTTATGCCAGACAAAATAACTCTGAGCTTGCAAGGCTAATCCATTCTTTATTTTTTGTGTGTGTAAAAAATGTGACTATTATCTGATTAACAGCAAGTTAGGTCGCCAACCCTTGATACATGTGGGTATGCTAGTCTACCAGTAGTCTTGTCAATTAAACAGCTGCAGCCAGAAAGATGAGGTCATATAGAATATGATGTAGGCCTATAAGATGTTAGGGGGTAACGTCTAGTATCAGCCCCCAGGTTCGGTTGGGGTTAGATTTGGTTAGGATTAGGTTCAGTTAGGGTTAAATTTAGTTGGGGTTCGGTTTAGTTACAACCCTACCCCCAATCCTAATCAAACGTGAGGGCTGATGCTAGACGTTGCCCTCGTAAGGGACAGTTAGGTGCCGGTACTTCACAGTTTTACAATACCAGTATGGCTGTTCACTAATTCAGTTCGTTTTTCTGCGTGCAATTTGATTACCGGTATTTCGAACCATTGCACCTTACACTGTACCATACTCTGTACAGCATTTTACCGGTACCAGTACAACTCAGTACTAGACTATAGCTTAAATGCATCAGTGCGGGTGTGTAGGGTGTTTGTAAAATGTTTTGCAGCATTTGCTCTAAACAATTTGCTGTTCCCATCAATGGAGACTTGTTATTTTCTCACATGCGCTCACATAGACATACAAAAAATGCTAACTTTGTTTGTTTATTTAAAACTTGCCAAGCCTCTTACACAAATTTTAATGCCTTCCAAAGTCACTTTAGACGCAATCATGGAAAAAAACTGCAACATCTTGATGTGAGACATTCCATTCCAGTAACTGCTAGGGGACCTACTCAAACTCATCTTCCGGTACCGGTATGTCTTCAGTGCAATGTTTTGTTATGCGGCAAGCTGTGCAGTAGTCCAAGTGAAATCATAAAACATTTAAAAACACACATTCGTGAAGGGTCATTTATAGTTTGTCCATTCTTTAACTGCACTGCATCATACAACATATTATCATCTTTTTCGTCGCATGTTACTAGACACCATAGTGCATCAGCTGGTAACATTACAAGTTTGATTCAAAATCATGAATTACCGGTATGTGAAAATCAAGAAACACCGCATGAAGAGGAGTTTAATTGCAACCTAGTTATGAGCAGTGGTAATGATAACGTTGTACTGAATGCTCCAGCAGTCCTATCTGAATCTACTGCAGGATGTATTGATTCCACAAAAAATGAAACTTTGCAATGTTTTGCGCTGTTTTTGCTTAAACTTGAGAGCCATTGTTTTGTTCCAAAACGCACGTTGCAATGCATTGTTGATGAGATATCTTGTTTGGATAATATGAGAAGGGATATGTTGAGCAATTCTTTGCCTACAATCTTATCTAAGCAGGATGTGCCGGATGATGTTATAAATGATGTTATGAGAACTGCAGATGCTTGTTCATGGAGCAGTGTTTGCGACAAGCTAAGAACAGTTCATACTAGAACTATGTTTTTCAAAAATAATTTTGACTATATCTCTCCTATTAGTTTAAATTTTGGAGTTCGTCAAGGAGCAGCATGTTTGTATCATTATGTTCCATTGAATAAATCTATTGAGTTGTTTGTGAAAAAAACAAAACATGAATTTGTTTATGGCTGTAACCATAGTAGTGACATTTTGTGTGATCTCTTTGATGGCAATGTTTTTTTAACATGTCATGATCCAGACCAGCTTCAACTATTGCTGTATCAAGATTCTTTTGAAATTGTGAACCCCCTTGGGTCAAGCAGGAAAAAACACAAATTGTTAGCTGTATATGCTATGATAGGAAACCTGCCAATTCATTACAGATCTTGTCTTGATAACATTATATTGGTAATGCTTGTAAAAGAGTCTTATGTTAAATTTTTTGGCCAGAGGTTGATGTTTCATCAGCTATTATGTGATTTAAAGAAATTGGAAACAGAGGGCATCATGTGTGATGGTAGGCGTTTTAAATGTCAGTTGTTTTCTTTGTTGGGAGACAATCTTGGGTCACACATGGTTGGTGGGTTTTCAGAAAGTTTTTCTGCCGAGTATTTTTGTCGCTTTTGCTTGACTACAAGAACTGAATTTAATAACGTGTGTTACAAAATCAGTGATATACGAACTGAAGAAAAGTATGATGCTGCTGTTATGGAAGTTGATGAATCACATTCTATGGTGCATGGAATAAAATTCAGATCCGTTTTCAATGAGTTGGAATCATTTCATGTTTGTAAGCCTGCTTTGCCACCATGTTTGGGTCATGACTTGATGGAAGGAGTAGTCGCAGTAGATATGGCATTGTTTGTAAACTATTTTGTCAGCCAACATTGGTTTTCGTATGAGCTACTAAATAGTAGAATATCTTCATTCCCATATTCAGGTTTTGATGCTTCAAGTAAACCTCCACCAATTCCAGTAAAGGCCAACCGACTTATTGGGCAAGCAGCTGAAAATTGGTGTATATTAAGATTATTTCCTCTAATTGTCTTTGGTTTGGTAAGAGATAAAGCTGACTCTGTGTGGTTGTTATTGCTCCAACTTCGAGAAATTGTTCAGCTTGTTACAGCTCCGAAAGTGTCCAAAGCTCAGGTGGGATATCTAGATGCAATCACAAAGGAATATCTTGAGAACAGAAAATTCGCTTTCTGTGACAAAAAGCTTCTTCCCAAACATCATTTTCTAATACACTATGGTTATTTAACTCTTCAGTTTGGCCCATTAATAAGAATGTGGACATTAAGACTTGAGAGTAAGCATTCTTTTTTCAAGAGAGCTATGAGGAACGTTCGCAGTTTCAAAAACGTGTCGAAAACTTTGTCTCATTTACATCAACTAAATTTTTGCTATGTTCATAATGGTTCATTTTTACGCGTTGAATTGAAGTATGAAAACTCATCATGTTTAAATTTTAGTTTGTATAATGCCTCTATTCAAAATCAGTTGACTCTCTTAAATATTTCTGCTGAGAACACAGTAACCACATTTAATGTTGATTATAATGGCACTGCTCATAAGAAGGGCATGTATGTTTTTTACAGTGAGCATTCAAAACAACAGTTAGGATGAATTGTGATGTTATTGATAAAACATGCAAAAGAAGTATATCTAGTAGTTGAACAAGTATTACGTGAGATGATTCCTGAAATGGGTGTTTACCGCCTGTGTATTGACGAAACTAACAGCAGCCCAATAAAGATTCTGAAGTGTTCTGATCTTGTAGACCACTTGCCTTTAACTGCGTACGCTGTTGATGGCTTTTGGTTGATGCCATTAAAGCACTCTATTTTAGACTTAGCTTAGCTCAAATCTTTATTCAACAACACGCAGTGTGCCATTGTGTAACCCTCTTTAGCCAATATTCTGTGTGCTCAAGAAACATTGGCCCATCGATATATTGTGATTTTGTTACAATTGTTATACTCCAAATAGCCCTGCCTAGTTTATTCAGTTGATGATTGTAAATGTGTAGGCTACTCTATGTTCTCTAAGGCAATTGAAATACGGTATTCTGTTCTGCACTCTGCAGCGTTTTGTTACCGGTATATAACGTGCGTTGATGCGACATGCATTTCGTACTGGTATATTTGTTCAAAGCTTGATGTGTCAATCTACTATCATTGATTATTATTTCCTAATAATCACAATAATGTGACACTACTCGCATCTGCTGTGATATCGATGTGACTTTGCAAAAATACTTAATTTGCCTAATTGCAATGCTTTGCATTTGCAATACTTTGCAATTAGGCAAATTAGGTATTTTTTGCTAAGTTTGCGATTGGGCAAATAAATTGTTTTTGCAATGCAATTAGGCAAATAAAGTATTTTTGCAAAGTCACATCGACGCAAGTTGGATACTGGTACAGTACCAGTCTACCAAGGGTGGGTCTATTGTTTGGTTTGACGAAAATTGCAGCTTAGGCTGTTTCTTCTGTTCTTCACACGTTTTTAAAGTTTGTAGAGAATCAAAGGTTTGGTACCTATTCTGTGAGGCACACACTGGGTTGCCGCAAATACAATATTTATATGTGTACCGGTTCTGTCTAAGTTGAGTTGCCAAATGTCAAGGCATATAACATATATGCTACCAATTTAATTTTTGTCACAAACTAGCTGTGTTTGGAATGATAATAATGCCTAATACCGTTACTCCGGTAGGGCTACCTGTAAGCAGGCACGCCGAGAGGGGGGGCAGAAGGGGTCATCGCCCTGGGGCCGGAGACACAGAGGTGCCCTGGGTTCAGAATTGTCAAGATAGAATGCAAAACTACGGCCTACGGACGCCACTAGTGTATTTAGGGGGTGCAATTGTGCTATGCACCCCCCCTTTTGACTCTGCTTTTTAGTAAAAAATAACAAAACCAATGGTGCCAAGTGACTGAAATATGCCATACTCTTTTAATGGTTTCTGTAGCTTATGGCCAGGGGCGGATCAAGGGGGGTAGGATGAGGGGTATGCATCCTCCCAGCCATTTTCAAACATGTTTTTGATGTATACAATTTTTCCATAATTTTGATCCTCTTTGATAGCAATAAGCCTTACGCCTTAGTCGCCTTAAGCACGCATAATTGAAAATGTGCGAACAAAATGCGTCATATTTGACAAAGCACTCAATATAAGGGTCAAAAAATTCGAACAAAATTTGCCTGAAATTATTCAAAAAGCACTAAAATAGCCATTACAGCGTAAATTTTCAAAAATTTTCCGGAGGAGCATGCCCCCTTTTGTTTTTCTCAATCAGCTTCAAATTTGTTCTGCCGAAAAAAAAATACGCTTGAAAAAAATGTGGAAATTATGACCCCCTCCTTTTAAAGTTTCTAGCTTTGCCACAGGCGATAATGTTTTTTTGATTTCGGGCCGAAATTTGAACATCTGTGGACGCTATGACCTTTTCTTTTGCTCATCGCTTGATTTTGGAGCACCACTGACCAAGGGGCCCAAACGAAATTTTTGCCCCGGGGCCCGAAATTTCTCTCGGCGGCCCTGCCTGTAAGTCTGGTACCTGTATGTGATGATCATCTGTCATTATTATTTTGATGTCATGCTGGTAATACGGACTATTATGAAAGTGCTTTAAGGCCTTGAATGACGCAACTAGTTTGACGAAATCCTGGTTAGAGGTTAGTAAAATGTAATTTGAATTATTGTTCACAGCTATTGTTTTCAGCTTCTTGTTAAACATTAGAATGAATACCAGTTTTACTGCTAGTGATGATATTAGCATTGCAGACACTCTGCCTGTTGAGCAAAGTGTTCAAGATGTACTGAATGAAGCAAACTTAAACTGTTCTACGGAAAAAATGAAAATTTTGTTGGAATGCATGAATAGGATGGGTGCTGCTTGCTTAAGTGACATGAAGTTTTTAACTGAAGAAGATTTGAATGATATTTTACCAACATTACAGTGTCGAAAGCTTATTAGTTTTATCAAAAACAAAGAAAATAAAAAGCCAAGTGATCCTGGGTCAGGGCTGTTACAAAATGGTTTGTCCCCCCGTGATCGTTCCAATGTATTTAACTACGAATTGCTGGAAGAGACCATACCATCAGTTATATTGAGCTGTTTTGCAAGAAAGATTCGATTATCTCCTGCAGATCGTAGACTATTAATCCGCTTGGTAGCTACCGATTTATTGTCAAAATTTAGCAGCCCTGGAAGAAAACTGGCTAGACACGTTGCTATAAAAATTGTTCTGAAATATCCAAAATCACTTGCTGATACAGGCATAAACGGAAAATTGTTAGGTGATGGATGTGGGTCCTTTATTTTGCAGCTGGAAAACTGCTTGGCAAACATGAAACGTGCCAACGACCAAAATGATGAAGAAACATCATCAGGAAGTGAAACACTATCTAAAAAAAAAAGGAATAGATTGAGCACCATGCATTTAGAAAAGGATTTGCTAGATTCAACTGTGAAGTTACTGCCAGACGAATTAGAAAGTTGCAGAACGTCACTGATAACAAAGTTTCAAACAATGAACAGAGATGAAGACTTGGATGAAGAAACCAAAGTTTTGCTTAACAAGAGTTTTGCTGGGATACGGTCAATAATAATGTCTCAAAGAAGTACAATTAATGAACTGCAAGAACAGTGGCCTATTGTTTTCACAATAGTTGGATTTGGCCAGCACTATCAACAAGTTGTGGCTAAAGATTTTAATATGTTCAAAGAAAATTTGTCCAAGTATATGATCCAATTTCTTTCATTTATGCAAAGTTTGCAGCTGAAAAAAAAGGAGCTAAAGCCAGTTGTGAAAAGAATTAACGAAGCTAAAGGTAAATCAAAAGATGATGGTCCAGAGGTTGTGGGAATGATTGAGTTGCTTAGTGTGTACTTCAATGAAAAGTTTGAAAATATCATATTTAAAGAAACAACATGGGTAAGTTACTGCATGTTAAAAGTAACGTTTGCGACTTTTTGCTTACAATTTTACTTCTTCATGACTAAGTGGCGATTAATATTCCATATCATACAATTGTTTGTATACCTGTACTGATAATCTACGAAATAAATGTAGTTTACCTTACCTTTAAAAAGCCGCTTAGCACCTTTACTTGCCTTGCTCTCCCAACTATGATTCAAAGTACCAGCTACTAAAGGCCCATATATATATCTTTACCAAAGCTTTCGCCAACCTAGGACTTTTTTGTTGTTCAGGATGCAGAGAATTTTCCAAAGACTCCATGTGTTGTCGCTCATGGTAAGCTAAAGTACTATATATAGTTGAATTGTTGTATAGGCTAATATTTTTTGAACACTGAGATGTGATTTAACATTGTGTGCTGTATTTTATTATAGCCTATTAAGCAGGGCTGCGAACTCGAACTCGCTTGAATTCGATCGTTTTTGTCGAACTTGAACTCGAAAAAACAATTTTTTGAACTCGAACTCGAAAAAAAAAAACAATCTAGTTCGAGTTCACTAATTGAGTGCTTTCATTTTATTGATTCAAATCTCTCAAAACGAAGTTTTGTCTACTTTTTATTTTTTGGTATACGGTAGATTGAATGATTGCAATTTTGGTACCAATGCTGCACTGGCATTTCATTTTGCGTTGTCTCATTGAAACTTATTTATTGCATCACAAACGGTATTCCGAGAGATTTTAATGAAAACGCAGCTACACTGCAGCAACAGTTATCTGTTGTTTGTGCGGTGCTGCAATCTCTGTTGCAAGTGTTTCTAACTGGGTCAGGGACGGATCCAGGGGTGGAGGACCTTTTTCAACAATGCATTGATGGGAACAGCAAACAATTTTTGCATAATTTTGAACCTCTTCGACAGCAATAATTCCTACGCTTTATACCGGTACACAGAAATCGAAAACGTGCGAAAAAATTGCATCATACTGGTATTTGGTGAAGACCTCAAAATTAAGGGTAAAAAATTCAAATGCTATTTACCTTAAAACTTGTTCAAGAAGCACTAAAATGGCCATCATAGAATGCAAATTTTTAAAAATTTTTCGGGAGAGCACACCCTGGACCCCCCTAAAACCGTTACTGTCCTCATTTTGCATCAAACTAACTCAGCCAGAAAATCTACGCTCAAAAATGTCAAAGCTTTGGTGCCCTCCCCCTAAAAAAATTCTGGTTACGTTCCTGGCCTGAAAACATTAATTTTAAATAGCTTAAACGCTCTTTCTCGGATCCAAACGTCTTTGTAATTAGCTAACATTCAAACTTAATCAAAATTGCATCTCCTCACCAAAATTTTCTGGATCCGCTCCTGGTTAGGGTATGTTTGTTTAAGGGATATTTTGAACAGGGCTGTGCACTCGAACTCGATCATTTTTGCCGAACTCGAACTTGAACTCGAAAAATAAAAATCTTTGAACTCGAACTTGCAAATGTTACTTGAACTCAATTAAAAATCGATCGAGTTCGCAGCCCTGCTACCAAGGCACGTGTATCATGTAGAATAGGTCGTTGGTTTGGCCCGTATACAAAACATTGAACTTGGGCAACACAGCTGCAGTGGCGTTGTCACAATATAATAGTAATATTTTGATTATGTTCATTTGCTTTACCGGTTTTATATGCAAACTGCACACCCAGTTTAGAAACGTATCTGTCTATGACGTTATTTCTTTCCCAATGAGAGTGTTGTTCATACCAAGTATATACTTGGTCCTTTTAAATGGTTTTAACAAGAGCATAGCAGTGAAATGTCTCGTTGAGCATCATACCCGCTTTTTCTGGAAGTCTTCTGACTACAACTCAACAAGCATGAACTTATGATACAAAAAATTCACCCATATGAAAAAGCAATGTCTGTCCAGCATCAAAAATAAGTGTGAGCGCTTCTGACGTAAATATGTATTGCTTCGAGGTGCAGGCGCTTCTGTGGTTTACGTAATCTTGGATTTTGTTATGAAGTTCTGGACCTTGAGCGCTTTCTGTCATGCCGCGCCCTTCTCATTAACAAACTGTATATAAGCTTCGATATTTTGGTTTAGTTAGATCTAGTTTTGGCTCTCGCAGTTGTGCACCTGATGAGTCTGGAAGGACGAAAAAAATGATAAGCGGTTACCTTGTTCGTGCACTAAGCGTTAGTGTACACCCGGCCCATGTCGTGCTTGCACTGCTGAGTGTCGCAAACAATCATTATATGGACCGTAATATATTATAATACTTTGTTTTGTTTAGGTGCGGACGTTTACACATCTCGGTCGTATGGCGTATTTGTTGATCGATCACCTGCTTTCCAGGATCTGAGTTCCATCGTTGATGCACTCTGCCTCTTCTTCGGTTGCTTTTACGTGTTCAACATTGAATATCCTTGGGAAAACTCCCTCACTTTGGAATTTTTGCAATGGTAGGTATGAATTTCAGGTTTTTCACCTTCGTTATTTTGTAGAACGTGGTTGGATATTACTTGCCAGTGTATGTGACAAATCTTAGGTTGGAATTTTAATTTGTAGCTTGTTGATGGAATATATTGATGACATCATTTTATTGGAAAAATAATCTGATTCCAAACGTTTCGGTAGGTTATATAATTAAAATTCCTCTGTACTGTTAAGGTAATGGGTAGCCTAAGTCTCGATTAATGTGAATCCACCTTAAATTTGAATCTTGTAAAACTGCCTAGACTCGATCATGTAATGCTTACTGTGGCTTAAGTGCTAGAAATGCAAGATTCAAGTCTTGGGCGAGCGGCATACTGGTACTAGGTTCTACTTTGTTTGAGCTTGATTTTGTTATCCAGGCTGCGCAATGTTTCGTCTGCGCAAAATTAACACTTTTTTTGGCAAGTCTTTTGTCAGACTGGACCACCACGTAAGAGATTGCATTGTCCCTCCCCCTGTCTGCCATTTAAAGGTGGGGGAATCCCACTAAGATTCCTTCCCAACGGTACAAGAAACCTTGCCGACTTGTTCTCTACACATTTTCCTTTTAATAGTGATCGTCAAGCAGGGAAGCTTGGAATGTCAGTTTTTAGGTGATTGGTTTGACTGGTCCGGAGTCTAATCCCGAGTCAACCATTTCCGAAGCAAACGCTCCATCCACACGACCATCTGGGCGGTTTTTCTGTGCTAATGCAACGACTTTGCTGCGTTAGCGCAATATTGCGGAAATTGTATACCTGTACCTACACAGGCTACACTTTGACTATATCGGGAAAGTAGTGAATTTTTGCTTAATGAGATCGTTTGTTGTTGGTAGGTTTTTATTTCTGTGTCCCATACTCATCATTACGCCTTTGCTTACTCCCAACACGTGGTGCACAATACTTGCAGTTCATCCCAGCTTGCAGTTCTGTGTCAACGCAAGGCCTTCTGATCCCCCACCTATACTTGCTTGACTCCCACAGCTCGCCAAGAAGCGAGGAAGAATTTGTCTTTCTCAAGTTAGGTGTCTGTAACAAGATGGCCGAGTGGTTAGAGTGTCTGCTTTTGGAACTGTAGACTCGTTTTTCGAATCGAGTTTCGATTTCGAGTCAAACCAATGACCTAAAATTGGTACTTGCAGCTTCCTATACTGGAAGTTCGGCATTAAAGGGATATTGTTTAGAACAAGCCGGCTAGTTTTCTTGTTGTGTTGTTGGGAATGGCACTTAGTAGGATTACTCCATCTTTGAATGATGGGCCGGTGGCCGTAACTGCTAAGCGAGCTTGTTATTGCGCCTCTGTCACTTTCTTGCAAAGTAAGATAAATGACTAATAAAAAAAGTTTATAAATACACATCAGCGTACTACTGCCCAACGTTGATATCAAACAGTGAAGCCAGTATCCTTTTGATTACTATCCCGATGACTGCACCAGCTGAGCTACGCCGCTTTCTACTTAGTCGTTTTAATTTATAGCTTAAATGCAGTTGTACATTATTTGAAATTTTAAAAAATGCTGATTAAGACCTAAGACAGTGGTTCTTAAACTGGGTTCGACCGAACCCCAGGGGTTCGGTGAGGCTGTAGCAGGGGTTCGGCTAAGATCAGAATAAGTTTTTGCAAAAAGACATCAGTTGTAGTAAATGACCATCTCTGCGTGGAATGATGCATTCCCCCACCATACTCTTTCAACGCTGTTTTTGATGGATACAATTTTTCCATAATTTTACACCTATTTAATAACAATCATCTTTACGCCTTAAGCAAGCATAAAGCAAAAATGTGCGAACAAAATGTATCATATTTGGTGAAGGACTTAGAGTTAGAGGCAAAAAAATTAAACAGAATTTGCCATAAAAATTGTTCAAAAAGCGCTAAAATGGCCATTACAGTGTCTAAATTTTTGAAAACTTTCCGGGAAAGCATACCCCCGGACCCCCCTAGAGCCATATTTTTGTTCCTCAATTTGCTTCAAATTAACTTTCCGGAAAATAATACGCTTAAAAAATGTAAAAATTTTATGCCACCCTCCACCGCCTTAAGAATATTCTGAATACGCCCCTGACGTGAAACATTTTCAAAGAGCTTATGCCCTTTTTCGGTTTAGACGTCTAACGTCTTATTTGCACTCATTTAAAGGGGCATTCAAGTCAAAATATTTGTTGATTTTATGAAAGGCATCGATAAATAAAAATCAAAAAAATTTTTTCGCGTTGATCCAGTGTGTTTTTATTGTGTAGTTTAGAAGATATCGAGCTTTAAAATCGGCTTGTCCACTATCTCTGACGTCATTTGATCATAGATTCCCCTGCGATATGTGACGTAATTTCAAACAAAAATAAATTGCGGAAAAATAGCTACCCGTAATGGCTAGTTTTTGTGTTGGGCTAAGTGGACTTGCTGCATGTACTGTATGAACCTACACAGTGCATAGTTGTATAACACTACTGCGTAGACTTGCAGTGTATTGCTGAATACCGGTGGTACTTTAGTTGGAATAAAGTAAGAGCAAAAGCCTGTAGACTTAAGTTGCTGGAAGATTAACAGAGGGGTGTGGGATAGTTAGTAGTTAGACCAAGAGTAGACTACCGTACGGTCCATGAATAGTGCAGTTAGGTCAATATACGCTGTTAAACCAAACTTGTCTCTGATTGGTCAATTGATTTTTTCCCTAGTGATCAGGTAGTAACGAAAATATGCAGTTTTCGGTCATCTGGTCATATGAGTTATGTACGAAAACTGGCTTGTAGTGCTTGTCCAATTAATGCTGCGTCGCGAATCTTAGCAAAATAGAGCCCTCCAATGTAGTTTTGAAGGGATGCAATTACTTTTGTGGTTTATTGGTAGTATTTTCCTTAAATTAGTATGATTTAGTGCATTTGAAAGCTGATTAAGGCTAGGTTTTAGACTACAACTTTACAAGTTATCAAACCCAACAAGTCCAAGTCGAGATACGGAGAAAGTTGATTTTATTTCCATAAACTGTTAATAATTTGCTGTAGTTTTGCTGGTTTATGCAACAACTCTGTTTAATTCATGACAAAAAAGCTGTTTAATCTACCAGTTTCTGAACACTTACCGGGCAAATTCCCCAGTACGGTAGCTGTTAGACTACCGGTACATACCGTCTCATGTCACTCATGTGTGGGCTACTTTGAGATGTGCCAGTAATCATTGCGATGGAGAATGGGTCAGCAGTTCAAATTTGCAGATACTGTATCTAAGACAAACTCATCAGTAAGGTTGCAGGGTGCAGTACTGTTGATTACTGGTATTAGGATACCGGTAGTCTACTGGACACAGAGTGGGAGTGCAGCAGTACAGTACGGTACTTGTATTATGTGCTGTGCATCTCCTAGTCTGTTTGCAGTTAACAACTGAAGGAAAAAACAAATAAATCTAAGATCTGCGGTGCGACGGATTTACGATGAGGTTGATAGACTAGCAGTGTGTACAGTAAGCAGAAGCAAATTCAGATTCATAGTTTGTCAAGCTTTAAACTGAAATTATTTTGAGAGATTTCAGTTTGAGTGCGCGAACAATGATCTGCATAATCTTCAAATCTGCTGGTATACACGTAATAGGCTTAACTTTGTTTTATTTAACAATTGTATGTAAAGATGGAGCCACAGAGCCACTGCATCTTTTCAAACAACAAGTATAATGCAGATTCCAGTGAAGCAGGTACGGTACCGGTAAGTAATCAAAAGGTGTTGTGAATGTGCTAACTAGGTATGGTACTGTACGGTAGTGTTCCCTCTAGAGTGAGAAAGTTGAGAAAAATGCAAAACTTTTGGGCAAATTTTGCTGATTTTGAACCAGAAATTAATATTTTAAAATGCAAAACTGAAAAACTTAAACAAAAAACTTGAATATTTTGATGCAAGACTCTAGTTTGCATCTTGGAACCAGAAATTAATATTATAAAATGCAAAACTGTAAAACTTAAACAAACAACTTGAATATTTTGATGCAAGACTCTAGTTTGTATCTTGGAAAAGCAAATTTAATGCAAAAAATTTGTAAAAGGGGTCCTCAAAGTAGTGAAATCTTTGGGCAAAAATTCCAATGAATTTATATTTGGGCAAATTCGCACCAGTCAAAATCCTAGAGGGAACACTGGTGTACTGCACCGGTATGTCAGGGAGTATTTTTAACACTTAATGCAATATTGATATATTGATCATTTAATTCCTGTATAATTTTTTATTTCGTCACCTGACAAATTTTTCCATTTAAAAATTTGTTTTTTGAGTGCTTCAGTTTGTTTTTTTAGTTTGGCTATTTCTTTTGTTGCAAGCTGTGGGTCTTCATTGTCATTACTTTCTTTAGTTTCATTTACGGGTGTTTGAGCTGCTACATCTTTATTGAAACTTTCTGTATTATCACCTGAGCTGATAGTGTCAGATAAAATCCAACAATGTCGCTTTCTGTTGGTATTTCTTGATGTTGCAGTTGATCAGCAACGTCCTTTTTGATCCTTTCGCTGACCATGAAGATTAAAACGAGTAACAGCATCTTTCTTTAGGATTATTTTTTTTAATGTGGAACTGCTGTGCTGGTGGCAGCAGTGGCTTTGAAGTCATCATCGACAAAATGATAAGAACAAACATGGGCATAATTATTTGCCTGGAAAATAATTTTTGCTGTTTAGCGTTTTAACCATTGTATTCTCGCTTTGGGTTCTAATGGTTGGCGATGAAATGATCAATCTTTGTTTTTTCAGAAGTTGCATTGCAGCCAAATACTGCACAATGGTTGGGCATTGCAATTGTATTAAATCAAATATTTGCAAAGTTAATCTTTTCCGCCATAATGGAAATAGTGTAGAGAGTTCAAAAAATTTCGAGATTTTACAGAAATGTTCCATCATAGTTTCGTACTGATTAAAAAATGTGTTGAATTTCAAAACAAATTTTGCATCATGATTTTGCACTTTTTGCAGTAAAGGTGGCACCACAGCTCTGTACAAGTTAAAGCGACGTTTTAAACTTTCTGTAAAAAAGTTGGATTGCATTGCTTCTGATTCTACCAAATGCAAAGAGCTCACATAGGTCTGTTCCGTTCCAAAAGTTGTGGTGGTACAGTAGTGTAATATGCACTTATTTCTGCAATAATATGCATCATATTTATTTTGGTGTCACTTAGGAGGTGACCTGCTCAGGTTGACAAGAATTTGATGAACCCAAACCTGATCCTTCAATTACGACCCGAAAGTGATTTGATGGACCAAGCACTAGCAGATTGCCACACCAATACACAGTTCGAGCTTTCACCAGGCATGACAAAATTCCTGGAGTTTAGTTAGGGACTGAAGTTCATTCAGTCGGGAGACTTGGTTCTCGCATATGCAGAGTGCAGACAAAGACTTCTTGATCTACAACTAAATGCCCAAATATGTGTTTCTCAATTTACCACCATTTCGTGTTGGCAAAACACAATGTACAAGTTCAGAAGTCAAATTTGTACACATAAAATTGCTGCGTGTAGAATTCACGGAGCTTGTTTGAATTAAGCCGCATCTTTCAACAGGTAGATATATCAAGAGCACAAGGACCACTAGTGCGTTATTAGTTGGGGTTAGGGCCTTAGCCCAACCCCCTAGCCCTGAACCCTATCCTCAAACTTAAACCACGGCCAGAGTTGGGAATCGATACCCAAAAAAGTTAAGAAATAGTCGATACTCGATAGTTCACCAAAAAGTAAAGAAATAATCGATACTCGATAGTACACCAAAAAGTAAAGAAATAATCAATACTCGATAGTTCACCAAAAAGTAAAGAAATAATTAATTTCGATGATAGTTTAAAAAAGTTAAGAATAAAGAATACTGTAATCGATGTTTGATATTACACTGAGCATTTAGCGGTGTACGCCAAGCATTTTTGGTATTGTCCTCACATTCATGCGGTAACTTACAGACAAACGATGAACATAGTAAATGCAAAGCAACTTTGCCATATAAAAATTTTTTGTTTTTTTTTTGGCACAAAAAAAAATTATCAGCAAAAACAAGGTAATGACACACTGACGATTATTTTAAATTTACCAAAGTGAGATAAAGTAGGCCTAGCCTGGACAAAAAGAATCGAATATGAAATATCGAATTGCGCCGAAAAAAAGTAAAGACGAGGCATATTTGATACTCATTCAAAAAAGTAAAAACTCCAGTGCATTCGATAAACAAAAAATAAAGAATATCGCAATCGAATATCGATTACAATCGATTTTGCCCAATCCTGACCATGGCTTAATTCAAGCAAGCCCCAAATTCATGTAGAGCATGTCATAGAGAGGCTGAGGAACTACAAAATTTGCACCTCATCAATTCCAATCTCCGACCATCATGTGACAAATTTGTCCAAGTTTGTGTTGTATTAATTAAGTTGCAATCACAATCACCAATAATACGTGGCATCTTTGACACATGAAATTAATCTAAAAACCATGCAAGCGTACCAGTACATTGCATTTAGTGTTAAAAATACTCCCTGACATACCGGTGCAGTACACCAGTGTTCCCTCTAGGATTTTGACTGGTGCGAATTTGCCCAAATATAAATTCATTGGAATTTTTGCCCAAAGATTTCACTACTTTGAGGACCCCTTTTACAAATTTTTTGCATTAAATTTGCTTTTCCAAGATACAAACTAGAGTCTTGCATCAAAATATTCAAGTTGTTTGTTTAAGTTTTACAGTTTTGCATTTTATAATATTAATTTCTGGTTCCAAGATGCAAACTAGAGTCTTGCATCAAAATATTCAAGTTTTTTGTTTAAGTTTTTCAGTTTTGCATTTTAAAATATTAATTTCTGGTTCAAAATCAGCAAAATTTGCCCAAAAGTTTTGCATTTTTCTCAACTTTCTCACTCTAGAGGGAACACTACCGTACAGTACCATACCTAGTTAGCACATTCACAACACCTTTTGATTACTTACCGGTACCGTACCTGCTTCACTGGAATCTGCATTATACTTGTTGTTTGAAAAGATGCAGTGGCTCTGTGGCTCCATCTTTACATACAATTGTTAAATAAAACAAAGTTAAGCCTATTACGTGTATACCAGCAGATTTGAAGATTATGCAGATCATTGTTCGCGCACTCAAACTGAAATCTCTCAAAATAATTTCAGTTTAAAGCTTGACAAACTATGAATCTGAATTTGCTTCTGCTTACTGTACACACTGCTAGTCTATCAACCTCATCGTAAATCCGTCGCACCGCAGATCTTAGATTTATTTGTTTTTTCCTTCAGTTGTTAACTGCAAACAGACTAGGAGATGCACAGCACATAATACAAGTACCGTACTGTACTGCTGCACTCCCACTCTGTGCCCAGTAGACTACCGGTATCCTAATACCAGTAATCATATGACCGAAAACTGCATATTTTCGTTACTACCTGATCACTAGGGAAAAAATCGATTGACCAATCGGAGACAAGTTTGGTTTAACAGCGTATACCGGTACGGTAGTATATTACAGAAATTTTAGTTGGCTTAATTGCAAAATGAGCAAAAAGCTTATTTGGCATAGATTTATTGGAAATTGGGGTAAATAGAATGTGCTTGTGACAAAGTTTAATCAAGCACATGGTGAAAATTTTTACTCTATAAGCTCAACACTGGTAACACTAAGCGGCTAAGCCTAGTTTCAAAGTCCGTTGCTTTTGCACTGTTGCAGAAAAGTAACTCAGTTACAGTTGCTAAAAAAATAATTAGTTCCTGTACAGCTGTAGCTAGTAGTTGCAGTTCTTTTGTAACTAGTTACCGTATTCTACGGTATTCAACTTTAGCATGTGAGTACAGTGACCTCCCTTCGCCTTACCGTAGTCAGGCAGATAGACCAGTCCTACAAGTCCTCTGACTCATCTGGACTTTCCAAATCCGCAAGAGGTCACAATACTCGAAACATAGATTTCCAAGCATACACCTAGGGTTTCCAAATGTAATCGGGGTACTTTCAAGATGCAATAACTTTTAAAGTAAGGAGTTTTACGACATAATATTAACACATAATAAAGACATGATTTTTTGAAGTTTTTTGAGCTAAAGTGAAAATGTCGACTTGAGTGCCCCTTTAACATTCAACCTAATTCAAAACTGCATCCCCCTCTAAAATTTTCTGGATCCGCTCCTGGTTATAATTAAGGGTTCGATGTATGCTTGCATGACACCTGTTGGGTTCGATACTTCCAACAAGTTTGAGAACCACTGACCTAAGACAATGACGCCATCAGGTATAGTGGACTGTAGTAAGTGTATTAGCCTAGTCATATCTTTAAATCTTAGTCGAAAGAGTATCTTGATGCAACAGTCCCGATTAACTTTCTGTGCCCATGGAGTAGGAGTTCCACACTGTTTTAAAACTCCTGTTTTTGTTTTTGACCGTAAAGCTTATTTTTTTCGTATTTACAGGGCTTTGGCAGAAATTAACACGGTCAGAGGGAACAACACTGAAAAGTCAGGGAAAAATCGATGTAGAATCAATGGCGTGCAAGCAAAAGTGCTTACGTTGTTAAGCAATATGAACGACTTTTGTTCGTGCCTTTGAAAAATCAAGCATTTTCTGAGTTGAAAGAATGCTGTGGCAAAACGGAACTTTCGATGTAAAAGAAAAATATGGTATTGTCTTGAGCGACTCGTAGTAAATTAGTTTTCCCAAATTGCTCACTCTGTGTGATACAGTAATGTGATAAAATGCGAATAAATCGAGGTGGCTCGTAATAGATGGAATGATTAAGTGTCCCGTTTGGATTCACGTTTCCTTTGTTCGTTCCACTTGCACAATTTTTCGTATCACAATGTCAACCTTGCTAATGTTTCACGTCTATTGTTTCCGGTTTGTTTAGCAGCTTGCAATTAAGATAAAATCATTAAGTCTCTCTGGGCATTCTCCCCAGTTAATGAAAAAATTGTAGCAATTTAATTCTTCCTGTGTCCATGTAATTAAGGTCTTTTGTAATGATTCATTTGTTTGCTATTTCAATTGAGGAATGATTACTCCATTTAAAATGGCATGCCAAGCTCTGATTCGTTGATATATTTGTTTATCTGCAGAACTTAATGTAACTACAAGTTTTGCTAGTTGAAATGCCAATGCAATGTCATGTGAGCAGTTATTTTTACACCCTTCTTAGCTGTTAATGCGTTTTTCAGCTAGCCACGCCCACACTTTTCAATTGTTTTGGTGTTGAAAACATTCAGAAAAAGCAACCGACGTAGGTTTCTCCTGATTGCTTGTTAAACAAAGGGAATTTGCTTGTATTGTGTGTTGTTTGCACATTATTCGTTGCAACCTTTGTAATCTGGCATTTTTAAGCAAAAGATTTTTGCTTTTACTGAATGTAGACTTTGCGTTATGAACTATAAGTTTACTGAGTGTAGACTTTGCGTTATGAACTGTGTTGTACGTAATCCTGCTCGTTTATTTTCAAAGCAGTGTAATAAACAGCAGTCGTTACTGCGTGTTTTGCTTGTTTTTTATGGATTCGTAAGTACGTGTGGTTTTTTCGATGTAGCCTATTAATTATTTGTTTGGAGACTTTAATGCTGCAATTTAATCATACTTGAATTTATCCTAGCTCCGTAAAGATGTTTGTTATTTCCACAAGTTCGAAACGTTTGAGATAATAACGTACAAACCTATAAGTAAAATGGCATGTATCAAGTGAATTAACGTAAAAACTGCATAAAAATGAAATACAAAAAATCCGCGAATAAACGCAACTACTATGCAGTTTAACGTTAATTAATATAATTGATTTACATAAAGTTTAAGTATTTTAAGAAAAAACTTGTTTTCTGATTGCACATATAAATACGTAAATAGAAGTTACATATTTTTATGGCATCACTGCTGCCATACAAAATATGTAAAATACATTGAAGTTTGTAAGTATTAAAAAACCAAAAATATGTATTTTCACGTAATTAATTGCTAGTAGTTTACATAAAATATGTTATCGGATTGCACATATAAATGCGTAAATAGAAATTACGTATTTTTTATGGCATCACTGCTGCCATATAAAATATGTAAAATACATCAAAAATTTTTTTACAGTGTAGTATGCAGTTTGTAAACCTGTTCCAATTGAAGCAGTAGAAGATAAAAACGTTGGAAAATTAGGCAAAAAATAGCATAAAACTCTGTTGCCTGAAAAATAAAATGCAACCGACAAAACACGAAATGTGACTTTTTATAACCTCATAACTTCTTAAATACTGACCCCACACCTGCGAAACAACTTTATTTTCACGCTTTTACGTCAATTGGAGCCAGCAAAAAATTGTGACTTTTTGATCAAAAATCGCCCTACACCAGCAGCGTGTAACCTTTTCGCTGTTGCCGGCCACATAACGTTTACGTCTAGAAAGTACGGCCGCCTATAATTTTTAAAAACTTATGTGTTGGGTTAAGCCTAATCTATACTTAAACTGATTCGTTTTAAAATCTTAGTTGCAAAGCGTAAGCAATGTAAAATATTGTCAATGTAAAAAAGTTTATTCATTACCGATAATTTCCAATTCATCGTAGGCCTACATTAATGACTCCCTTGGTTTTGCATACGACCAGATAAGCTTGCAAAATTGGGTGTCTCATTACATACCATCAGCCTTCGTTCAGATTCAAAATTGCTGTCTAGTAACCGGGGTTGGTACTCGCTAAACGACGAAAACTAGCAAAGATCAACTAATCGTAGCGCAACTGAAGTTGCATCCATCTTGCCCCAACAGGATACTGTCGCTTTAATCGAGGATAAAATCGAGGGATGACGTCGTTTTGAGTTCGGCTTCACATTCAAGGTCTTGCTATATTTGTGGTCGATCTTTTCATCAGCGGAACCATTGCCCGGCTAAAGAAGTCACTTGTTATTCCTGCGTAAAAAAGGAGCATTACTCTAAGGTTTGTCGCTCAAAATCTTAGGTAGCCCGGGAAACGAAGTCTCGACAACGGCAAACGGCATCGATTTCTGTGGGAGAATCGACAACGAGTCTGTGTTCCATCGCCGCTTCACGTCCAACAAGCTTATTTCCAGCGTCATTGCAAGTTTCCATAAACGGAGGTTTTTAACTGCGCTCGTGGACTCTGGAAGCTCTGAGAGTTATATGAACTCCAGTGTCTGTGCTAAACAGTGGCATACGATGACCTTTTTGACTGGGTATTCAGTCTTTAAATATACCTATCCCCAGGCGAAGCCCCCCAGACCCCCCGTTTGCCGCTGCAATGCTGGCTGCCCCATTGACTGTCACTAATGAAGATTTATCATGAGGGGATACAACTGCAAATTGTGGGGCAACTAGTAACCACATTTGATTTTGGGTGAAATACGGCTGGCTTGTAGTCTGCACTGATTTTGTAACTTTATTGCGAAACTGACAACTGAGGAAAGCTGAGATTTTGCAGTAATATTTAGTGTCTCATCTTACACCTTCCATGCAACTGCAATTGAGTCTCATCTCAAATAATAGCCACAAGTTCAGATTCTTGAATTTTTTTTTGCCACTGCATCCAGCATAAGATATGTAAAGTTTTCATTAAATTATTTGAGCTGATAGAAGTTTCTATGAGTGTTGTACTGTAACTGCTTGAAGATCAGCATTTTAAACTGTATCATATTTTTTTGTGCACTGGTATTCACGAAGCTCATTATCATTAATTCGATTGAAGGATGATGGTGATTTATCAAGTCCTTTAAAAGGCAACTCTTGTGCTGCTTAAAAAACAAGTTGCATGGATTAAAGTTGTAAAAACTTCTACATTTTCTCATTACATTCTCATTGCAACTACAAATCTCTTTCCAACCTTTGACTATCTAGAGCTGCATTGATTCTCACAGAACACATCCAAAATATAAAATGCATCAATATATATATACATTTACGGGAAATGGTTGCTTCCAGTAACATAAGGGCTCAATGACCAAGGTCAGAGCATATGTACTTATATGTATTCCTATGGACCCCTTGGTATGTGTTCCTATGGACCCCTTGTGCCATCCTTATACGTTCTTCAAAACCAATTTGGATTTGATTTAGAGCACTCTCTAGTATTTACATGCTTTCAAAGTTAATATATATATATATATATATATACATATATATTGATTTAAAAACACAAAGTAAAAAAGTAAATAAAGGTTTCTGGAATCATGCTCATTTGACTGATGGTTTGTGTTTTTATATAAATATATATGCTCTGACCTTGGTCATTGAGCCCTTTTGTTACTGGAAGCAACCATTTCCCGTAAATGTATATATATATTGATACATTTTATATTTTGGATTTGTTCTGTGAGAGTGAATGCAGCTCTAGATAGTCAAAGGTTGGAAAGAGATTTGTAGTTGTAATGAAAATGCAATGAGAAAATGTAGAAGTTTTTACAACTTTAATCCATGCAACTTGTTTTTTAAGCAGCACAAGAGTTGCCTTTTAAAGGACTTGATAAATCACCATCATCCTTCAATCGAATTAATGATAATGAGCTTCTTGAATACCGGTACACAAAATAATATGATACAGTTTTAAATGCTGATCTTCAAGCAGCTAGAGTACAACACTCATAGAAACTTCTATCAGCCTAAATAATTTAATGAAAACTTTACAGATCTTATGCTAGATGCAGTGGCAAAAACAATTCAAGAATCTGAACTTGTGGCTATTATTTGAGATGAGACTCAATTGCAGTTGCATGGAAGGTGTAAGATGAGACACTAAATATTACTGCAAAATCTCAGCTTTCCTCAGTTGTCAGTTTCGCAATAAAGTTACAAAATCAGTGCAGACTACAAGCCAGCCGTATTTCACCCATGTTAATGGCATAAAAATCAAATGTGGTTACTAGTTGCCCCACAATTTGCAGTTGTATCCTCACACCATAAATCTTCATTAGTGACAGTCAATGGGGCAGCCAGCATTGCAGCGGCAAACGGGGGGTCTGGGGGGCTTCGCCCCCAGAGTATGATAGGTATTTTTAAAGACTGAATACCCAGTCAAAAAGGTCACCGTACGCCACTGTTTAACACAGACATTGGAGTTCATATAACTCTCAAAGCTTCTAGAGTCCACGAGCGCAGTTAAAAACCTCCGTTTATGGAAACTTGCAATGACGCTGGAAATAAGCTTGTTGGACGTGAAGCGGCGATGGAACACAGACTCGTTGTCGATTCTCCCACAGAAATCGATGCCGTTTGCCGTTGTCGAGACTTCGTTTCCCGGGCTACCTAAGATTTTGAGCGACAAACCTTAGAGTAATGCTCCTTTTTTACGCAGGAATAACAAGTGACTTCTTTAGCCGGGCAATGGTTCCGCTGATGAAAAGATCGACCACAAATATAGCAAGACCTTGAATGTGAAGCCGAACTCAAAACGACGTCATCCCTCGATTAAAGCGACAGTATCCTGTTGGGGCAAGATGGATGCAACTTCAGTTGCGCTACGATCTTTGCTAGTTTTCGTCGTTTAGCGAGTACCAACCCCGGTTACTAGACAGCAATTTTGAATCTGAACGAAGGCTGATGGTATGCAATGAGACACCCTATTTTGCAAGCTTATCTGGTCGTATGCAAAACCAAGGGAGTCATTAATGTAGGCCTACGATGAATTGGAAATTATCGGTAATGAATAAACTTTTTTACATTGACAATATTTTACATTGCTTACGCTTTGCAACTAAGATTTTAAAACGAATCAGTTTGAGTATAGATTAGGCTTAACCCAACACATAAGTTTTTAAAAATTATAGGCGGCCGTACTTTCTAGACATAAACGTTATGTGGCCGGCAACAGCGAGAAGGTTGCACACTGCTGGTGTAGGGCGATTTTTGGTCAAAAAGTCACAATTTTTTGCTGGCTCCAGTTGACGTAAAAGCGTGAAAATAAAGTTGTTTCGCAGGTGTGGGGTCAGTATTTAAGAAGTTATGAGGTTATAAAAAGTCACATTTCGTGTTTTGTCGGTTGCATTTTATTTTTCAGGCAACAGAGTTTTATGCTATTTTTTGCCTAATTTTCCAACGTTTTTATCTTCTACTGCTTCAATTGGAACAGGTTTACAAACTGCATACTACATCAAAGTGTTTATGAGCTAAACATAAAGCCCACAAAGTTCTACACATTCCAATAATGTATAAGCATCGCAGGGGCACGGCCGCTGAGATGGTTTACTTCGGGTGCTGCAACCATGCTTCTCATGTTACTTTTCTTGATCTTCTATTCTCCCCTTGCATGTTACAACGTTTATCGTTTTGTTGCTTCTTCCCTTTTCTCGTGCTGTCCAATTATACTGCATATTATTTTTGTATATTATTCTTGTGTTGACGGTACGGAAATAAAAGACACTAACTAACAATAACTAACTTTAAGGCCTTTGGCCAAAAAATCGAATAGATATAACCAAAAGACATCCTCTGAAAAAATTAAATCTTTAATATGAACTTTCTTTTAGAAAAAAAAATCACCCAGGCCAGGGCCTCTGACCATTTGCACCGGCTTGCTTCTTCTCAGTGGTACAAGCTGTAGTAGTAACCAGTTTTTCCATGTTGAACCTGTGCTTGCTGAAGACGGAAACTTTTTAACCAAAAAATGTTAAATACTTTAATGTGCGTGTACTATAATTTCCGCACGTATTAGGATTATTTCACTGCTATTCAGTACAAACCGCTGCTGCTTCTTTGTTGCCTGTAGTTTTTTTTAATAAATTCACATTTTGGTTACATATTTGCAAAAATAAAATCGCATTTTCAAGTTATTTCGATCACAAAAGATTGTCCTAGACATAAACTGTTTAAAACAAAACGGTTTGGTTTTAATGTATAAATTATTTATTTATTCCGCGATAAAATTATTGCTGCTTCGCCATGTTTTTTAGATAGGCGAGGCAGCGCTTCCCCTGACCGCACGTCCCTGTTTGTAATAGCACTAGTAGGTTAAAAGCTAACTTTTACTTCCGTGCTTCTCAAGTGACAAGGCGGTTGTTTTGATTTATGCTTTGCATCTTAATTTTACTATGCTTCGCATTTTTGGTATAAATACAGTACAAACCCGGTCAACTTGTCAGCGACATGGCCGAGCGGTACCGCGCGCAGGTGACAGACCCTACGTGACGAGTTCCATTCGCGGCTGAAGCCGATCGCATTTGACATATACAACGGGTGTTGCTGACTCGAAGAGCGCAAGCTCATTTCGCAGTCTCTCTTAATGACCGTTGAGTTTTGAGTTCAATATAATTTGAAAATAACCTCAGTTATTTATCAACATGTCCAAATTTGGTGGGCTTTAGGCCAGCGGTGCTTGATTCTAGTTTCTGCATCATAATCAATTTCCTGATGCCATAATCACTTCTTGAATATGACATCAAAAAATTAATTATGATGCAGAAACTAAAAGCAAGAACCGTAAGCCTAATGCACACGAAAGTTGGACATGTGGACAGGGTAATTGTGAGCTATCAAAGACTTAAGCTGCGCGTAATGATTCCTTCAGGATACTTAGTAACTTGCTCCGTTATGTTAGAGCTAGACAGACTGACATCCAGGAACGGAATCATCAATAGGCTAGGCAAGTTGAAGCCTATGACCTCGGACAAATGGGGGCCTCGTCACGAACAACGCTTTTGTTTGGAGGTTGACCATCAAGAACTTTATATACGAAGAGGCGAGTCTGGTCTTTGATCACTAGAGACTCAGTGATCAAAAACACAGCCTCTCATTGTTCAAGTCCGGCCCTGCTCAAATCCATGATTATTTGCCAACGTTTGTTGTCTTAACTAGAAAATTATCGAGTAATACCGATGTTTCAAGTCAAATACTGATGCGTAATAATTGCGATTGCTTTCATGCAATCTGATGTGATTTGTATGATTCTGATTAGTGATTACCTTTTTCACTTTAATGCTCTGCTATTAGGTCGCCTCATTCTAAACCAATTAAAACCATACCCTTTTTTCAATGGAAAAAACAACTTAAAAAACCAGCTAATTCTCGCACAGTGCACTGTACAGCACATCTAACATTGATTCAACCATCAACCAACCATAGTCCGTATATCCAACACAATAACGACCTCCATCTCAAGTAGAGCGATGGTGAGATACCTTCTGCCTCAAGGCTGTATTAAAGGAGGAAGAAGGGTGTGAGGTACCAACTCCCATCATAAAATATGTGACCTTTAGCGATGCAAGCGTAACAAACACACCCCAGCAACGTAATTATGTTCAGTGGCGATCCAGGGGACGGTTGAGCACTGTGGGAAGCGCTTCCCCTGACCACTAATTAAGTTTTATTGGCAGCAACAACATTAAAAACGATTAAACAATTTGACGTATAGGCCTAATATTTTAACGAGCAAAGCAATTCAACATTTCAACACAACTACAGTACGGTACAATAAGACCTATCAATTTGGTTCAATCATAAACATATCAAATAGACAAAACACGGTGCCGCATTTGTATCTGTTCAATTTTTACTTCTGTTTTTGAACCTGATCACGAACTATGCGCTTTCTAACAATTGCTTAGTGCTAATCACCCCGAACTCCAAAAGATGGGGGACATTCTGTCAAACTTGACAGAATTCTTCTGGAGACGAAAGTGATCAGCGTTTAGCAAGCAACTCCACATTCAAATAGACAAAAAACGGCGCCGCATTTGTATCTGTTCAATTTTTACTTCTGTGTTTGAACCTGATCACGAACTATTCGCTTTCTAACAATTGCTTAGTGCTAACCACCCCGAACTCCAAAAAATGGGGGACATTCTGTCAAACTTGACAGAATTCTTCTGGAGACGAAAATGATAAGCGTTTAGCAAGCAACTCCAAAAAAAGATATCTGCGGAACTGCAGGAGCGTCGAGAAAACCTGAAAACTCAATTCACTTGAAAACAGAAGCTTTGTGGAGATAGCAAACAAATTAATCACTCTCAACCTTATTGCGACAATTTGAAAAAATTATTACATAAGTTTGGAATATAACACATATGTTAAAGTAACATGAAAAATTAATATTAAAAATACTAAAAATTTGTTGGTGCTTAGGCAAAAACAAATTCAGTGCCGCTAATATAAATACAAAGATAGAATTTTTAAAATCGTTTTTTCAATCTTTGTCCTCAGCATTGCCGAGACCCGTTTCTGAAAAATAGATAGCAAGAATTAACCAGATGAAACAAATCAGCTTGATGACGCTTACATTACTAAACTTTATATGTAGGATTTAAAAACGTAACGAGGCCGAACCGCTGATTCTTGGGGGTCGCGCGGCAGCTGCTCAAGTTGGCGCCATCAAGCGTCTTGATCCTTCGCGAAGAAGGGTAGATGTTTTGGTACAATGCCGAGGCGAGACCAACTATGATCTTAAGCGTAATCTTGCCATCTAGTTCTGGGACTTTCTTGAGAAATGATAAAGCTAATTTAAAGAATCTTAAATGGCGCTTGTTCACGCACAAGCTTTTGATCATAATTGTTGGGTGCTTGTGTGTGCCCGAAATTACATTCCATGGCGCTGATGTCATGTGTCTACTTTTTCTTGGGACAAAAATCCATACAGAACCTTTCAGCATTACGTTTAATTTTACTGAACACCCGAACGTGAACTAAGAAAAATCAAAAACTTGAACTGGGATTTGCAAATTTGTATTGAACTCAGATGGAGTTTGGCTCAAATTAACCTGAAGTTTTTATCTGTTATTCCAACCTACCCATCTCAAATTCATTCTTTGTTGCTTTTGATTCCAACGGTGCACATCCTTCTGCTTCCGGAAAATCATCAAAAGCGATCCATTGCGATCGACATGTGGCAACGGAATTACTACCAGCATCAATTTGGCTGCTTTGATTAAATTTTGCTTTTTCTTCTGTAGGTTTTTGTCCAACTTCACATGTTGCTGCTGGTGGATTGGTTGAGTTAAACGGGTCTAGGGCAATTGTACACTTATTGAGGATGGTGTTCAAAACTTTTTTAACATCGGATGACACGGTTGAGGCAAGCGAAGCTTGAGATGAACTGTTTGAAGTATTGGAATTACTAAGCTGAGCTTGGTCTGCAACATCTCTCAAGCCAAAGGTGTCCAATTGTGCAAAAAAACTTTCATTTGAGGCGTAATTTACTGGGCTGTCCTGCTGGGAGGGTTCAACATTTTTTTGTGAAGAGGCTTGGTTGGGATAAAAGGCCACGTCTAAATCGTAAGCTGCAGACGATGGTGGAATACTTTGAGTTGGTTCAGGGAAAGGCAAATCATTGAAGTATACATCTTGAGGTGAAGTCGAGTTTGAGGATGTGGTTGATCGTGTTTTGTTTCCAGCATCTTCAGTCTTTGGTATATGATCTGATGAACAACGACTCAAAAATAAAAAAGTAGCAAAACAAAACTTGCATCATTTGGTCTGCCAGCTTAGCCTGGACACTGCAAATCACGGGGTTACGCCATTAGATTATCAAAATAACGATCTTGAGTCGTCGATTTTATTCATAAAATAGATGCCTACCCTACATGTTTATCATACGTGCTGTAATGCTTAATTCGCTCATGAGCTTTACTGCTTCGAAGTTAGCCGTAGTGGTAACCTCATAAACATAACAACATTAATGCTAGAGCAGAAAATGTAACTGATTCAGTTTTCCTTGGGCCCTAATTTAACTTTTCTCAATGATTTGCCTCATCTTGGGGACGTTCCCGTACCCTGGGTATCTGAGCAGTTGCACTATACGCTGCAGATTGTTTTGACATGCCACATATGTATGGCATGGAAAATGTGGCGATGACCGAAAAACAGGAGGGAAACATGGAAGTAGCAGAGTTTAAAATGATGAGATGGGCATTTCAACAAAAGATAAAGAACGAGTATGTGAGAGGGACGGCAAAAATTGCAAAGTTGGGTGGCAAGCTTTGTGGCACAAGGTTACGTTGGCATGGACACGTCAAGAGGAGAGAAGAAGACAACGTTGGGGAAAATGATAGAGATGGCAGTACATGGTAAAAGAGAGGAGGGCCAAAGAGAAGGTCGATGGATTTGGTGAGAAAAGACATGGAGATGTTGGAGGCAAGGGAAGGATACGAAGTTGATCGAGTCATATGGAGAAGACTTTCGGGTTGTGGTTACTCTGAACAGGGAAAAGTCGAAAGAAGAACAACACGATTATACGCGTAAACTAGCAATAAGACACTTACTATCCTTTGCTTTTTTGTCACCCTGCAACAATAATAGTAATACTATAATAGAGTATTAAAAATATTCAATATGTTGAAATTGTTCATGATGACAAATATTTGTGACTTGATTGAGTAATATTTGGGCTGTGTTTGTGGCCAGATTAAACATGGAGCAGTATTCTTTGTTGAAGGATGTGGATTGAAACCAGTACAGTAAAATCTGGAAGCACTCAACATAAGCTGCCGGTGCATCAAAGTTATAAACATGAGAGCTACATTGTTTGGCGTGCCATTAACCTACATCTACATCATTTGTTTTTCATCGCGCACCCTTATCAGGTTGTTGAAGCCAACTATGCTCCCCCTGTTTTATAAATATGCATACTTGCACACCCTGCATCTTCCATTGTTCATGCTTTTCCATTATACAAACTTACGCATCTTTATTGGATTTCACATCAACATCTCCCAACCCGGAAGCAATGATCTACACGCCTTTCTACGGTATTTACCAATTATAACACAGAGCATTTATTAGCTTTATTAGACTGCAATAAGTTACCGGTGGTGGAGCGATGAAGAAATCCGCGAAATTAGTGGTGTTGTTCAAATCTGCTTTGTCCTAAAAACAAAAAGTCGTCATAGTTTAGTTTGAACTTCGAAGGAGTGTCGGTAAAAATAAAGTTTAGAATCGTTGGAATAAGCGTTCGACTCTTTCAAAGTTCAACCACGAAAGTTTGGGATAAAGATAATTAAATTTCAAATCACCCTTTCAGAAACGTAAAAACTCCTTGCTCACCGTTTTTTTTGTATTGATTTTGACCATGATTTTTTGCTCCAACAGATCATCGCCCCACGATGAATCGCTACTCCAACTCTTGTTCGTTTTTGTCAAGCACTAGAATGGTAAACAATCAAGTTGTTTCAAATTCGATTTCGATTCTGGTATTCTGGCGCAATAAGTTATATAAGCATTTCAAGCTTTAGAAGTTCAAATTAGCTCCTAGAAAAGCGTTTATTCACCTTGGGTGTTTCGGGTCTGATTGCGTAGCCTTCTTCATCCACATTCTAGAAATAAACAATGCAGTTGAGCGCACGAGTGACGATTAATAGAAGATTTGATTTATCAAATGTTTCAAAACAATTTTTAAGAGCACTTACCGGAATCATTGCTTCATCAGATGTGTCGCTGCAAAAACGATAGACGATATTACAAAATTGTAACTGCCGTGTAAACAAATTCCTAAATGGCGAATCACAAGAAAACGAATATCGCACCAAAATTTTATACAAAGCCACTCTTAACAAATGGGCCTGCTGCGTACTCTTATCAATTTTGATCGCTTATGATTTTATTAATTTTTTTTATGCAACGCAGTTTGAATCCTTAGTTTGCTTTTCACAAAAATGTGATGAATTTGCATTTATTCTGGAGCAACCAGTATCGTGGCAATAACGCCGCAAACGCGCTAAAAGTTGACACGCAGCATTTGACTCACGCTAAGCAAGACTTCGGATTTGCTGCACATTTTTCTTGTTTGGTTTTGTGATTAAAGCAGTTCAGGTGAACAGAAGACGATTTGGTTTTTTTTTTGGGTACAGATTTGCAATCGTTTAGTTCACTTTCCAGGTCAATCAGTTGATGTTTCAGATGTTCTAGACCACGAGAAAAACATTTTTCGTCAGCAAAAATTCAGCACTGCAGTGCTTTACGTAGACTATAACGTATTTTCTGTCAAATAAATCAAAAACTTTTTATAGTTTTTCTATTTGTACATTTTTAAAATATTGAAGCGAAACATAACTTCAAGAAATAAGACTAATAAGCACCACTCAAAACACCCCGTATAATTGTTTTCCATTTTTCTTAGGTGATTAATATTACTTCAAAAACCTTTACTGAGCGATACATTTACTGAGCGATACATAAAAGCAATCATCGATCTTGACGGAGTCATTTGATGTTTCAAGTTTTTTGTTTGTTTAAAATGAACGACTGAACATACCCGGCATATCAATTTTGTTTGGACCTGTTCTTTGTTTATCGATTAAAAATTCACCGTTAAAATTTTCAAGAACCTGAAATACGAAAAATAGAACAGCCTGAAATTGAAAGCCTTTACAGTAGTTTAACAGATCTGAACTTGGTATAGTTAAACTAGAAGCATCGTAACTGCAACATCCAGGTATCGCTTGAAACATTTATGTGAACAAGTTGAGTTTTGCCGTTAAGTTTAGTTTAGCGATCAGTTGGAAAATTCAATTTCATAGCTATCACACAGACATTTTGTGGTTGCTTTGTTTTTAGTTTTTTGAACATTTTGTTGTTTCATGGAAAGCCTTGATGCAAAGCAACATTTCACATCGCTGAGAGCAACGATTAAGCACCGGACAATTAGGCGTGAAGCAAACTAAAACAGAAAACAAAAACACTTTTTCAGTCTCAAATTCAAGAGCAAATGGTCACACTGAACAGGATTGATTACACAGCTTACATATGCAGCAGAAATATTGCCATTTTCTTGTGTCGATATGTATGTTTGTAGGGAGTTTTGAAGTTGTTGCGCAATCTCCAATTCCATTTCTTGTATTTTCTGCAAGATTATTTGCGTTCATTTATGCGCATTAATATTATTGCAAAAGCAAGCGATGCACAGTTAGTTCATCAATTCTTGTTACACGTTTAAGGACCAAATGGATTTTGAGTAGCATTACAATAGTTTTGCTTATCAACATTCTCAATCTATTGTATCATAAAGTATTATTTTAGTGAATATGATAAAATACCTTCCACATTTCGACCATTCTGTCGTCGTATTTTTTTCTTAAGCTGACATGCATTTCAACTCTTGTTTTGTACTTTTGACCGGATTCTATCATGTTTGTTTCCACCTAAATGTTACAGACACAACACTTTTATAAAAAATATGCTTTCTTTACTATCAAGATGTTGCCCACATCGCCTAAAAATGTGATGATAACATTGATAAGTAATGGGGGACTTATAAAAATACACAGAATCATTTGGTTGGTCAGACGTGGCGTACTCTGTAATTTAAGCAAAATGAATTCACGAAATTCCATATACGAGTAGCAACGTTGCAATCGCAATGTTGAAAATAGTTCATTTGAATCTGAGTTAACAAAACTTTGCCAAGCCAAATTCAAATAGGCTACTTTATTTGATTTGAGTATGGAAGTGCACCACACATGAAATTTTTTGTTCGTGGTAATAACTTTAACTTTTCAAATTTAAACTCCATTGCGGTAAAAAAACATCAAGTTTAGATTGGTTGATATATTCGAGTTCAAAACCGTAATAAGCTGACACAGATCAATTGTTAATGATAAGTCATCTCTGCAAACCACACTGCTATTAAAGGTTATAAATATTGAATCACTATATCGGTAAAAAGTTATGGTAGTCACAAGAGGGTAATCGATTCACAATATTCAATATCTCTTGTAATCAAAACAAGAAACGTTTAATGCCCTAGCCATAAACCACCGTATAACTGATGAATTCAAACAAAACTTGTTTACCTTGGCTATACCTTGAGGCAAGTATCCCATGAGTTTTTTTTCATCAACTTTGCCTACCAATTGTTTATAGATTTCTTTTCTTCTTTTGAGATCTTTAGCCGAATCCTTGAGTTGTTGGAGCAAAGAGCGAGCCTTTTTTATATCTTTCGATATCTGCGCATTGCACAAGAAAAGCAATGACTCTTTTATCAAATTGAGCATTGCTACAAAAAAGCACTTGCTTACGTTACCTTAGTTGGCGAAACAGCGTTTAAGCCTATAACCAATAAATCAAATCTTCATTATACTCGATACATTACGTCGAAGCGTGTAACGAGTGGCGGGGTCCATCTCCGCAGCTTAGCGCCTGGGGCAACACAGCTTCGAAGAAACCTCGTAGCGATTGCGAGCCGTTGGCGACAATGTGTTCGGTTTGACCGACCCGGGTATCGAACACCAGACCCCTCCCACCGATAGCATTGTCATGACAACTGAGCTACCCGGGCGCCAGATCACTAGATTTTTCACTACACGATAATTCTCCTTTCAGCTTTAACTTAACGTAAGGTAGGCCGACGTAAAACTCTCCATTACTTCTCAATCATTTCCAGCAAATCAAAACATCGGTTTCTTAATTGTCCGCGATTTTTTATATATGTTGCGAGTAGAATCGTCTTCAAACGCAAATAAATGCATTCATGGTTTTAGTATATAGGACGCAATATCAGCGACTTTACTTGATTTTGTTTAGTTTTTTGCTTGTCGTGTAGCTTCTTTAGTTCTTTACTTAGCTTCTCGCATGTGTAAGCAAAATTGCTGTGAAATGTAGCGGATTTCTTTGTGACGGATAACAGTTCTGCTTCAAAGCTGCTCGAAATAAAGAAATCAAATCGTGTTTTCGTTAATTCGCGGAACCGGTTTTAGTTCCGCTAATTAGCGTCTGGGCAACGAACAGTGATGGCGCGCCGTTAGCGACACTCTTTCCGATTGACTGTACCGTCCATGCCGGGAATCAACCCCCGAGAGCCGAACCACAAAAATTGACCGTCCCAGAAATCGAACCGCGAGCTTCCGCGCCGATTGCTATGTCTTTGTCCACTACACCAACCATCTTGTCAAAATGAGCGTTAAATAAACAACTGAAAATGCAATGCAAGTAATGAACAAGCGAGTTTTCAAACTGTAGCTTTATACTTACTTCAGTGTAGCGCAATTTGCTGCTTTAGAAGCAGATAGTTTGTGAAGCTGGTGGGCAAATAAATTCTCCGCAGCGGCACTGCAATAAATGGTCATAGTTTTACCAGGATAATTTCATATTAAACATTTCCAGCCAGTCTAAGTACTTAACGCGAATACCGGGGACCATTTTTTTTTCAGGTTTATCATTGCAACTTCATATTTATATATACTGTATTTAACTGCATTGTTTTCACTGGTACGTTACATTTTTTGTTATTTTGTCAAGCGCCTTTGATCTAACTTTCCATCAGAAAAGAGCGCCATAGAAACGGTATTATTACAGTATTATACTTTCGTATTATGAATGCGAAAAAAACTTAATCATAACGGCTGTCTTCTGAAGTCAATGTAGTTGCATGAAATGAATAAAGTATCCATAAAAATTGCATAATACCCAACATAATGCAGCTGCAGCTATTTTGTACCAAAATCATCAAAAACTTTCTTCGAGTTACTTACCGTTTTTTAAAAAAAAATGCGAGAAATTGTATGGAATCCTGGTCCTTTTTCATTTTGTCTAGCAATTGCTTAAAGCCTTCATCCTTCTTGTTCTAAAAAAATATTAGGAAGTTTTAAATACAATTGATTTTCACTCAGGGGCAAATTCTTGAAAGTTCAGACTTGTCAGCATAGACACCGAGTAGGGAAGTGTGGGACCTATCGGACAAATTTTACTTAATTTTATTTTTTGTCCAACTGGTGAGACAATCTTGGACGCTTTTTAGTTTAAGTTGGAGTTTGGTTGGTGGTTAATTTGTCCCGCACTCAAACGGAAAAATTTGAAATGTCATGGGTGATTGTATTTGCGAATGAAAAGTGTCACTCAAACGTCCGAACGATCCCCACCCATGGTGACCTTTCGCCCATACGGTCGGAACCTTTCCGACAGCTGCAAATGTGACCTAAAGTAAAAGAGAACGCTTCATAAAGATCGTTTCAATAGCTGGATAAAGAACAAATGTGTAATAACACGAACAACTACGCATAGTAAACGATAATTACGGCAACATAATCTACACACTGTAGGTCTGTAGGTTTTGTACGTAAAATCTCGCTCAGTCGCTTTGTTGTTGCGACTGAGACGGGTTGTGGGAAGATTTTTGCAATATCAAGCAACGCCTTTCAGACAGCGTCTGAGTGGTTGAACATGTCCGATAGGTCCCGTCCGAAAGGTCCCCTGGTAGCCATTTTGAACTTCCTTCCCAAAATATTCTGGTTTAGAGTTGTCACCTAGATGTATACTCGCTACCTCCAGTAAGCACGAGACTCACTCAGCTACCAATGCAAACGACATCATCACACTGCGTGCGAGCTTCCTATAGTCTCAAAACTATCCCGAAACTTCACTTCTTTCACTAAAATGAAACCGCAAATTGACCACATGATCACGGAAATATGCTGTTGTCTGTTAGGTCCAATCGTCCGATGGGTCCCGCATTTCCCCTACGATGAGGGAGCAGAAAGCAGCGCCTGCAGCCATTTTCTTTTTTTTTTTTTTTTCGAGCTTGTTACTGACAAATTGCTTTCCGAGCTCGCTACAGCTTTTCCGTCGCTCTTTGACGATGAAGAATGAACGTGACTGGATGAACAATTGCATCAATCTCAGGTCAACATTGAGAGCGGTCGTGGTTTCTGATATATGGCTCATACCCGACAGAGAATGCTCAAAAGTTTCTGATATAGCCTATGGCTAAAGTACTTCGTCTGCAGGACATCAAGGTTGCCGAAAAAAATTAGAAAAAAAGGAAAATAATATGAACGTAAGACTGGTTGTTTAGTATTGTTTTTGATTGTGTAAAAAATTCTAAATATTTGTTTAACGCCGATGATCTACAGTACCAATTCCGACACAGCATATTTTGCCTTAAATTGCCTAATCATCATTCTAAACTGCTTTTCTTCATACCTGCTCCTTTTTCACTGCACTAAGTTCTTCCTTATTCACTATGTTCTTTTTCGATTTAGCAGCTATGACTTTTTCTTGCGCTGGTATTTGTTTGTCAACCATCTGATTTTCATCCATTCTGTTAAGCAAAATTGCTTCGTCATCTACGCATTGCCTCAATAAACGCAATTATTATTTTGAAAAACAAGTTAGTTCTTAACCCACCAGATAGTTGCGTAGGTAGAGCGTCTTTCTCTGGCTGGCAAATAATTGCAAACAGGCGAACTAGCGTTGGTCCGAGCCCGCGGTTTTGATTTGAAGTCCTACAAGCAGGTCGAAAAAAGCCCGAAAGCCATTTCTCAATTAAAACTATTAATTACAGGCCACAAAATTAAAACATCTGCAGCTACCTTGGGGCTGAAAAAAAGTATGTCGTTCATTTGCTGTTTGTGCGCTCGGAATTCGGTTCCAAGTTTTACTCAAACTGATGCCTGAGCCCGAATCGCAACTCTGGGCTGGTAGACTTTGGGTGATACCGAGTTGGGTTTAAAATATCCAGATATTGTTATTCCCAGCTTTCCAGCTGGACGTTCGGTAGGCTGTTACAGAGACAGTGTAGAAAACAAACAGCGCCGTTAGGAAACCCCTCAAAGGGCTTCTTTCATGGTAGATTGATAGACAGGTGACCGCGGTAAATTCTGAGCGAGCTCGTTATAACGACTGATCGTGTTTTTGTGATAAGTTGTTAAACATGCAACTAAAAAATCATAATTATAAAATATAACAAACCTAAGTGCTGCTCTTTGGCTGCAAAACTTTCAATCTATAAGCTTCGGTAAAACGGAAAAAATTTTGCTTGGAATAATATGAAGATTCTGTAACAAAAACACTTCAAGTTATCCTTTCTAATTTAAGGCAATGATCAATTTCGTTTGTGTCAAACGACCGAGGCAAAAATGACTGCAGACCACTTCGCAGGAGAAGTTACTTGATATTTGGTTACGGTACTTTTAAGTGTGTTTCGGCTCTTGTTGCAAAAACGATTCAGGATATTTAGCCTCCTTTCCAACTTTTCTGAAGGGCAAGGACAGCGCAAAGATCTCATTTCCATGAAGGTCCTTCGAAATGTAGAATGGTTAGCAACCCCATAGGTAGGCAATTGGTCGGCAACTCCTTATCAAGCTCGTCATGCATTTTGATTGCTTTCGCGCGTTGGCAGAATAAATATGCGACTAAGAAACAGGGATAAAAATAACTAACCTTTTTGTATTTTTTGGCTGCAAATAAAGCTTCGGTAAGAAATCAATGAGATCTGCTTCGAATAACGCAAAGATTCTGCGTCGAAACAATTTTAAGTCATTGTGTTATAATCATCGTTATACCCTGCCTTCGCGATGATACTACGCTAATTTGTATTTTATCGAGATTCAGTAAAAAGAAAAATAAACTCAGACATTTTTATGCAACTTCAATGAAAACTTGGTGTGCTTCGATTATAATTATTTAATATCATGAGTTTCGAGCATATAAATTAAATTCGACCGCTCATCCATTCGATTCCACATTTTACTCATTTCATCACAAAAGTTTGTCAAAAAGCGCACTGTTTTCCGTACCAACTTTCATTCCCTTATAGACTTATATATTCAAATCACTTCTCTCCATTTAGCCTACCGCCGATGAAATTTTTTAGAGATTTAAATAATCGGCTTAAATCTACACGCTGTCTGCCCATTGCCGTGTCATTTGACTTAATCAGCATCAGGGCCAGATATTGTATCCCACACAAATGCAGTTTTAAGAAATTTGAGATGTTTTTGAAGCTTGGCTCTACAAAAATTAGGGTTTGTTAACAGCGACAGTCAAAATTAACAACAAAAATTAGGACGATACCGAGGGTGCAGCCTATACAGCAAAAAAATTGATCAATCAACGTGTTTACAGCACGGGCAGTTCGTACCAGTTTTTCACGGTTATTGCGTCATAAACAAAATGCAACGTATTAGTTTTTCATGACGCAACAATTCGACAACTTTAATTTACAAGATAAAAAATTGCCTTGATTTTAACCAACTTGTTTGTTTACTTGTTTGTTCGTTCCGCTTCTTTTGTTTTCACGCATAACTGGACATAATTATTAGCTGAGATTAACTAGCTAAATCACACTTAGATGTCAAAACTCTGGTCACATCAAAATACAAATGTGACGTAAAGTGATCTACGGTAGTAACGCAGATTGACTTAAGGCAGTCAATATAATGTACAGTACAGTATAGTGAAGCGTCTGCATAAAAACATTTTTCAACTTTTATACCGAAACATTAAAGGCTCTTGTTAGTACCACAGTTCACACCCTACGGCAGTGTGAAAAAATTCTGTGGTCCCAAGTTTTTAAGAATTAATGAGCTACTGCATACGCTACATTTACGAAGCTATCTTGATGTGTTTATATTAGAATATATTGAAATAAAGGTTAAATTCAAACTTGTACTCACTAAAATGTGTCGAATTCTTTAATAGCTTGCGTGATAATAAATATAAAATAGACTGACTAATGAGTATTTTCACTGTATATATGATAGCTACTGCTAAGAGAACACAAATCATTAAATCCGATTTTAATGTGAATAAAACTGATTATGACGTTTTGTACCGATTGTGATGAGATACAACAACGGCAAATAACAAATTAGAGAACGCCCAGGTTCCCAAGTTTGATAGGCTTTTGGTCAAGATAGACTCTTCTGCATCGATTCCGTGATAATAATACGTCACTTAAATCCTCGAAGCGAGAATATCTTGCCTTCCCACGATGCACAATTAGAGTTACAGTCAGTGCATGAAGCAACGCAGTTTTGAAAGTAACGGGATATAAGACTTAAAGATTAGGAGAGGATAGATGACAAGAAAGCATTGCAAAAAATAGCAATGCGGGGAATGGAGTAGCAATCCCCTCTGAGTGGGACTTAACTTGAATCCCCAATAACGTGACACCAAATTAGTGGTCCTTTGTTTGAATTCAGATTTCGTTATTCAGTTAAGAACATTGAGCAAGAGTTTAAAAAAGCCGTGAATTTTGCAGTGGTGCATCGCAATAACGCAAACTCAGACAAAATGTGCGCGCTGTTTTCAATCAACAAACATTTTTTTCCAGTATGCGAGGTTAAACAATAGCAACACATAAAAACTAGACTGCTCTCCTAGCATTGGCATCGCTAGGGGGGACCGAAGCTTTGGTCCCCCTATATTTAACGCATGGGACTTTTTTTAGAAATCGATCACTGAGGTCCAATGAAAACGGTGGGTTTCTCATTTTCTAAATCCGGCCCTCGCTCTCCCCTAAATGTTGTGCCAACTACGCCTCTGCATCAAAGTACATCTAGAAATTTTCTCATGAACCCCTAGGGGTTGGCAAACCCCAGGTAAGAATCCTTGTTCTAACTAGTCGATACCGCAACAAAGTGTTAAGGGTGCAGTCATGGGCGCCCACACTAAATTTTGTAGGGGGATTTTGTGACAATGTTGAAAGAATTTTTATGTCATATTTTTAGCCATCTCCAATCTTTCGTTTCGGTTTAATTTTTAATCCATTTCAATTTAGTTCAGAAGTGTGAAAACGAAGATTACGCCAACATGTGCTACATATCGCCTGAAACAGTGGTTCATAAACTGGGTTCGATGAGGCTGTACCGTAGGTTCGGCGGAGATCAGAGAAAATGTGAAGATATTGGAGACGGCAAGGAAGAACCAGTGGAGGTATTGTGTGATGAGGTGGAGACTGTGAAAGGTTTATGTTATCTTGAAGATAAGCTGAATGCTGGTGGTGGGTGTGAAGCTGCAGTGACTACAAGAGTAAGGATAGGATGGATGAAATTTAGAGAATGCAGAGAGTTGTTACTTGGGAGAAGGTTTTCTTTGAAAATGAAAGGGATGGTGTATCGTAGTAGCGTAAGATCGGCAATGTTATATGGAAGTGAGACGTGGTGTTTGAGGGAAAATGAGATGATAATTTTAAGAAGAACCGATAGAGTTATATGGTGAGAGTGTGAAGTAAAACAAGTGGATAGAAAGAATACTGAAGATGTGATGAAAATGCAGGGCTTGAAGGAAACTTTAGATAAATGGCGCAAGCGAATGGAGTAAAATGGTATGGACATGTGGTTAGAAGGGATGAGGAGAGCATTTTTAAGAAGGCAATGATGCTTCAAATGAATGGACAACGAAAGCGAGGACGGCCAAAGCAGACCTGGAAGAGACAAGTCGAAGAGAGTTTGAAGAAGATTGGGTTGGAAAAGGAGGAGGAAGCTACAGATCGTGCGAGATGGAGAGAGGGAGTGAGAGCGATTTCTGAGGGAATGAGGTACATCTGGCCACTTTCGGACACGAGGAAAAATCGGATGATGATGATGGCATGAGATTTACTGGCAACGCACTGCAATTTTTTTACTTATTTTACAATTCCTCTAATTACGTTTGGCATTCACATCGCACCTGGCCGCTCAGCGTAGTGGTAAGAGACACAGCAATCGACGTGGGAGGTCTGGGGTTCCATTTCCGGGCTAGTCAAGTTCGTCACAGTCGCCAATGGCTCGCCACCGCTGCGATGCTTTTTTGGAGCTAGGTTGCTCAGCCGCTAAGTCGCGAAGATGGGCTCCGCCACTCGTATACCTTGAATACAATGAAGATTTGATTAACATTGCAAGTTCGAAAACACAATCAAAACTAAATATACTCACCATCAAATCAAATCTTCATTATACTCGCCGTATTATGCCGAAGCGTGTAACGAGTGGCGGGGCCCATCTTCGCGGCTTAGCGCTTGAGCTACAAGCGCGCTTGAGCTACACATCTCCGAAGAAAAGTCGCATCGGTGGCGAGTCGTTGGCGACACTGTGCCGATTTGACCGGCCCGGGAATCGAACCCCAAACCTCCCGCACCGACAGCGTGCGCTTAGCAATTGAGCTAACCGGCCGGTACACACTCACCATAATGTTTGTAAACTTTATTGATCTTGGGTTCCAAGTTCAGCGCTCGGTGATATGTCGCTCCTCAGCCTTCTTTTCCTTGCCTAGCTATGCAAGCAATCTGGCATATACGCGAGATGTACGAGAACAAGAACATGTTACGAGTTCAAAATCAGGGAAGATTCAAACCATTTTCAGTTTTATTAGAACGATTTAAATAAAACAGAAATTGACCAAAAATTGAAAAGTTATCATCAGTAAAAATACTTTTAAATTAAAAAATAACAAAAAAGTAACCACAAGATATCCATCTTTTAACTACAGCAGAATATTTTGTTGTTTTTTTTTCTTTTCCCTAACTTTCCCTTGACATATAAACCTAATAATGATGAAGGGGAATAAAAATGTGACTCATCGCCTGTGATGACGTTATGATTGTGTGGCCACTTTCGTAAAAAGTCACTCGTCTCCGGCTGACCAACGTATTTCGTAATTTACCTCAGTACTCTGCAGCCTGGGTGCCCAAAACTCACCCAGCATGTTGTAAGGACTGTGGGGCTGATAAGAGTCCATTGGTCGTAAAACAGCTTCATTAAAAACAGCAACAGCTTCTTTGTAATCTCTTTCATCTGCTAGTATGCAACCAAGATTAAATAACGAATATATCTGCGCATTTGCGTGAGTTGTTTGGATTCTTTGTTTACAAGTTCTCCAGCCTGATGGCAGCATGTTTGTAGACCTAAAAAAGCAAACACGGTTGGAGCACAAAGAAGAAAAATAAAGTCACGGTAATTCTTGTGACTGGACAATTCAACAGCATAGATTTAGCTGTGGTCGAAAACAAAATATGCAATTAGACAGGATAAATCGAGTCAAATCTTCATTATACTCGCCGTATTACGCCGAAGCGTGTAACGAGTTGCGGGGCCCATCTCCGCGGCTTAGCGCCTGGGCACCACAGCTCCGAAGAAACGTCACAACGGTGGCGAGTCGTTGGTGACACTGTGCCGATTTGACCGGCCCCGGGAATCGAACCCCAGACCTCCCGCACCGATAGCGTGAGCTTAGCAACTGCGCTAACGGCCGGTTCTAGGTAGGATAAAACAAGCTTAATGCGGCGATAAACTGCGCTCTTCGAGACAGCAGCTGCCAAATACACTATACATAACAAATTCCAATCGGCTCTAGCAATGTTCGAACTCGCAACGTAGAGTTTATCACCAGCACACGGCATCGTACAACAGTACTTTGACCAGGGCTGCGAACTCGATCGATTTTTAACCGAGTTCGAGTTCAAGAGATATTTGCAAATCCAAGTTTGAGTTCTAGGAATTTTATTTTTCGAGTTTAAGTTCGAGTGCGGCAAAAATGACCGAGTTCAGCGAGTTCAAGTTCGAATTCACAGCCTTGGACTTTGTAGGTCGCAATGGCATGAACAAATAAACGACATGCAGCTTTACTTTTGGTCAAATCATAACTTCAATTTACACGGATTGTGATTACTTGAACAACAAACTTCTTTTCGCAGTGATCTTTTACTTCTTTTCAACAATTTAAATATCTTTCTAATGAACTCGAACAGTTTTATGCGAGTTCAAGTTCGAGTTTAGAACAAATATTTTTTCGAGTTCAAGTTCGAGTTCGGCAAAATGATCGAGATCTTTCGAGTTTGAGTTCAAATTCAAGTTGGAGTTCGCTGTCCTGACTTCGACACTTCCAGCCACACAAAACTGCAAAATAAACATTTTTTCCATTCATGCCCTAAAAACATCCGGACCCGCCACTGCAAGTTGCAATAGTTAATGATTCAGTAAGTACAAAATATTGGACGTAAAGTGCTTGAATGAGTTAACTTGTCACGCAAATTAATCAACTTTATTCGTAGTTTTCATAATCTAGCCAGAACCAAAAAGCATTAACAATTACTTTACAAAACCCCAATAAAGTATCTACAGGGGCGTATCCAGGGGGGGTCGCGGCTCCCCTCCCCCCCCGGCTGAAATATAAGATTATTATTATTATTATTATTATTATTATTATTATTATTATTATTATTATTGGCATATTTTTCCTCCTATCACGAGAAAGCGATCAATGCGCTATACGAGCTCGCTTAGGAGTTGCCGGCCATCTGTCTACCACACTAAGATGGGGGAATCTCGTTAAGTGCCTTTCCCAACGGCACAACAAGTAAACTTGCCGGCTTTCTCCACGCTGTTCCTTAAATGCTGAACGTCAAGCAGGGAAGCTGTGAATACCAATTTTAAAGTCATTAGTTTGACCCGACTCGGAATCGAACCCCAGGTCTACCGATCCAGAAGCAGACGCTCTATACCACTCGGATATATATCTGCAGTCAGCGAAATAGTGGAAACAGGACATCTGAGGACGCGTTGACCTTTTTTTTTGGTCTTCACTTGATTTTTTGGAGGTAAATTGGACGTCGGAAGACGAGAAGATCTTTTTTTTTTGCTCTTCATCGATATTTTCAGTGGAAACGTGAACAGGAAATTGCGGCCCCCCCCTTTCAAATTTCTGGGCACGTCCCTGATCTACATTTACAAAAAAGGCAGACATTGACAGCTAAAAAGTAATAATATGCGGAAAAACATTAACAAACAATGGTTTTTAAGCTCACCAACAACTAAAATTATCTTCGCTGTGGTATTTTTATACAAATGGCCCAAAATTTACTACAGATACGAAGCAATTATTGATTGAAGACGAACAAGTTTTAACTTTATTCTTAACACTGCTTTTATTCACTAATCCAACTATTTCAGGTAAGAAAAATTACTTTTCAGTGGAAATACAGAGGTAATCAGAGGTGTATCCAGAAATTATTTCCGGGAAGCTGAGAGTTGACAAGTGCTCATCTTGCGTTTTAGTCTGTAGAAGCATCAAAGTACTAATGAATTAATTACGTAAATGAAAAAATTTTGGGGGTCTGAACCCCCGTAGCGCGCTCCCTCCATTGGACCTATCGATAAAAACCTCTCCGCATGCAATATTCTTAAACAAAAAGATTTATATGTACATCAATTGCGATCTTGCATTAAAATAAAGTTTATGTAAAAAAAAAAAAAAAAAAGGACTAGCTTATGCACCTCACCGTACGAAGTTACTGTTACATGTGATTAATTGATGATTAGTTATTTAATTCACTATCACTTGCTCTTACTAATTCACCAGGGTGTTGCAACCATGCCCACTCCTGTATTCTGTTAACTCCTCTTCTCCTACCTGCATGCCGTAACGTTAATCGTTTTGTTACCTCTTTCCTTTTTCTTGTACCGCGTTATATTTCTTTAATCTTATCGTATTCTTTCATTGCGTTGACGGTGCGGAAATAAAAGACATTACTACCACTACTACACTACTATGAATTTAAACTCGGTATTTCGCAGATCTTGCACTAAAATAAAGTTTATGCAGAAAAAAAGGAGGACTAGCTTATGCACGTCACCGTAGATTGTCAGTTTGTTACTGCTACATGAATTATTGATGATTAGTTGTTCAATTCACTATCACTTGCACTACTATGAATTTAAGCTCGGTATTTCGTAGAATTACGAAATAAGTGTGTTTGTTTGCGCTTCTTTTGTTTTCAGGCTTCGGTCCACAACTCCCGCTTTTGGGCGCAGGTGTGTCAGAAAAGCTACCTTTATTTTTTCCTAATGTTGTAGGCCTACACTCCGTGTTCCGTCTCCGCACTATGCGATCACTGATCCGTAGTTACGCCTTTACATGGTAAATCCTGAGTCCATTGCGCAATCACGGGGCGTTGTTATTTGAATTTAGTAACTGTGCTGAGTTCGGTGCTATTGCTGCAGGATTTTGAATCAGATGCCAGAGCGACTGTGGAAAGGACACGGTTTGAAACACGCTGTCGCTTCTTGTGGTTTTCATAAGTTTATGATTTGCGATCGACTGTTTTATCTTTTTAGTTTACAAGTTGTTAATACAGTTCATGAAAAGGAGAGTAAAATTTACTTTTTCGCCAAATATGAATCATTTTCGTTGGCACAATTTTCGTTGGCACAATTTCAGCTTAAGTGTGATTATGGCATATTTTTATTATCAGCCTATTGAAGAGGTTCAAAACTTTGAAAAATTATATTCGCAAATAATTGATTTTTGGCGTATGTGTCGAGATATTACCATAATGATCGTTTGAAACTTGTTCGCTTTTGCTACAAGCATAGGGTAATTGGCGTGCAGTATTGAATAGATTAGCTGCTGCTGTTGCGAAACCTTTGCAATTTTTGATGGTGCAATTCTCGCCGTCTCCAACACCGCACGATTCTGCTTTACGGTCTGTTTACAAAACTTTACGCTAAATGCGATTTTAATCCGATTCATTGTCATACGAAATTTCATCCAATTTTTGACGTGAGCGGTGGACGGAAATTTCTTCTTCACTATTCGAACCCTAACATTTTTGTTTTCATCAGTAGTTTTGCAAAGCAACCTACGATTGTTCCAGAATGCCGTGCAAAGTGACGAAGCTTTACGTCATAGCCTAACCTCTAGCTGTTTGTAACCTCCGTCACTTTACGTACGAAAAATCGTATCGTGTTCTGTGTAAACACACGTTCATTAGCAATTTTGAGCTATTTGGTACCAATGCACGTGTGCGCATATCAACGTAATACAAGTACAAAGTAGCGAAATTTGACTGAGGGCATCACGCACGCTGATTTTAAACCTACCAGGTAGCTCCATCCAGCCATAAACAATTTGATTTTGCTGAAGCGTAACTTTAATGATCGGTATTGCTCAAAATAACTACCACTTACTACCTCAGGGCATATAGAGAAGTGGTTTAAACTTACGACATACACATTTTTGTTCAATGCTCTTATCACAGTAAACTATATTGTCAGACCAATTGCAGAGATTAGAAGCTATACCGGTATAGTTAAAATAATAATATTTTAGTGATAAATAACTCGCACAAAAAGCACGAAAAAGGTATTGTGCCCTTCTGTCATAAAACAATAACAGTGTGATGACAAAATTGACAATCAAATGTTTGAAATTGATTAAAAACTTTCCATGATGCAGTAAAAAAGTAGAAGAGTAGCAAATACAGGTTGATAGTAGCTGAAAAGCACTTATGTTTACCGTCAATGCTTATTCTAAGTTAAAAGCTCTTGTTAACTTTCTGCATGCTTCTACAGTACAGTCTAATAAAAACATAAATAAATGGCTGCTTTCAATTCGAGGAACAGAGAAGTCAAACGTACAGACAGTGATGGGCACGATAAACCTTTCTGTACTAAAGCGATAACGATAATTGATAATTTTAAAAATGCTCTGGGCGATACCGATAATTAATAAATCTCAATTTCTTAAAGAAATATCTGTAATCGATAAATTATCGCTGATAAATTTTTCCAATAAATGTTACGATAAATTTTTAATGTGTTTGACGAAGTTTTTTTTTCTTGTAAGTCAAGTCACAAAAGTGTTTTTCTATATTTTTCAAGAAAAGCAGTTTACCGACTCTGCAGTGGGATTAAACGAAACAAAGAAAGAAATTTTAAATTGCGACAAGACTTTATCGACACCGTGAATTTTGCCATAGCGCCAATTCCCTAACTTTGAACACTGTGTGCATAAAGAATCGTTTATCGCGATAATTTATCGGCGATAACAAAATATATGACAAAAGCGATGTCGGTAATCGATAAATCCAAACAATTTTAAGCGATAACAATAATCGGTAAAAAATTATTGCCGATAACTATCGCCGATAAATTATCGCGATAAATGTCTATCTCTGCGTACAGATAGGGGGAAACAGCGAAATAAGCTCGAAATTTTTAAATCATCGGCCACCCAAAATGATAAACATGACCTTCTCCTCCGTAAATACAACTTATCACGAATGATCTGTAGAGCACCGATACTTACGCGGTACTACTAGGTAGGTAACGTCGTTGAATGGTGTTGTGTATTTTTGTAGAAGTGGAAGGTTAAAAAGTGTGTCGCTACCACTAAAAGCTGGAGCGTTGAGAGGGGGTCCAAGGGGTACCTTTGATACCGGGCCCGCAACGTTTGGGAGGCCCGAAATTTTGAGAATGCCGCGCGTAAAAAACTTCGTAAAAAGTTTTAAAGGGCAACTCTTGACTGGTTGAAGGCAGACGTAGTCACCCCTCGTCACCACCCACTGGTGCTATCACTCATTCACAGCTAGAATACTACCCCTTCCTCCCAGTCAGCGCAACAGCTAAAGTAGCCTATACCAACCAAAAAAACATCTTAAATGTCTTCCGACTCTGTAATGCGATGTGGTATACAGGAGTATCGCTGCTGCTGTTTTTAGATGTGTTATTCCTATCTTAACATAACCATTACCACGCCTCTGAACTTGTTTTAATAAGCATCGACAAAGGGGCCTGAGGGGACGCGCGCCCCACCTGCGTATGCTACTGGGCATATCGATGTCAAAATGGGGCTAAAAAAAGGCCTCGCATGATTTGATCAGTAAAAACAAGTAGGCTATAATTTGATCTTATATGATTTGATCGGTTATAGTCAGAGGGTCGTGTCATTGGGGCCCCCAAATTTTGTGAGATTTGTTTTTTCATAGGCTATAAGTTAAAAAATTAAAAATTAAAAAAATGAAAAATTTAACCAATGCTATTTCGTTTTCATGCTAACCGCCCCCTTTTCTTATACTACAAATTCGATTTTTGTTTATTATTTTTTGCTTCAGTCAATCGCTTAGACGTAGGAGTAAAGTTACTTTCTTGATCTGTAGTTAGAATTTAGAAAACATTTTGCATGCGTTGTTAAAGATTGTAGAACACATCTACACGTCATCCCATCAAATGCGCCAAAACTAATAATGTCACAGCCTCCTTTGAATTATTTTAGTCAAGCTTCTGCTTTTAGATATAGGATACTAAAATATTTTTGAATTGTTTGACTGTATAATAGTGACTGCACTCACTGCAGGGACCGGTTGGCCTATGTTCTTTTACGATAAGAAAGTGTGCTAAAATGAGTGTTTTTTACGTGAAAACCGTAAAAATCCGTTGGAATCTGGGGGCTTCACCCCTAAAACCCAAACTATGCTTCCTTTGCTAAATCGTAGGGGCTTCACTGATTGCGCATAATGTCTATAAATAGGAAGCGGGCGAGGGCATCAAAATAAATTTTGATTTCTTATCCAAAAATATGGGGTATCACGTCATATATCGATATCTTTTCTTTACTTCTCCTTTTTCGTGGTGTTACTCAGTGCTAAATATGACTTTTACAAAGGTTGCAATCAGTATATCTGTTTAAGTTGTCACTTGGGCTCCTTCAAATTTTTTGTTTGTACGACGCTTCTGGTTATAGTCCGATGTTTTTGCAGATCAACAGTGGTCACTAAACGTATAATACATTGCTGAGCTGAGAGTTGCCACTAGGCATAACTAAATGGTAGGCCTATATTTCAGCTAGGGTAGCTACACAGTAAGCGCCACCTGTTCAATAGTTTATTGGCCATTTTTTGGTTGTTAATCGATTCTGATATAACAAAGTACCTCTTCTGGCAAATCATCTCTCTTATAATTTTGGCGGACCATTCTTTTTGTCATTTTGCGGGGGGCCCGGATTTAATTTTGGTACCGGGCCCGGGCTAGGCTCTCAACGGCCCTAACTAAAAGGAAGGGATAAAAAGCAGCATTTAGACATTTTTCTGGAACTGGCCGGTTGGCATAGTGGTTAAAGACATCGACGCGGAAGGTGTGGGGTTCAATTCCCAGGCCGGTCGAATCGGGTACAGTGTAGCCTGCGGCTCGCCACTGTTGCAACGTTTCTTTGGAGTGGTGTTATCCAAGCGCTAAGCCGCGAAAACAGGCGCCGCCGCTCATCACATGCTTAGGCGTAATATCGCGGGCATAATGAAGATTTGATTTTTTGAGGTTTTTTGACACTTTGTGGTTCCAAATCCAGATGAAACGTGTTCCGATGCCAATTTTATTTTGAAAGAGAGATGGGGCAGCAAAAGTGAGAAGTGTACTTACTTAAAGAAACAAAAAGTTGATTGCAAAATTTGGCGTTAAAGAGCGGAAGCTGTTCATAAGACAATCGCTTCTATCTTGTGCCACACGCCTTGTGATTAAGTAATTTTTTTGTTCTTCGTGTCTACAATGGTTGGCAATATCAAAGAAATGTATTGATAAACACATTTAAGCGTTTCACTTTTGTTTCAGCAGCTGGACTAGATAATTACTTCAATAGCAACATAGGCCTACTTGTGTGTTGCTCTGATGAGCTGCAGCTAACTTGATGCTCAAGCCCAAGGTTTTTGACAGTAGCTGAAATTTTATGGTGATTTTCCAAAAACCTAATTTATTTAAGTTTAAAAACTGCATGGGGCCAAATTCGGTGTCGTTGTTCAATTTGGTATGAACCTTTATTCAAGAGTTGTGTCCAACTTGTTACGCAGTGTTTTTATTTAGACCAGGGGTTCTTAACCGGGGGTAAATTTACCAACCAAAGGGGTAAACTTTCTAACTTATAGGCTAAAGAAAACTTTAATTTTCAGTATTGAAAAAGCAGAAGTGGTACACTGGAGATAAATTATGCTTTTTTCTTTCGGCAAGGGGTAAACGAGACAAAAAAGGTTAAGAAGCCCTGATTTATACTTACTAAACTTATGTTGATTACTTTAAAAAGCAAAGGTTAAAGTAAACAATGGCAAAGATTCAAAAGCATTTAAGAAATTCAGTCATCGCTTTTTTTGTCGTTGAAGTAATTTTTTTCTTTTATTATGTGAAACCAACGCAACCACAGCGACGCCAAGTGATCAAACTTATGACAGGAGAAACATTAGATTACAGGTGAATTGCACAGCTTTTCTGCAATAAAATAAACAAACCATGTGTGTGTTGTGATGCTAGCTTAATTGCATGCTTAAACTTGTATGTCGGATCATAATCAAATCTTTGTAATGCTCGCGGTGCCACGCCGAAGCGTGTAACTAGTGGTGGATCCCATCTCCTCGGCTTAACACTGGGCAACACAGCTTGGAAAAAATATTGCACCGGTTGCGAGCCGCTGGCGACAGTGTGTCTGATTCGACCGACCCGAGAATCAAACTCCAGACTCCCTGCACTGAAAGCGATGTGCTCATCAACTGAGCTAACTTACCGGTTATGTCGGATTGTCCATCCCGTTCAAATTCTGGCTCTTTTAAAAGAGCCAATGCCTTAAATTTTCTTCGTAGTATGATGTTCTAGTTAACCTATTTAGTCAAGGTAACGGAATAAATCGACCTAGCATGGTTTTCTTGTGTAAAATTTTTGTGACTATATATAGTAATTAAATAAAAGGACGGCCGGTTAGCTCAGTGGTTATACACATCGCTATTGGTGCGGGAAGAGTGGGGTTCGATTTACGGGTCGGTCAAATCGTACACAGTGTAGCCAACAGCTTGCCACCGCTAAGACGTTTCTTCGGAGCTGTTGTGCCCAGGCGCTAAGCCGCGGAGTGGGGCGCCGCCACTCGTTACACGTTTCGACGTAATACCGCGAGTATCATGAAGACTTGATTTTTTGTTATTTAAATCAAGCAATAATTCCCTGTGTTTTTGTGAAGTGGACAATATCGAGTCATCAGGTTCTTCAGATCAAGAGGAATTGACCCAAACTACTCCTTCTACGTAAGCTTTGACGTGACACCACACTGACGTCGTTGATGACCGTAGTAATAATTTAGGACATCACGATCGCTACCCAGTGTTCCATTAATCATCTTCACCACTTGGTAGAGCTGACAGAGAGGTGGGATGGTCCGATTTCTTGCGCCGTTTTTACTCCAAAAAAAGTGAGTCCCGTGGAAAATTAAATAGTTTTAATCCGCGAATTGCATTAGCGTGGAAAATTAAATAGTTTTAATCTACAATTGCATCAGCGTGGAAAATTAAATGATTTTAATCCACAATTGCATCAGCGTGGAAAATTAAATGATTTTAATCCACGAATTGTATCAGCTTCCTTACGAAAGAAACTTGTTTGTCCTCATTAGTTTGTTCAATGGTTTTCTACTGGGCTTCCGCGGAACACTAGGAGTAGGATTGCGTCTGCACGGTCCTGGGGTTCCGCAAGTTTACAATTTAGAGCTGGGTTGAAGTAAATTAATAAGTTAAAGCAGTGCACAGGGTTTCCTCGAGTCTCTGGAATGTTTTATTGGGGTTTCGTTCCACCAGAAAGATGGGAAACCACTGAGTTAGTTAAACAGACCTCACCCATCAAAAATTCGCAATTGTTTGATAAAAATTTCTTTTTGTTGTTTAGCCTAACTTGCTGCCGATTTAAAAGCATGCTTCTCCGCAATATTTGATTCTACTCAATGCAAAGTCATTACAACGACGACCTGTGCAGTGTATATTATTTCATAGGACGGAAGTTACGCACATGATGCAATAAACCTTCTAAAACAGTGTTTTCCGAAGATAAAGCGTCATGTTTCTTTTCATCTTGTTTATCCTTCCTCGCACTTGGCAAATATGGCTGAGGTTGGTGAAATTATTTTCGTTTTAGACTGAAATTACCTGTCGAAGCGTGATAAGACAACGATCTTTTCACATTATTCTTAGATGCAGATTGACACTTCTTTGAAATTTTTCGTCACAGCTAAACCTCCTCAGCACCTCCTCAGCTTTTTGTATGCCAGCGGTGGAAAACCAGCTGCCCCTTGATTTTTTAAAGTGACCCTCGTCAGAGCTTTGTGGGGTAAAAATCTGACCGCTGGACTTATTGATAAACACATTTTAACGTGTCTACGTGATAATCTTTGTATAAGTGAAGGCAAACTGAAGGAAGTTTTAACCTATTAAGCCTGAAATTCGAAGACTATTCCAGAGGAGGAAGTCATGGGGTTCAACGATTTTTTTGACTACTTTACCTTTCCCATTTTGACTACACCGCAGTTAAACCATCAGTATAATATACAAAATTTGAACAAAAATGAAAAAAATGACTGTTTCGAGCATCTCAGAAACTAAACGTGATAGATAAAACCTTGCTTCAGATTCAAACCCAGCACCCCAAAATTAGTCAAAAACAGTCGAAAACCCTCAAATATATGCGATAAATTTTTTGTTGTTGTACAGAGTAACTTAATTTATTAGCGATATCAAGATGGACCTACTATCCTTACAAAAAAAGTGTTTCCCGTTTCCATAAAGCCAAAAAACGAAACCATTTTATGACAAAAGTGATTTTTTCACGGCAAGAGTAATTCTTACATTTCATAATGCAAAGTTAGATCTACAAGACTGCGGACGTTTATCTTGTATTTCCAGCTTTTCTGTGCCAACTTTTAAGCCCAGTTTATAGTCACTGGAAATACGTAAGCGCTTAAGCAGCTTCATCGTTTTTCTTTTCATTGTCTCAGGGCGTATATTTTTCACACAAATTTTCTTTTGGATGCAGTGTTACACTACTTCTTTGTTTCACTCCTTCGTCTTAATCGCATGTATTGTATATTCCTGAGGAAGTGATAAAACACTATGGACGGCATTACCTTAAGAAAACCCAAACACTCTGCCACGATAATCAGGTGACCATCCGTAAGAGCGCTCCACTTCTGCAGTTAAAATTACTAACCACATACACTAAATCTATCCAACAGGTAGGAATATGGAAAGATTTAGCATGTTCGGAACTACTCATGCGTCTGGAGAATTACGGATATCAAAATTATGACGTTGAAGGAATTTCATTTCCTCACAATGTTCTCAGAAACGCAGCCAGGACCGGGGTTTTAACTGAATATGTGTTGCTAGTCGGTAAGTGTACTATGAGAATCAAAAAATCATATCTTTATCGTATCGTGTAACGAATGGCGGGGCCCATCTCCGCAGCTAAGCGCCTGGACAGCACAGCTCCGAAAAAACGTCGCTGCGGTGGACAACATTGTGTAGAAAATGACCGGCTTGGGATTCGAACCCCAGAACTCCCGCACCAATAGCAAGTCTTAGCAATTGAGCTAACAGGCTGGTGTGTACCAAGAGTAATAAAGTAATTTACCTTAGCTGATGTGCACTGTGATGGTGTTTGAGCATATTATCTGCTATTCCTTAAGTGAATTACTACAAAAGTTCACTGAAATGACAATCAGAGCGATGATTTTGTTATTCAAAAAGCAAGTTTCTCAAATTGGTTTTTAGCCCAAACCTGTATGCCTTAGATAAGGGCTACGACAGGCTCGAAACCGCAAGTTTCCGTGTTGACGTACTACTTGCAGATATCGCTATTGGTGCGGGAGAATTTGGGTTCGATTCCCGGGTCGGTCAAATCGGACTCTATCGCCAACAGCTTGCCACTGCTGTGACACTTTTTCGGAGCTATGTTGCCTAGGTTAGCCGCGGAGGTGGTCCCCGCTGCTCATTACATGTGCACGCTTCGGCGTATTACCACGAGTATTGTAAAGATTTTGATTTTTTTGTCACTTTTACCATGGCTCATGTTTTTTATTTCTTTGCAAGATTTAACCATATCCACAGTAAAAGAAGAGGAAAAGTTTTTATGAGCGTCATTTTAAGGTCTGTTCGGAGCACAAAGAAGCGCTTTTTAGGAGTTCTAATTGTCAGCGAATGTTGCATTAAAGTTGATTTCATATTGCAAATATTTTTTTTCAAAAATTCTATCCCTTATCACCCAAGCTAGGGGTGAGCAAAGTGCGGCTCGCGAGACCATTTTACGCAGCCCGTGTACACTTACAAAAATATAAACTCCTAATGTGAATCAAGCCGAAGACGATTTTTTTTTTTTTCTAAAGCTCCGCGCTGAATGTGAGCAAGCCAATTTGCTAGAGCGGTTTTGATAACGCAGGCAGTGGCGTAGCAAGAAATTTTAAAAAGGGGAGGGGGTCATGATTTCCACATTTTTTTCAAGCGTATTTCTTCTGGTAGAACTAATTTGAGGATGATTGAGAAACAAGAAAAGCTGGGAGTTCGGGGTCATGCTCTTCCGGAAAAATTTGGAAAATTTACATGCTGTAATAGCTGTTTCAATAATTTTTGAATAATTTTTAGGCAAATTTCGTTGGAATTTTTTGACCCTAAATTCTGAGTGCTTTGCCAAATATGATACATTTTGTTCGCACATTTTCGATTATGCGTGCTTAAGACGTAAGGCTTATTGCCATCGAAGAGATTCGAAATTATGGAAAAATTGTATACCTCAAAAACATAGTTGAAAATGGCTGGTGGGAGGATACATACTCCTCATCCTACTCTCCTGGATCTTCCCCTGGCCCTGGCCATAAAAAAAACGGACGCGTTAGCTCAGTCGCTAAGCGTACACTCTCGGTGCCGGAGGTCTAGGGTTCGGTTCCCGGACCGGTCAAATCGGCACAGTGTCGCCAACGACTCGCCCCCGCTGCGACGTTTCTTCGGAGCTGTAGCCCAGGCGCTAAATCGCGGAGACGGGCCCTGCCACTCGTTACACGCTTCGGCGTAATACGGCGAGTATAATAAAGATTTGATTTGATGTTTTTATTTTTCCAAGACTGCCTATGCTTTACGGTAAAATCACACATGAACATACTGGAACATATAGAAAAAAAGAACGCGATCTTGGAGTGGAAATAGCGAAAGACCATGAGGTCATCGAGTCAACCTGCGTACTCCCAACTCATTCATGTGAAGTAATTCAGTGGATAAAAATAAACACAATTCAAAAAACAAGCGAAAGATAGTTGAGAAAAATAAAACACACACACATATGCAAAAAGCTTATGAGCGATATGTATAAGCAATTTGTAACAATCACTGCTCTTATCATAGGATTTGGATTTACTGTTCCAAAACGAGGTACACAGACCGGATTTGATCACCGGATTACACAGCCATATGGAATTTCCAAAAAAAAAATATATATATTATAGGGAATTGCGATGAGAGAGTTGACTAGGAGGATTTAGTGAATTTTCTCAATAGATACCGGTTTGACACTTGAAAAAAATCAAAATAATAATAAAAAAAACAAGCAAAAGAAAGGCAAGAAAAATAAAACGCACACTATGTAAAAAGCTTACGAGCAATATGTACAAGCAGTTTGTAACAATCACTGTTCTTATCATATAAGTTGGGATTTGCTGTTCCAAAATTAGTTACAAACATTAATCAAAGCCAAGTAGACTTTCCAAAAAATTATAGGGAATTGTAATAAAAAAACAGACTAGGAGGAATCTGTGAATTTGGTCAATAGATAGCCCACTGTTTTGACAATAGACCCTTTGCACTGCATCTTACTGCGCATTCGCGACAAAGCGATGTCTGCGCGAGTTGCCATAAAGCGATGAAGTTACTATAGAAATGAATAGCAAAAAACAAGAAAAGCTTCGTTTTTTCGTATAATAACGGCAAAATTTTTACCTAAGTGGGTATACTGCTCAGTAAATGTGTGATAGAACATAAATATCATCTTAAACCAAAAGTATTAGCTGCGTAAGGTATAATTTTGTTAAGTTTACTGTTTACCGTAACGGCTACGTAGGCATTTTGCAACTCTTAAACTGCGACATCATTCATATAATTATAATAAATGAGTTTCAACTTACTTGCAGAGCACACTATTTAAGCTTTATGATTAGTTTAGGTTCAGGACAAAACACAAACTTAATAATTAAACACTCTGCAATCTGCATTGTCAGTAATGTAATTTGTAAACAATTTAACCATACAAAACATGAAAGCGACCTGTGAAATAACGCTGTCTTCAGCAAAGGTTTTGCACGGGTTACTCAGCAAAGCAATCTTGAATGCAAAATTAGGAAAAATTTCAAGTCTGAATCTGAAAGAGCCAAGTTACGCGCTTCTTATGGTTAAGACAACCTAGCGTAATTCCAGTTTACAAATACCGAACCACCGGCGTCAAAAGCAATTTTCAAAAAAAATTTCTGACTATAACTGTTTTATAAAATATTAATAAATGAATATCTTTTGTTTTACAAAACAAAATAGCTTTCATTTCATCAAAAAAGACAAGGCAAAAGAGCGATTTTACTATGGTTTACCATATGCGAACTCGCTTTGATGGCAACTTTTTGCTAAACGACTTCGTTACGCTTGATTAAGCGCTAGTGTGAGAAGCGTCTATTAAAAAAATAATAATGATATTTAAAAAAAACAAGCGAAAGAAAGGCAAGAAAAAAAGAATCACACTCACATATACAAAAAGCTTATGAGCAATATGTAGCCTAGGCCCACTAGCAATTTGTAACAATCACCAGGCCCGTAACCAGAAATTGAGCTCAGAGGGGGGGCATTTTTAACAGAGGGGGGCAATTTTTTTTGTCAATTTCCTGAATTAGTAACTTTAAAAACAGTCAATATCGACGTAAGCTAGCAAAATTTAAATTTGTTTTTTATGTAAGAGGCAGTGGCGCACCCAGAATTTAGCAAAGTGCCTGGGGGCGTAGCCCCCAGCTGCCAACGAATTTTGCGGTTTTCACATAAAAAAACACTCATTTTACACACTTTTTTATCAAAATAGGCTTGCATTGAGTGCAGTTATTATGGACAATGCAAAAATATTTTTGCAGTTTATGTCTAAAGAGCAGAAGCTTGGCTAAAATAAGTGAAAAAAGGTTGCAAACATGGTTAGCTTGAGAAATTATAAACTGAAAGTTAGATTTTTGCACCTTATTACAGGGCAAAGAGAGGGGCGTGGCACCGTGGCCTTAACCTGCGTGCGCTAATGGTAAGGTCTAACTAAATTATTACCGATTAATATGTAAGTTAGATTTTGGAAACAATGACCGGTTGGCGTAGTGGTAACGATATCGCTTTCGGTGCGGGAGGTTTGGGTTCGATTCCCGCGCTAATCAAATCAGACACAAATTCGTCAACGGCTCGCCATCACTGCGATATTTTTTTGGAGTTCGAAGCTGTGTCACCCGGACGCTAAGCTGCGGAGATGGATCGTTGCATGCTTAGACGTAATTCGGCGAGTAGGCCTATAATGAAGGTTTGATTTTGATCTGCAGCGAATGTATGAGAAAAGCTAAAATGTTTTACGCTGAGAGATTACAATTGGCTGCTAATACGTTGAAAATTCACAACGAAATTGTTTTAAAAAAACGTCACAATCTTTAACCAATCCCTGCTTTAACTGTTTTCAATAGAGGCAATCGTGTGCGTTTTCTTCCAAATCTTAGGACAAGTTCATCCACATCAATTTTCTCAGTTTTTGATTTTTCAAAAGCAAGCAGAACAAGATTGCGCTGCCACCCGTGAGTTATTGAACGCCTGAGAGGAGTGTCAATATACGCGACACAGCAAAGAAATGCAGTCGCAAATTGCGACACTGCACCCATAAGTGGCTGCAGCGCAGCAAGTTCATACACATTAGAAAATCAAGCAAACTTTATTTTACCACCACGCTTAATAAAGAGCGCAGGACGGAAACGGCGAAAGACCTTACAGTGATCTGAGTTAACTCACCTTCGGCAATAACTTACAGTAATCAAACTGGTACAATGCACTAGAGGTTAAAGAGGGCCAAAATCTTCTTTTTTGACTTTTGCCCAAAAATTGTATAACTGTTTCTTATTCATGCAAAAAAATTTCGACCTTGAAATCAACGCAGTTTTGGAGATAAATGAGTTTTTTCTTTTCAATTTTTCTGTTATTTTGATTCGCTTTTTTATGGCTTCCCGAAAAGGGAAGCCATATTACTTTTGTTTGGCCATTTGTGCACTTTTTGACACTTCCAGCAGCTGTAGCTGCTAAACTACTGTTCCAATTCAAAAGTGACCTAGAGTTCAAATGTGTGTCCCACCTAGGTCTACACCTTGGTCGCCCTAACTTTCCCCGGCAGCCCCCCACTTTCTAGATAAAAAATATTTTGTTTCCGAAAAATTCTTTTTTTTTTTTTTTTTTTATTTTTATGGCTTCCCGAAAAGGGAAGCCATATTACTTTTGTTTGGCCATTTGTGCACTTTTTGACACTTCCAGCAGCTGTAGCTGCTAAACTACTGTTCCAATTCAAAAGTGACCTAGAGTTCAAATGTGTGTCCCACCTAGGTCTACACCTTGGTCGCCCTAACTTTCCCCGGCAGCCCCCCACTTTCTAGATAAAAAATATTTTGTTTCCGAAAAATTCTTTTTTTTTTTTTTTCTTTTTTTTTTTTTTTTTTTTTTTCAACACCAAATTTTGTGCAGCCTAAGGCTTTTGAACCGCTGATGCTAGAGACTTGAAATTTTCAGGGATGGTAGATCTTATTGGGAACTTGTGCCTAACAACTTTTGGGGGTTGGCGGTCGTCAGGTTAAAGGTCAAAGGTCAAAAAACCAAATTTACCAAAACCTAATATCTTTTGAATGACTACAGGTAGGACCTTCAAATTTTCACAGTATATGCATATTAATGTGGGGAATAATTATATGCATAACAATGACCTGTTCGTGACGTCACTTAGGGTCAAAGGTCAAATCAACGAATCTTAACAGATTTTTGTGCAGCCTAAGGCTTTTGAACCGCTGATGCTAGAGACTTGAAATTCCCAGGGATAATAGATCTCCATGTGAACTTGTGCCTAACAACTTTTGGGGGGTGGCGGTCATAAGGTTAAAGGTCAAACGTCAATCAAATAAAATGATCAAAATTCTGATCAAACGCTAATAACTTGTGAATGGCAACTGGTAGGACCTTCAAGTTTACGTAGCAGATGCATCTCAACGAGGGTACAAAAGCACCAACAGTGATTAGTTTTGTGTGACGTCACTTGGGGTCAAAGGTCAAATACGCAAATATGTCGTTTGGCAAATAACTATTGATGGAAAACACATAGGAACTTGAAATTAATAGGGTTGGTGTGTCTTGATATGTCCTTGCAGTGTACCAACTATAAACGCTCTATGTCACGTGACTCGGGGTCAAAGGTCAAAAAAATTGGGAAGTGTTGCCAATATTGCGCAGCCTAAGGTTTTTGAACCGCTGATGCTAGAGACTTGAAATGTTCAGGGATGGTAGATCCTATTGGGAACTTGTGCCTAACAACTTTTGGGGGGTGGCGGTCGTCAGGTTAAAGGTCAAAGATCAAACAACCAAATTTACCAAAACCTAATAACTTTTGAATGACTACAGGTAGGACCTTCAAATTTTCACAGTATATGCATATCAATGTGGGGAATAATTATATGCATAACAATGACCTGTTTGTGACGTCACTTAGGGTCAAAGGTCAAATCAACGAACCTCAGCAGTTTTTTGTGCAGCCTAAGGCTTTTGAACCGCTGATGCTAGAGACTTGAAATTCCCAGGGATAATAGACCTCCATGTGAACTTGTGCCTAATAGCTTTTGGGGGGTGGCGGTCAACAGGTCAAAGGTCAAACGTCAATCAAATAAAATGATCAAAATTCTGATCAAACGCTAATAACTTGTGAATGGCAACTGGTAGGACCTTCAAGTTTACGGAGCAGATGCATCTCAACGAGGGTACAAAAGCACCAACAGTGATTAGTTTTGTGTGACGTCACTTGGGGTCAAAGGTCAAATACGCAAATATGTCGTTTGGCAAATAACTATTGATGGAAAACACATAGGAACTTGAAATTAATAGGGTTGGTGTGTCTTGAAATGTCCCTGCAGTGTACCAACTATAAACGTTCTATGTCACGTGACTCGGGGTCAAAGGTCAAAAAAACCGAAAAGTGTTGCCAATATTGCGCAGCCTAAGGTTTTTGAACCGCTGATGCTAGAGACTTGAAATGTTCAGGGATGGTAGATCCTATTGGGAACTTGTGCCTAACAACTTTTGGGGGGTGGCGGTCGTCAGGTTAAAGGTCAAAGGTCAAAAAACCAAATTTACCAAAACCTAATAACTTTTGAATGACTACAGGTAGGACCTTTACATTTTCACAGTATATGCATATCAATGTGGGGAACAAAAATATGCACAATAATGACCTGTTCGTGACGTCACTTAGGGTCAAAGGTCAAATCAACGAACCTCAACAGTTTTTTGTGCATTTGAAGGTTTTTGAACCGCTGATGCTAGATACTTGAAATTCCCAGGGATGATAGACCTCCATGTGATCTTGTGCCTAACAACTTTTGTTGGGTGGCGGTCAACAGGTCAAAGGTCAAACGTCAATCAAGTAAATTGACAAATAGTTTGATCAAACCCTAATAACTTGTGAATGGCAACTGGTAGGACCTTCAAGTTTACGTAGCAGATGCATCTCAACCAGAGTACAAAAACACCAGCAATGATTAGTTTTGCGTGACGTCACTTGGGGTCAAAGGTCAAATACGCAAATATGTCGTTTGGCGTACAACTATTCATTCAAAACAATTAAGAACTTGAAATTGATAGGGTTGGTGTGTCTTGATATATCCTTGCAGTGTACCAACTATGAACGCTCTATGTCACGTGACTCATGATCAAAGGTCAAAAAACCGAAAAATGTTGCCAATCTTGCGCAGTCTAGGGCATTTGAACCGCTGATGCTAGAGGCTTGAAATGTTCAGGGATGATAGACCTCGACGTAAACTTGTGTCTCACAACTTGCGGGGGTGGCAGTCAAGTGGTTTGGGGTCAAAAGTCAATAATAAGAAAATGTTCACAAGCTCATAACTGTTAAATGACAACAGCTAGGACCTTCAAATTATCGGAGGATATTTATCTCAATGTGGGTAGAATATCAATATAATGAAGGGTTATTCCAGAGCGCCTGACTTGGAGTCAAACGTAAAAAACGTGAAATTTCAGGAAACCTCATGAAAGTCAAGCAAATTTATGTAATCCGTTAGAGGGCAGTAGGGAAACATGTTTTTGAGCTATTTTGGCTTAAAACTTTTTCATTTGTGAGTGAGCCGTATGAGTTTGTGGTTAAAGTGACGTTTTAAGCAGCAATAAGGGGCACATGGGAATTGGCCAAGTGGTTGGTGCATTGGACTCATGACTTAGCTTTGCGGATTCCTCGCATTGAAACTGTGTTCGCATTGCGGCGAAGAGTTTGTTAGAGTAATAGCTAGCATAACCCGCTATCAGATTATCAAGCTTGTGGTTTCGCGAAATTGGTTGTAATTGCCGTGTTTCCCCGATAATAAGACCTACCCGCAAAATAAAACCTAGCGTGATTTTTGAGGATGATTTTAATGTAAGCCCTACCCTTAAAATAAGCCCTAGTTGAGAGCGGCAGAAAGACGAAAAAGTCAAACATTCTTTTTTTATATTTATTCAAACTGCTTTAATGCGGTGTATGCCATCCTTTTCAAAAAATTCTTGAATAAATTGTTGTTAATGAGTTTCTGAATAAAAAACATGTTAATGGCAAGTAAATGTAGATCTTTTTTCGTAATTTCTGTTTATTCAAAATCTCGTAATTTTTACTTTGTAACTTCATTTTTTGATATATCAAAATAATACATCCCATTTTATGCCGCGATTTCTTGGCCCTTAGAAACGAGCACAAGCTCCATGATTTGATTTCGTTTTGTGTGAATGCAGTCGTCCTTACAGCTGCACAAATCCTTCAAGAATCATGGCGTTTATTGTTTGAATTTACTGCAAGATTTGCCAGCTTGTTGGAAATGTCAGACAAACAAGATGATTTTGCTGCAGACTTGTGTAGCATTGTGCCAGCCGATTAGCTCAGTTGCTAAGCCCACCCTATCGGTGCGGGAGGTGTGAGGTTCAATTGCCTGGTCGGCCAAATCGTCACAGTGTCGCCAACGGCTCGCCACCGTTGCGACGTTTGTTCGGAGCTGTGTAGCCCAAGCGCTGCGCCGCGTAGGTGGGCTCCGCCACTCGTTACACGCTTGGGCGTAATATGGCGAGTATAATGAAGATTTGATTTTTTGTGCAGCATCATCACTGTACACGTGAAGAAATTTAAGGATAATAGTTTTATTGAGATTTCGATGACTGTATTACAGAAATGTAAAAAGTCGTTACAATATTATTAAGTTTCTGGAGCACAGGCTGCAGGAAATTAAACTTACTTCATGTGTGATAATGCCCACCCATACTTTGCAGGGATTTGTTGTTTTTTTAAGTTGTAAAAGCGAAGTCGCTGTGCTGTTCCCTTAGACGTTTGGGTCCCTAGTAAGCTTGATCGGGAAGCCATAAGCGGGTGCTTGCAGCTGCCATCTAGTTATGGCTTCCCGAAAAGGGAAGCCATATTACTTTTGTTTGGCCATTTGTGCACTTTTTGACACTTCCAGCAGCTCTAGCTGCTAAACTACTGTTCCAATTCAAAAGTGACCTAGAGTTCAAATGTGTGTCCCACCTAGGTCTACACCTTGGTCGCCCTAACTTTCCCCGGCAGCCCCCCACTTTCTAGATAAAAAATATTTTGTTTCCGAAAAATTCTTTTTTTTTTTTTTTTTTTATGGCTTCCCGAAAAGGGAAGCCATATTGTTTTTACTTGGCCATTTGTGCACTTTTTGACACTTCCAGCAGCTGTAGCTGCTAAACTACTGTTCCAATTCAAAAGTGACCTAGAGTTCAAATGTGTGTCCCACCTAGGTCTACACCTTGGTCGCCCTAACTTTCCCCGGCAACCCCCCATTTTCCAGAAAAAAAATATTTTGTTTCCGAAAAATTCTTTTTTTTTTTCTTTTTTTTTTCTTTTTTTCTTTTTTTTTTCAACACCAAATTTTGTGCAGCCTAAGGCTTTTGAACCGCTGATGCTAGAGACTTGAAATTTTCAGGGATGGTAGATCTTATTGGGAACTTGTGCCTAACAACTTTTGGGGGGTAGCGGTCGTCAGGTTAAAGGTCAAAGGTCAAAAAACCAAATTTACCAAAACCTAATATCTTTTGAATGACTACAGGTAGGACCTTCAAATTTTCACAGTATATGCATATCAATGTGGGGAATAATTATATGCACAACAATGACCTGTTCGTGACGTCACTTAGGGTCAAAGGTCAAATCAACGAATCTTAACAGATTTTTGTGCAGCCTAAGGCTTTTGAACCGCTGATGCTAGAGACTTGAAATTCCCAGGGATGATAGACCTCCATGTGATCTTGTGCCTAACAACTTTTGGGGGGTGGCGGTCATAAGGTTAAAGGTCAAACGTCAATCAAATAAAATGATCAAAAATCTGATCAAACGCTAATAACTTGTGAATGGCAACTGGTAGGACCTTCAAGTTTACGGAGCAGATGCATCTCAACGAGGGTACGAAAGCACCAACAGTGATTAGTTTTGCGTGACGTCACTTGGGGTCAAAGGTCAAATACGCAAATTAGTCGTTTGGCGTATAACTATTGATGGAAAACACATAGGAACTTGAAATTAATAGGGTTGGTGTGTCTTGATATGTCCTTGCAGTGTACCAACTATAAACGTTCTATGTCACGTGACTCGGGGTCAAAGGTCAAAAAAATCGGGAAGTGTTGCCAATATTGCGCAGCCTAAGGTTTTTGAACCGCTGATGCTAGAGACTTGAAATGTTCAGGGATGGTAGATTCTATTGGGAACTTGTGCCTAACAACTTTTGGGGGGTGGCGGTCGTCAGGTTAAAGGTCAAAGGTCAAAAAACCAAATTTACCAAAACCTAATATCTTTTGAATGACTACAGGTAGGACCTTCAAATTTTCACAGTATATGCATATCAATGTGGGGAATAATTATATGCACAACAATGACCTGTTCGTGACGTCACTTAGGGTCAAAGGTCAAATCAACGAATCTTAACAGATTTTTGTGCAGCCTAAGGCTTTTGAACCGCTGATGCTAGAGACTTGAAATTCCCAGGGATGATAGACCTCCCCTCTCCTATGGATTGCCACCTTAACGTGGTGGAGAGGTTTGAGTTTTCAATGATCCTTAGAGCAACGCCGTCGGTAGTGTTTAATCACTTCCATCAGGGTCACCCATGGCGGTAAGGTGGAAGGAGAGAAACAGACCAAGTAGCAATCCAATGCTGTAGCTAAATGGAAAGTTGTAATAACAATATTCATGCTGCATCGGACGGCGCGCAGGATAAAAAGGTCCGCGTTCGAGTTTTAGGCAGAGGGACTCGTTCGAAAAATAAGCTACAGTCTCCCCCACAAGCTGACCGTCACCGGAAACCCACCAACGCAGTCGCTAAGCGTTTGGGGAGGCAAATGGGGGCAGCGCACAGAAAACGTACTCGAGTTGGACCAAACTGCCGGGATCTAGCTATCGGGAACTGGAACGTTTCGTCACTGACAGGAAAAGAGCAGGAGCTTGTTTGCGAAGCCCAACAGTATCGCCTTGATGTTGTGGGAATTTCATCAACAAAGCGCCGGGGTTCTGGAACTGTCGAGTTGAACGATGGGTGGAAAATTTTCTACTCAGGTGTTGATGCAGCAATGTCTGCTCAAGCTGGTGTTGGCTTACTTGTGAGCCCCAACATAGCTGAATGTGTCGTTGACTGGGTACCACTAGGAGGAAGGGTTTGTCTTCTAAAGCTAAGGCTGCAGGAGCGATCTCTGTGTATATTGCAGGTGTACGCACCTAACATAGAATCACAGTACGAAGCCTTTCTGGAGGAAGTTGAGGTTGCATTGGGAAAAGCAACTTCATCAGAATCCCTTGTCCTTTTGGGCGATTTCAATGCACATGTGGGCATCGACAATGCAACCTGGAAAGGTGTTATTGGGCAACATGGTGACCCTGACATTAACAAGAACGGAAGGTGTTTATTGCAGTTCTGTGCCACCAATGGGCTGTGCATAATGAACACATTTTTTCAGCACAAAAGAATTTATAAGTACACCTGGTACAGAGACTCTCTGGGACAACGCTCCCTGATTGATTTTTGTATCGTTTCGGCGGACTTGTTTTCTACCGTGTCTGATGTCCGTGTTAAAAGAGGGGCTGAGTTGTCAACTGATCACCACCTAGTTGTCTGCACTTTGAAAGCTTTGAAACCCTTGAAAAAACGAAAGACTTTTCGACCACGAGAAACTTATCGAATCAAATGGGAATCATTGGCTGACAAAGAGGTACGAACTGCATTTGCAGACAACATTGCATCTAAGTTCAAAGAACTTCCGACCTCTACTGAAGACATTGAAACTGAGTGGTGTTTGTTTCGAACAGCAGTCATTACGTCCGCTACTAACTGTTGTGGACGTAAGCGTGTTGGAGGGACGAAGAGTAGCGAGAAAAGAACTCCTTGGTGGAACCAAGAAGTTAAAGAAGCTATTCGTGCGAAAAAAGTGGCCTATAAGGCCTGGCTTGCAAATAAGTCATCACTTGAACTTCGTTCGCAGTACTCTGAAGCACGTAAGACGGCAGCCACAAAAGTTAAACTGTCTAAGGAAAGGGCCTGGAAGGAATTTGGAGAAAGGTTAGACGATGATTTCAAAACGGCAAACAAAGTGTTCTGGCAGACCATTCGCCGTTTGCGTGGAAAAAGATCTCGAGCCGCTCTCTTTATCGAAGATTCAAATGGTGTGACTCTGAAAGATCAAGATGCTATTTTGAATCGGTGGAGAGAGTACTTTAGTGATCTTTTAAACCCAGTTGATGCTACACCGATACAAATTCACGAAGAACAGGTTGGGGAAGATATTCAGATAACCGAAGCAGATGTGAATGCAGTAATCAAATCATTGAAAACTGGAAAAGCACCTGGTGAGGATGATATCAGACCTGAAATGTTAAAAGCAATGAACATACATGGTGTTCGTTGGCTGACTCGTGTTTGTAAGGTGGCGTGTAGTACTGGGCAAGCACCAAAGCAATGGCAAACTAGTGTGATAATACCTATCCACAAGAAAGGAGACAAGAGAAAATGCACCAATTATAGGGGCATATCTCTCATCAGTGTCCCGGGTAAGGTCTATGCCAAATGCCTTGAAAAGAAATGCCGTGAAATAGTCGAGCCTAAGCTAACAGATGCTCAGTGTGGCTTTCGTCCTGGCCGAAGCACAATGGATCAGATCTTTGCCTTGCAGCAAATCTTTGAGAAGTCGTGGGAATATGCAAAAGAGGTCAATGCATGTTTTGTTGATCTTGAAAAAGCATATGATCGCATTCCTAGAGACAAGCTTTGGGCGGTGCTGTTGCAGTATGGCATTGATGGCCAGTTACTAACTGCCATTAAGTCGCTGTACATGCATTCCGAGATCTGTGTTCGTGTTAACAGTGCAACGACGAAACCTTTCAGAGTAAGTGTGGGACTACGGCAAGGCTGCTCTCTTTCACCTATTCTGTTCCTTATTTATATGGATAGAATAGTTAAGAAAAGTGAGTCTTGTGGCGGAGTAAAGATCGGTGAATGCACTGTACAACGTCTGTTATTTGCAGATGATCTCGTGCTACTCGACTCTACCCAAAATGGTCTCCAGCAAGCTCTTGACAGGTTTTCGGATGCATGCTCTGTTGCCGGAATGAAAATCAGTACAACAAAAACAGAAACCATGTGCCTGTCCAGACAACCAAAGCAGTGCTCTCTCCAAATTGATGGAGTACCACTAAAACAGTCAGAGAAATTCAAGTACCTCGGCGTCTCATTCACAAGTGACGGCAGACAAAATAGCGAATTGGATATCCGCATCGGAAAAGCAAGTGCAGTAATGCGCCAGCTCCACCGATCTGTGGTACTGAAACGGGAGCTTTGCACCAAGGCAAAGCTATCCATTTTCAGATCGGTCTATGTTCCTATTTTGACTTATGGCCATGAGTGTTGGATCATGAATGAGAAAGTGAGGTCTCGAGTTCAAGCAGCCGAAATGGGATTCTTGCGAAGAATTAGCGGTTTGATCTTGTTGGACAAGGTTAAAAGTGCAGATATTCGTGAATCTCTAAACATCGAATCGCTGCTTCTCCGACTAGAAAAATCGCAACTGCGTTGGTATGGACATGTGACACGAATGTCCCAGGAAAGAACAGCCAAAAAACTGCTCTGTTCAACACCGATTGGTCGAAGGCCTAGAGGCCGTCCCAGAACTCGATGGCGAGATTACGTAGAAGATCTTAGTTGGTCTCGCCTTGGCATCCCAGCAGAGCATCTATCCTTTGTTGCAGAGGATCGAGATGCTTGGAGGCTCCAACTTGAGCTGCTGCCCCCGCGACCCCCCAAGGATAAGCGGGTCCAGAAAATTGATTGATTGATTGATAGACCTCCATGTGAACTTGTGCCTAACAACTTTTGGGGGGTGGCGGTCATAAGGTTAAAGGTCAAACGTCAATCAAATAAAATAATCAAAATTCTGATCAAACGCTAATAACTCGTGAATGGCAGCTGGTAGGACCTTCAAGTTTACGGAGCAGATGCATCTCAACGAGGGTACAAAAGCACCAACAGTGATTAGTTTTGCGTGACGTCACTTGGGGTCAAAGGTCAAATACGCAAATATGTCGTTTGGCAAATAACTATTGATGGAAAACACATAGGAACTTGAAATTAATAGGGTTGGTGTGTCTTGATATGTCCTTGCAGTGTACCAACTATAAACGCTCTATGTCACGTGACTCGGGGTCAAAGGTCAAAAAAATCGGGAAGTGTTGCCAATCTTGCGCAACCTAAGGCTTTTGAACCGCTGATGCTAGAGACTTGAAATGTTCAGGGATGGTAGATCCTATTGGGAACTTGTGCCTAACAACTTTTGGGGGGTGCCGGTTGTCAGGTTAAAGGTCAAAGGTCAAAAAACCAAATTTACCAAAACCTAATAACTTTTGAATGACTACAGGTAGGACCTTCAAGTTTTCACAGTACATGCATATCAATGTGGGGAACAAAAATATGCACAATAATGACCTGTTTGTGACGTCACTTAGGGTCAAAGGTCAAATCAACGAACCTCAGCAAATTTTTGTGCAGCCTAAGGTTTTTGAACCGCTGATGCTAGATACTTGAAATTCCCAGGGATGATAGACCTTTATGTGAACTTGTGCCTAACAATTTTTGGGGGGTGGCGGTCAACAGGTCAAAGGTCAAACGTCAATCAATTAAATTGACAAATAGTTTGATCAAACCCTAATAACTTGTGAATGGCAACTGGTAGGACCTTCAAGTTTACGGAGCAGATGCATCTCAACGAGAGTACAAAAACACCAGCAATGATTGGTTTTGCGTGACGTCACTTGGGGTCAAAGGTCAAATACGCAAATATGTCGTTTGGCATATAACTATTCATTCAAAACACATAAGAACTTGAATTTGATAGGATTGGTGTGTCTTGATATGTTCTTGCAGTGTACCAACCATGAACGCTCTATGTCACATGACTCGAGATCAAAAGTCAAAAAACCGATAAATGTTGCCAATCTTGCGCAGTCTAGGGCATTTCAACCGCTGATGCTAGAGGCTTGAAATGTTCAGGGATGATAGACCTCGACGTAAACTTGCGTCTCACAACTTGCGGGGGTGGCAGTCAAGTGGTTTGGGGTCAAAAGTCAATAATAAGAAAATGTTCACAAGCTCATAACTGTTAAATGACAACAGCTAGGACCTTCAAATTATCGGAGGATATTTATTTCAATGTGGGTAAAATATCAATATAATGAAGGGTTACTCCAGAGCGCCTGACTTGGAGCCAAACGTAAAAAACGTGAAATTTCAGGAAACCTCATAAAAGTCAAGCAAATTTATGTAATCCGTTAGAGGGCAGTAGGGAAACATGTTTTTGAGCTATTTTGGCTTAAAACTTTTTCATTCGTGAGTGAGCCGTATGAGTTTGTGGTTAAAGTGACGTTTTAATCAGCAATAAGGGGCACATGGGAATTGGCCAAGTGGTTGGTGCATTGGACTCATGACTTAGCTTTGTGGATTCCTCGCATTGAAACTGTGTTCGCATTGCGGCGAAGAGTTTGTTAGAGTAATAGCTAGCATAATCCGCTATCAGATTATCAAGCTTGTGGTTTCGCGAAATTGGTTGTAATTGCCGTGTTTCCCCGATAATAAGACCTACCCGCAAAATAAAACCTAGCGTGATATTTGAGGATGATTTTAATGTAAGCCCTACCCTTAAAATAAGCCCTAGTTGAGAGCGGCAGAAAGACGAAAAAGTCAAACATTCTTTTTTTATATTTATTCAAACTGCTTTAATGCGGTGTATGCCATCCTTTTCAAAAAATTCTTGAATAAATTGTTGTTAATGAGTTTCTGAATAAAAAACATGTTAATGGCAAGTAAATGTAGATCTTTTTTCGTAATTTCTGTTTATTTAAAATCTCGTAATTTTTACTTTGTAACTTCATTTTTTGATATATCAAAATAATACATCCCATTTTATGCCGCGATTTCTTGGCCCTTAGAAACGAGCACAAGCTCCATGATTTAATTTCGTTTTGTGTGAATGCAGTCGTCCTTGCAGCTGCACAAATCCTTCAAGAATCATGGCGTTTATTGTTTGAATTTACTGCAAGATTTGCCAGCTTGTTGGAAATGTCAGACAAACAAGATGATTTTGCTGCAGACTTGTGTAGCATTGTGCCGGCCGATTAGCTCAGTTGCTAAGCCCACCCTATCGGTGCGGGAGGTGTGAGGTTCAATTGCCTGGTCGGCCAAGTCGTCACAGTGTCGCCAACGGCTCGCCACCGTTGCGACGTTTGTTCGGAGCTGTGTAGCCCAAGCGCTGCGCCGCGTAGGTGGGCTCCGCCACTCGTTACACGCTTGGGCGTAATATGGCGAGTATAATGAAGATTTGATTTTTTGTGCAGCATCATCACTGTACACGTGAAACAATTTAAGGATAATAATTTTATTGAGATTTCGATGACTGTATTACAGAAATGTAAAAAGTCGTTACAATATTATTAAGTTTCTGGAGCACAGGCTGCAGGAAATTAAACTTACTTCATGTGTGATAATGCCCACCTATACTTTGCAGGGATTTGTTGTTTTTTTAAGTTGTAAAAGCGAAGTCGCTGTGCTGTTCCCTTAGACGTTTGGGTCCCTAGTAAGCTTGATCGGGAAGCCATAAGCGGGTGCTTGCAGCTGCCATCTAGTTTCCAGTCCCTTTTTTCTCTTATTTCATTACACAATTTGACTGATCCCGAGTTTCACAACTCGCTGCCGCGGTTTTGACTTCGTCGCATTACGTTCATAGCTTACGCTAGGAATGCGGTGGCCTGAGGAAATGTGGTACAACGCGAAACAGGGTCTTGGATTGCTTTCTTACTTTGGTAGGGACCCAAAATCGATTAATCAAGGGAAAATCATTATCCTATAGGCCTATATAGTCTATGGTAGTTATGTTGAAGCATTTTAATAGCCTATTCTGCTGGATCTTTTACATGTTTTCAACACTCCGAGGACTCGGCGTATTGGTACTTGGCTAATTTTAACAGTCTCAAGAATAGGCTAGCAGATAGAAAAACAAATAGGAAAAGCAGGTGACTAGGTAGTCTAGGCCTAGAAAGATCAGAAACATAATGGTTATAGCCTAGTGGCAGATCAGCCTAGTGACAGAGCACCACTGGCAGATTAGACTAGTGGCTTGTTCAGTGTTAAGATCATACTGCTGATAGAATTTTTGATTGATTTCATCAAACTTCTGCACTGAAGATTAGAGTAATAGGTATTAAATATCATGCGGTGTTTTTTTTTAACTGTAACAAGATATAAAGACTCCACCATTATTTCATGATTAGGTTTTTCCCATGAACTTAGGCATTGTTCAGCCATTTGACAAGCATACTGCCTACAGGTCAAGTTACAAGTGTTTACGAGTTGTCTACATATCTCCTAGGCCTAGTTCTAAGGTCTAAATTTATTGTTACCGGTACCTTACAGGTACACTACGATGGCTATTGGATGCTGAACCAGACGTTTCTAGAGCAGAGTTGTAGCATATATTGATGGCCTCATTACTCTAGTAGTGCCCGAAACGTCCTATTGCCCAGTTCTGCAATACTATGCCCCAGTGTCTTAATTTACTTACTATTCCATACTATGCCATACCATGCCATACTATTCCATACTATGCCATACTATTCCATAATTAGAGTGTTCTCTATTTATGGAATAGTATGGCATACTGTTCCATACTATTCCATGCTATTCCATACTATTCCATAATTAGAGAAACCGTATATTCACTATGATTCTAACTTTTTTCATTTCGGTAGGAGATTAAGAGAAAAATGCACTGAATAATAATAATAAGGATTTACCGGTATTAGTCCCTTAAGATGAGAGTCAACCTTATTGTCAATCATCTGACTAAGGGACACATCATAGGCCAGGCTTACACAGTCAGGCAGTACCGGTATGCAACCAAGTCATTACAGATATCACAGTAACAATTATCAATATCACGGAAGAAAAAAAAACGCACACACACTTTAAACATCCGGTACCGGTACATCAGTGGCGTGCGGTGACCTTTTAACTGAGTGTTGACTTTTTAAAAAGACCTATCATACTCTGGGGGCTTTGCCCCCCAGACCCTCCTGTTTGTCGCAGCATTGCAGCGAAGCCCCCCAGGGTATGATAGGACAAAGCCCCACAAAGTCTGATAGGTATTTATAAAAAGTGAACACCAGTGTTCCCACTGGAGTGAGAAATTTGAGAAAAATGCGAAATTTTTTGGCAAATTTTACTGATTTTGAACCAGAAAGTAATATTATAAAATGCAAAACTGAAAAACTTAAACAAAAAACTTGAATATGTTAATGCAAGACTGTAGCTTGTATCTAGGAAAAGCAAATTTAATGCAAAAAATTTGTAAAAAGGGTCTTCAAAGTAGTGAAATCTTTGGACAAAAATTTCAGTAAATTTATCATTAGGGCAAATTCGCACTAGTCAAAATCCTAGAGGGAACACTGGTGAACACCCAGTCAAAAGGTCACCGTATGCCACTGTGCCACTGTGGCACATCACAAAAAGCTAATTCAAAATAATGATTAGACACTTCAATTAGCACTTGAAAGTTTGTAGATTATCAGTTTCTCTGATGCAAAGTGGTAATGCATTTCAAACTTGAGAGGATGAATATGAAAACATACATTCTGCTTTTACTATTTGACACTTACACATATTTTCAAGCGAAAACATATCTTCGTTATCTCTAAGATCATACCGGTACTTATGCGATAGTATTTTTCTAGTAACTAAATCCTGAAGGTATCGATACTGTGGTGAGGATCCTTGCAAGCACTTAAATGTCAGCATAGCAATTTTGAAATTAATTTGGTACTTAATGGGCAAAAAAGGGTCCTACTAAACACCGCAAGGAACTATAAGGTACTTTTAAACCTCCAAAATGCTTGAAAACGCTACAAGGATCTACAAGGTACTTTTATAGCTACTACAAGGCACTGGTAGTTGTAAACAACACAAGGAACTACAAGGTACTTTTAAACCAAGGACAAAGTAGCTGAAAACAATACGAGGAACTGGAAGGTGCTTTTAAACTAACTACAAGGTAGTTGAAAACAGCACAAGGAACTACAAGGTAGTTGAAAACACTACAAGGTACTTTTAAACTTACAAAATGCTTGAAAACACTACAAGGAACTACGAGGTACTTTCATAGCTACTACAAGGTAGTTGAAAACAGCACAAGGTACTTATAGACCAAGTACAAAGTATGATAGCTGAAAACACTACAAGGAACTTTTAAATCTACATAATGCTTGAAAACACCTGAGGAATTACAAGGTACTTATATAGCTACTACAAGGTAGTTGAAAACACTACAAGGAACCACAAGGTACTTTTAAACCAACTATGGTACAAGGTTGTTGAAAACAGCACAAGGAACTACAAGGTACTTTCAAACCAAGTACAAAGTAGCTGAATATACTACAAGGTGCTATTAAACCAACTACAAAGTACTTGAAAACATTCCAAGGAACTACAAGGTACTTTTAAACCAACTAGAGGGTAGTTGAAAACAGCACAAGGAACTACAAGGTGCTTTTAAACCAACTACAAGGTAGTTGAAAACAGCACAAGAAACTACAAGGTACTTGTAAATCAACTGTAAGACATTTAAGGTAATTTCAAACCAACTACAACTCCCCGACCCCAAATCCCCACCCCACCCCCGACCCCTAGAATTGCTGAATGATTTTCTAAAGGAAGCATCTATTTCACCGGAAATTTCAGTTACCGAAGTTCGAAAATCGTGTTTTGCAAAACCGGAAACATCCCCTAACGGTTCCTCTACTGTGAGAGTCACACTACAGGAACCGAAAACGGTTACGCAACTACGATTTTTCAAACTTCGGTAACCGGAATTTTTGGTGAAATAGACACTTCCTTTTCTAAAACCAAATTGGCAGTTGGAAATTATGGTATGTTTGTTGAGAAAATTAATTTAGCGTCTGTAGATCAAGGTTTCAAAGATATTACTGACATGAGATAATAGTGAAATCGGGCGATAGTTGAGCGGGTTGGTGCAGTCTCCTTGTTTAAACAGTGGTATTATTTTTGGTATATACATCAGGAAAGATTTCCTTGGTTTAGGCTTCATTGTTCAAGATCCATAAATGATGACTTATACAGTGCTTTGATATTTTGAAGATTTTATGAGAAATTTCGTCATACCCCATGACTTTGTTTATTTCTAGCTCATCTATTAAGTTTTCGATTTCAACTTCATATGCTTCTAACACAACAAAAGTCTCTTTCACACCATTGTGCAAGTGTTTTGGAAGGTTGTAGTGGTGATAGGTAGGTATTTAAATTTGTTCCCTACTGACACAAAGCGAGAATTTAATTTATTGCTTATTGATAAAAGATAATCACAAATTTTATCTTTGTATACGATCTTATTAGATAGTGTATGGTTTTGTTTTTTTGCAGTAGCTCGTTTACTACTTTCCAACTGTTAGATTTGTTGTTGTGACAAGAATCTAGTCTACATCTGAAATAGTTGAGTTAGGCTTTTTCTTTAATATGGGTAAGCATATTGCAGTATTTTTTATAATCTTCCAACTTTTCAACGGTTATTTTTTTATAGCATTGTTTATATAGATAATTGTGTTTTTTTATTGACACTAGGATAGCTTTGGAGATCCATGGTCTTTGGTAGAGCCTGCTTTTTTTCCTGCTTAGTTTTTTGTAAGGAAAATGCTAATCACATACATGCTGCATCATCTCTACGAAGTCTTTAAATTTATCATGTGTATTTTTGCTGGATACTGTCAAGCTCCCAATTTGATGTTGCAAGTCTTCCAAGTAATCAACTAATTTTTCATCATTTATGTCTCTGACTTTGATATGATAAGGTGTTTTGCGTTTAACAGCATTAACATTAATAATTAAACATGTGGGAAGGTGATTTGATATATCATATGTTAAGATGTGGGGATATGTATTTTCTATATTGTTTTTATAAATGTGGTCTAATATAGGAGATGAATTTTTAATAATTCTAGTTGGCTTGTTCACGATATTTACACATCCGAGGCTCCATAAAGAATTAACATTATGAGACGCATTGTGGTTCTTATCAGCAGTTGAGACTTTTATGTTGAAATCACCCCCTATGTAGTAATTAACTTTTTTATTTTCCAAGTTGACAATAACATCAGACATTGCTTATAAAAATTCTTTGTAAGTTGGACTAGGAGGTCTGCATACTAAGCAGAGCTGGATGTCTCGATACGTGTCTTGGTCTCAAGACTCGTTTTTTAGTGTCTCGTCTCTGTCTCGCTATGCCAATGTCTCGTCTCGGTCTTGGACTTTAAAAGTCTCAAACAATGATCCATGTCTCTGTAGAGACATGAAGAAATTTTGACTTTGAAACAGCTATCAGGTCTTTGATACGCAATCAACAACAATACGTACTTGATGTATTCAAAGTAAAAAATTGTGCATGATTTCGCACTTTGGAAAAACAATTGGCCACATTTTGTTTAGAGCATTTTGTTACGTTGTTAGGGCCTGCAGAAGTGAAGGCTTTTGCTGTCTTTTTGTGAGCAACACATATAGAAACCAGTCTATTTCAACAATTAAGCACATGCATTTGATACTCGGTAGGCCTATCCAAAACCACCCAGCTTAGCGCTCAGCACCAGGATTAGTGTGGAAAATGAAATAGAAATATGTAACAAAACAGTCCTTCTGCTAGAAAACCTTTTGCTTGTTTTGGTTTAAGTGGTCATTTTTAAAACAGTGGTTTTGGCTTTCCCACACAAGAACCCATTTTGCTACGCATGATAGCCACACGATTCCTTCTGGAAATTTCGTGATTCTGGAAACAAAATTTTAAAGTTAGGGGTATCGGCATTCAAAAATAAATTTTACAAAAATATTTTTTCAGGCAAAAAAAATCAAATTTTGATCATACTGGCAGTATTATGCCGAGGCGTGTAACAAGTGGCGAAGCCCATCTCCACGGCTATTAGCGCCTGGGCAACACAGCCCCGAAGTTCAAGGAGATATCGTAGCGATGGCGAGTCACTGGCGAAATTGTGTCTGATTTGACCAGCCCAGGACGCGAACCCTTGACCTCCCGCACCAATAGCAATGTCTCAACCACTGAACTATAATGGCCGTTTTTTGTAGGCCTTTATCAAAAGTTCTCGAGACCTTAGGAAAACAGGCAAAGGACCCCTAAGTTGAAAACCTATTTTTCTACTAGGTAGACTAATTCTTTTTGTCTTAAGACAAAATATGTCATCAGTAAATAATTTTTTGTCTTAATGGTTTGAACTCTAATGGTTTGAGCTAGCTCTTAATGGTTTGAGTAGTATAGATGGTTTGAGCTCTCTGGTACACTAGCGCTGACATCTTTATTAAAAATAATGATTGCGTGATTTCCACCTGCATTGTGAAAAGTAGTTTGTAAGGTATTTCGTTGCTTTGTTGAGATTGGCGATGCAGTAAGGCCTATTTTGTTTGGAAATTTTAATCTCTTCATCTTGCTCTTTTGAATGTTTATTTCTTTCCATGGCGTGCATTGGTTAGATTCTATTAACATCTGAGGATAATTTCATTTATTTTTAGCAGGCAGTAAGCTGATTCTGAAAAAGATTTGTTTTATCGTATTCAGTTGATTTGGACGTCACTTTGATTGCATTCAAAATGCCGTCAGTTGCTATCGTAGCCATCTGATATTTCCTATCTGGTACTATTCATCTATTTCTTTTGTCTTTTTTCACTATGTTTCTGTATCTTTTTGCTCAACTTTCTGTTAGCTATATTCACCTGACAAGCTCATAGTGAGAGCGAAATTGGTCGTGTATTGCTATTTCTATCCACAGCAACATTATTTATAATCTTGTCTTTGTTTTTCTTGGAATTAATCTATAAGCAAACTCCTATTCGTCTGTTCTTTACTTCTCTTTCGTAACTGCTGTTTTTACTGTATTAAATGCCCAAACGTCAGATTGAATAATTTTGTTGTGTGGTTTTCGACATGGTCCTCCATGATTGTTATCACTGATGAGGGGCGTAACCCGAAACAAAACGGCTCAGGTCTTATCTTGTATCACCAGGAAATATATATATCGCATTTTTCGTTCTCCGTCTTGTAGCACAATAGCAGTTTTTTCTGCGTATCTATATAACAGCTGTTATGGCTTGACAAATTCTGCCAAATGAAGAAATTCGTCGGAATGTCATATAGGCCTATTTACGGTTAAAATATTCATGACCTTTTGAGAACCTCTGATTCCAAAAGTCTTGTGTCTCGTCTCGGTCTTGAAACGTTCAAGTCTCGGTCTCGTTTCGACTTTTTGCTCCAAGTCTCGATCTTGTGGTGTCAAAGTCTCATCTCGATCTTGAAGATTTTGGCCAAGACTCCAGCTCTGATGCTAAGCCCACATCAGAATTTCCTCTAATTTATTAATGTTTTTATTTAAACTAACAATGTTACAATGAAGTATTGATAACTGCTGAGTAGAATCTAAATTTAGCAGAGGAGCAAGATTATTCAGAGATATGTAATTAGCATCAGCCATAATTGAATAACCACGAAGTAAACTGTCTTTGATTAGAAAAAAGAAATAAACTTAGCTGATTAGGTCCAAGTCCTCTTCAGAGGCAATGCAGAATTTTTGCCGTTTTCAAATTTTACAAATATAGGATGAATGTTGCCTTTTTCTGACCAAATATACTTCCAATTGTTTGATTTCCTTTTTTCATTGGCCATGTAAAAAAGTCTTTTTCTTGAAGAAGTCAGGTTTTTATTGAAGAAAGAAAATTTTCAGATTCTCCACAGATTCGTTTTTCGTAACAGGGATATTGTGAATTTTCAGATTTTGTCGCCTACCATATTGATCAAGGTCTTGCAGTTGTTGGGTAACATTCAAGACTGCTCTCTCCAGATCCAAGTTTTTTTGAATAATGGCAGCATTCTCTTAGTAATTTCTTGAAACTCAATATTGATGTGTTGTTGGCTCTTGATTACTTCTTTCACTTCTTTTTGTTGTGCATCTTATTTTTCCAGCATTTGTTCGAATTTCTCATTTAATTTTGCTTCATAATCTACAAAGGCTTCTTTTATTTGCTGTTGTATGACTTGAGTCCGGCTGTTTCTCAGTTTCTTTTCCAGAGGCTCCAGAATAGAGGCAACTTCTTGTTTATCCATTTTGAAAGGCATTACAAATTTATAAAAACCAAATTACTCAAGTGGACTCCACATCACTCGAATAAACGTCGAGACCAAGACCTTATTCAAATAGAACACAACAGAAACCATCAAAAGAGCCTGTCATATTTCAGTCACTTGGCATCATTAAGGTATCGCATGCCGTAACCAGATTGGATTTTCCAGGTTAACTCGCTTAAATTGTGCATGTAAGTTGGCTTAGTGAAAAAAAGGACATCTGCAGAAATGATGATCTTTTTTTTGCTCTTCACTTGAATTTGGGTGAAAAATTGAACATCTGCGGATGTGCGGCCCTCGGCCTCAAAATTTTTTCAAATATGGTTCTTCATCTAACATAATTACTTACCCCAGCCCAAGCACATAAAGTTGTTCTACATATCCCTGATAAAAATCACGAATGTGTCGTCACAAAAATGCATATTATCTGGGAAAGTGTCGGAGTTTGGGGCAAAAACTCTGATAAATCATTGCTTATGGCAGTGGGAATAGCATTCAGTTGAGAAAAATATGGCGAAGACGATTAGTGCATGGCACTGTGGTGCCAAATAAGAAGAGCGCGACAAGCCTTTTTCTCAAATGACGTTTCATCTCACGACTCGACGTTGTTCCTTTTTTCATAAAGTCATTGATTATAATATACTTTTTTCTTGCAACTCTACATCTTTTCTCTCATCATGGCGCATTTTTCTCAAACACAAAAACAACCGATCATGCTTTTTTCTCATAACTTCTGGCTTTTTCTTTCTCATGGCGCATTTTTTCTTGAACACTGAAAAAACCGATCACGCCTTTTTTCACAACTCACAACCTTTTTTCTCAAATTTTTTTTACAGCTTTTTTCTCCAAGATCGTTTGTTCTTTTGTGATGTCATGCAGCTTGACCCCACTTCACTGAATTTATAAGAAAGCTGAACACTGCTCTGCCCCATTTTGTTTGTTGATGTTACATTATTTACTTAAACTGGTCGTTGCATTGTTTCATGAAAAACATTACTTAAAACATACCAGTACTTTTTATTATCTGGTGACGTTATCAAATGGTGTTTAGCTGCAAGTTTATGGTGGTTTAGTCTAACTCACAACTATTTGATATGACCTAATATAAATGCGTTCACATTGCTAAAAAGCCATGGCTGCCATGCTTTGTTCGAGTTTCGAAAACTTTTCGTTTCCCTAAATCTGTTTTGCGATTTTCAAACCACTGCATATTATGCAACATAGTTGTTGAGTGGTTTCAATTGCAAACTTACCCTGATAGCAAACTACTACTCAGCCCCAAACCATTTGTATTTTACTTTAAAATGCAATGTAGAAACCTCAGAATTTACTGAAAGGCTTTCATCCCAATATGAGACAAACTGGCTATGCCTAGTAATGTAAAAAGAGTTTTTTTGCACTTGTTTTTTTACCTCGTTTTTTTGTTTTCTTTTATAGTCATTCCCCTAAATATTGCGCAGCTGGTAATTCCCCTAATGCGTAGGACTAACGATATTTCCGGTAATATAGCCTCCATCTCAAAAATTATTAGACAGGTACAAAAAGCACCCTATACTACACTCTCAGGCCAAAAATCGAGCGCCTAGGCCTACTCTATTTTAAACTGAGATTCTACTCAATGTTACTTACCCGTACTTCACTAGCCTATTTTTTTCGTAACTTTTCCATTTCTCCTAGCCTTGACGACTTATCAGGTCGACTAACACATTGTTGGATTTGGTGGAACTTAGTGCGTTATTTGGCAGTAAAAAAAAGAAAAAAATTGATCACTCGGTGGTGTAAACATAATTTTGCGCAATGTGAGAAAATTTTCGCGTTTTACGAGAATTTTAGGATTGCATATTTCCATGATGTAATGCTGAATTTTGAGAGTTAAAATTAAATTTTCAGAATGTAGTATGGATTTTTTCCTTTGCATTCCATCTGTGTGTTTTAATCGCCATAAAGCAAAGGAAAGACAGGTAAAAGGTAGGCTAAGTTAAGCTAAAAGCAGGAAAGGTTAAGAGACACTATGGATTTGCTCTGAGGTGCTTCCTAACTTTTTGGAAGCAGAAACAATCAATGCAAAGCACTGAATCTTGGACGTAACATTGATCAAAAGTTAAGGGCAATTCAAAAGCAACGAGTTTGTATTACAATGACCGATTAACCGTCCGTGAAAGTAGGGTGCTATCCAAGCCCGCAACCAGAAGAAAACGCTTAGAGGGACAAAATTTTTTGCCAGATGGGCAAGAAATTTTTAGGTAGGTACACGTACCAATAACTGATTTTTTGAGGCAGATTAAAATTTTTTCCAAGTAGAGAGGGACGGAGGGTTTCTGGCCTGAAGCTATCGTTGTTCCTACCTATTGCCTACCGTGCGACGCTGCCGAAATTCTTCGCATAGGTCTATTAGATTATACAAGATATAAGTTAAAATCACTTCATTTCACGATTTTTTGCCAATGGAATTCAATAAAACTTCGTTTAATTGGAATGTATAGCCTATACTCACTTTAGACAGGTTAATTCGCATAACCGAGACATTGAAAGAGGAGGGTTTTGAATAATCCCATAAGATCCTAGAGCTATGGCACATTTAGGATAGAATTCTGCAGGAGTGGTTGGTTTTCCGTAAAGTCAGCTTCGGCGTAACCGGGTGTTTGTAGGTATTGGCATCATTTTCAGTGCAAAAAAAAGTCTGGGGTTCGATTCTTAGACCAGTCAGATTAGGCCCAATTTGCCCATGCGTTTGCTATTTTAGTTATTTTGAATGAAAACCACCCAAAATCGTGAAAAACTTGTAGGCCTAAACGTTTTTACGCTTGAGAAGTTACATGATCTATCAGAAGGAAACCACGATGTGACGTCATCAACAGCGCAACACTTAGTGTGACGTCACCAGTGCCATTTAGATTCTTTTTGTGACATCAAACTTGCATTACCACAGCTGCACACTTTCAGTCATCGCCACTGAAGACAAAAAATTTTATGATATGACGTCGTGAACAACGCTACGTTTTCGATGACGTCATGAATAACATCAGTATTCGTGGCAAACTTGACTAACATCGCTGTGCACCATTTTGTCGAGAATCATGCTCACACATTTACATTAATCCGTTTTTTGAAAAACATAGTGTGATGTCATCTATATTTTAGCGTTCCTTATGACGTCATCAGTGACGCAAATTTTTGTACAGTCTCACCAAACTTGCCTTCTGTCGCCGAGCATATTCAGCAAAAGTATTCAATTCATGATATATAAAAGAGAACATTTCGTGCGGAGTAAACATTTCGTGCGAAGCTGCTGCGCTTTACCTAATGTGCGATTGCGCATTGAAATATTTTCCTGCAATGTGCATACTATTTTCCCAATAGCGCCCATCAAAAATATTCGGCCGATTTTTCTAAAATGTTTTGCAAATAAACCATGGATATATGTAAGTTTCACTTTCTTACAAAAAAAAAATTTAAATTTTGTTAAATAAAAATAATAAAACAAAGTTGGTAAAAAAACGTTGCGCATTCGTGGAATGACTACATGTTTTTTTTTTTTTTGAATTTTTTAAGAACAAATAAATAGAAAATACATACATAACAAGTTTGTTTTTAATGTAAAGCTTAGCAAGCAGCATCAAATCGTGTTAACACATTGAACATGACTGTAGGTCGTAAAGTGATATTGCTTCATTATAGCTTTTGGAGTAGGGCATATCTAGCTTAAAGCTCACCATCTGGGCCTATTTTGCGATTTGCACGGTTCTGCGGTGCTGAGTTTTGAGTTTCCCCCAAATATAGCCCAACCGCAGTCTTGTGCTACGGAATGTTAAATCAGGTTAAATTAGGGTTTAGGCCTTCATTTGGCCTACTTAGCTTGCTTGTGCTTTGGGCTATGGAAGAGTTAGGGTTAGGGTCAAACACAATAGATGTAAACTAGGCGGGACCCTATCTTTTCCATAAAAACTGAAAAATCTACAGACGCTCATTTGATGAAAGGGGAACTACAGTGCATTAATGCGTACTGTACTGGCTATCGACCTACGCTTATCCACAATTTTTTTAATTCATCTATTGCGATTGTTCCTTTTTATATATTCTTTGCATTGTGAAATTAAAACTGGCTACACCGTTATGGTAATTGGTAGCAACAAGCATGCAATCCATGATGAATTTAAAGGGCGGAAAGGTCGCTCCTTTTTAAAAAATGAAGGGAAAAAAAACGATTTACAATCACTAGCTATGCCTCAGCCAAAAAAACAAAGTGACCTCCATCTATGTTGCGTGATTGCAGAAACTAATATTGTACTAACCCTACACGATTTAAATTTGTTTTGCCAAAAAAGATATGAAAAACCTTGAGTCAGTCATAGAATTCATTTGTCCATAAGGTAAAAGACAAGAAAAACAAATAGGTTGCTATAGTGTCAACGAATATGTTAAACATGATCATAGGACTGGGAGACGGTGAAAGGGGCAGAAGGTCTTTGAGTCAAGCAGTCACCTCTTGTTTTGAGTACTGTGGTAGTTTCTTTCGAGTAAGTGCAGAAATCTTTCCACCGTTCCATAATTCGTGGATGTCCAGTCAGAAAAAACTAATTGACCTCAAAAGCTCGATATAGGTTACCAAGTTAACACAACTGAAATCGCTAACCTAATCATGAGCACAAAATAGTAGGCCAACTTAACGCGAGGCGAAGTCTATCCAATCAAATCAATTTTTCATTTGCTTCAGAAGAATGAAGCAATTGCAATTTTTTAGAAGTAAATGCGCAAATTCTTCCAGGATTTCCAAAGTTCGAGGTTGTCTGAGTTGAAAATCTAAAGTTGGTAAGAAAACTCAAGTCAGATCACGAATTAGATTTATCTATTTCGGAAACAGCATTCACTATTTGGCATAGGCCTAAATGTTCATGATCTTTTGCGCCGCTATAGTTCAGTGACTTAAGTTTTTACCCATAGACAATCAAACGCAAATTTGATTCCACCCAAAAGTAATATAAGTATTCATTAAATAAGGCATTCGAAATCTTAAGCGCTCTTTTGCTACAACAAAGTCTAGAAGCGTGAAAAAGCGGCGGCTAGTGTTGTAGACAGGTTGTGTTACTAGCAACGTCAAATTAGTGAAATTAGACATAGAAAGCTTCTGTTTTTGATTTCGTGGACAAAAATTTAAAAGCCATCACCTTAGCTCATGACATGCGGGCTCGTGAAAAAGTTAAAGTTTCCCTGCTTGCAAAAAAACAAAATTACCTCAATCTAGTTGGCTGAGTGAATGGGCTTCAAATGGAACCTTAACCCTAATCATGACTTTGGATTTAAAATACCCAAAGCTAGACCATTTCTATTACTTTTGTCTCAAGAAAACGTACTTGTCGGCCACTGGTCGAGCATTCACTCTGAATTAAGTGCAAACAGCTCCGAGAACGAGGGTCTATTCTTTTACCACACCAGGCTGCTACACAGCCCAGATTAGAAGCTAGTAGGTTTGCTGTTAAGTCAGCTTCTGATATTGTCATCTAGGAACAACAAGTCACATAGGCAGCTCATCTTGGTGGACATTGTAGTAGTACGTTTTATTGTCGGCCCTTAAAAACTTGTATTGTATTGAGCCTGTATTTAAACATCGTGATATGCTGATAACGCCACACTCATAATTTGGTAAAAGGTCAATATCCCATTGTGGATAGACGAGTAGCGGTGTTAGTGGTTGTGATTTTTCAATTGTTTTTTGGCCAGTCGTTGCTTTTATCTTTTTTTTTTCTCTCTTTTTGAAACAAACATCTCCTGATCTGGGTAACGCACCATGCCTACTCCTGCTTTTTATGTTTTCACATGCTAGAAAGAAGAAAAAATCATCTTTTTGTTGCTTTTTCCCCTTTCTAGCACTGTAGTAGGCCTAATGTGTTTTCATTTTATCGTATAAACGGGGAGGAAATGAAAGGCATTTCTACTGTACTAATGGACGCACCCTCTCTTATGGATTGCCACCTTAACATGGTGGGTAGGTTTGAGTTTTCAATGATCCTTAGAGCAATGCTGTCGGTAGTGTTTAATCACTTCCATCAGGGTCACCCTTGGCGGTAAGGTCGAAGGAGAGAAACAGACCAAGTAGCAATCCAATGCTGTAGCTAAATGGAAAGTTGTAATTACAATATTCATGCTGCATCAAACGGCGCGCAGAATAAAAAGGTCCGCGTTCGAGTTTTAGGCAGAAGGACTCGTTCGAAAAATAAGCTACAGTCTCCCCCACAAGCTGATCGTCACCGGAAACCCACCAACGCAGTTGCTAAGCGTTTGGGGAGGCAAATGGGGGCAGTGCACAGAAAATGTACTCGAGTTGGACCAAACTACCGGGATCTAGCTATTGGGAACTGGAACGTTTTGTCACTGACAGGAAAAGAGCAGGAGCTTGTTTGCGAAGCCCAACGGTATCGCCTTGTTGTGAAAATTTCATCATTAAAGCGCCGGGGTTCTGGAACTGTCGAGTTGAATGGTGGGTAGAAAATTTTCTATTCAGGTGTTGATGCAGCAATGCCTGCTCAAGCTGGTGTTGGCTTAATTGTGAGCCCCAACATAGCTGAGTGTGTTGTTGACTGGGTACCACTGGGAGGAAGGGTTTTTGTCTTCCAGCCGTTAGCTCAGTTGCTAAGCGCACGCTCTCGGTGCGGGAGGTCTGGGGTTCGATTCCCGAACCGGTCAAATCGGCACAGTGTCGCCAACGGCTCGCCACCGCTGCGACGTTTCTTCGGAGCTGTGTAGCCCAGGCGCTAAGCCGCGGAGATGGGCCCCGCCACTCGTTACACGCTTCGGCGTATTCCAGCGAGTATAATGAAGATTTGATTTTGATTTTGATTTTAGAGCTAAGGCTGCAGAAGCAATCTCTGTGTATCTTGCAGGTGTACGCACCTAACATAGAATCACAGTACGAAGCCTTTCTGGAGGAAGTTGAGGTTGCTATGGTAAAAGCAACTTCATCAGAATCCCTTGTCCTTTTGGGCGATGTCAATGCACATGTGGGCATCGACAATGCAACCTAGAAAGGTGTTAATGGGCAACATGGTGACCCTGACATTAACAAGAATGGAAGGTGTTTTTTGCAATTCTGTGCCACCAATGGGCTATGCATAATGAACACATTTTTTCAGCACAAAAGAATTCATAAGTACACCTGGTACAGAGACTCTTTGGGACAACGCTCTCTGATTAATTTTTGTATCGTTTCGGCAGACTTGTTTTCCACTGTGTTTGATGTTCATGTTAAAAGAGGGGCTGAGTTGTCAACTGATCACCACCTAGTTGTCTGCACTTTTAAAAGCTTTGAAACCCTTGAAAAAACGAAAGACTTTTCGACCACGAGAAGCTTGTCAAATCAAATGGGAATCATTGGCCGACAAAGAGGTACGAACTGCATTTGCAGACAACATTGCATCCAAGTTCAAAGAACTTCCAACCTCTGCTAAAGACATTGAAACTGAGTGGTGTTTGTTTCGAACAGAAGTCATTACGTCCGCTACTAACTGTTGTGGACGTAAGCGTGTTGGAGGGACGAAGAGTAGCGAGAAAAGAACTACTTGGTTCCACCAAGGAGTGTGAAAAAAGTGGTCTATAAGGCCCGGCTTGCAAATAAGTCATTACTTGAACTTCGTTCGCAGTACTCTGAAGCACGTAGGGCAGCAGCCACAAAAGTTAAACTGTCTAAGGAAAAGGCCTGGAAGGAGTTTAGAGAAAGGTTAGACGATGATTTCAAAACGGCAAACAAAGTGTTCTGGCAGACTATTTGCCGTTTGCGTGGAAAAGGATCTCGAGCTGCAATTATTAGAGAGAAAATGCACCAATTATAGGGGCATACCTGTCATCAGTGTCCCGGGTAAGGTCTATGCCAAATGCCTTGAAAAGAAATGCCGTGAAATAGCCGAGCCTAAACTAACGGATGCTCAGTGTGGCTTTCGTCCTGGCCGAAGCACAATGGATCAGATCTTTGCCTTGCAGCAAATCTTTGAGAAGTCGTGGGAATATGCAAAGAGGTCAATGCATGTTTTGTTGATCTTGAAAAAGCATATGATCGCATTCCTAGAGACAAACTTTGGGCGGTGCTGTTGCAGTATGGCATTGATGGCCAGTTACTAAATGCTGTACATGCATAAGTCGCTGTACATGCATTTCAAGGTCTGTGTTCGTGTTAACAGTGCAACGACGAAACCTTTCAGAGTAAGTGTGGGATTACGGCAAGGCTGCTCTCTTTCACCTATTCTGTTCCTTATTTATATGGATAGAATAGTTAAGAAAAGTGAGTCTTGTGGCAGAGTAAAGATCGGTGAATGCACTGCACAACGTCTGTTATTTGCAGATGATCTTGTGCTACTCGACACTACCCAAAATGGTCTCCAGCAAGCTCTTGACAGGTTTTCGGATGCATGCTCTGTAGCCGGAATGAAAATTAGTACAACAAAAACAGAAACCATGTGCCTGTCCAGACAACCAAAGCAGTGCTCTCTCCAAATTGATGGAGTACCATTAAAACAGTCTGACAAATTCAGGCATCTCGGCGTCTCATTCACAACATAATAGCGAAATGGATATCCACATCGGAAAAGCAAGTGCAGTAATGCGCCAGCTCCACCGGTCTGTGGTACTGAAACGGGAGCTTTGCACCAAGGCAAAGCTATCCATTTTCAGATCAGTCTATGTTCCTATTCTGACTTATGGACATGAGTGTTGGATCATGAATGAGAAAGTGAGGTCTTGAGTTCAAGCAGCCGAAATGGGATTCTTGCAAAGAATTAGCGGTTTGACCTGGTTAGACAAGGTTAAAAGTGCAGATATTCGTGAATCTCTAAACATCGAAGCGCTGCTTCTCCGACTAGAAAGATCACAACTGCATTGGTATGGACATGTGACATGAATGTCCCAGGAAAGAACAGCCAAAAAACTGCTCTGTTCAACACAGATTGGTCGAAGGCCTAGAAGCCGTCATTCACAACATAAAAAAATTTTAAGTTTCAGATTCGCGAAAACGTTTGACCGTTTTCGGAATCTGAGACTTAAAATTTTTTTGTGCTATATATAATCACGAAACTGCACATTTTTAGTGCTATAATAAAGTATTTTTTTTGCTGCAAAGTACACAAAAATTAAATAATCACGAAAGTGCACTTTTTGTGCTCTAATAAAGCACATTTTTGCGCTGTAAAGTGTCCTTTTTGTGCAAGAATTATTAAAGTGCACTTAATTTTTATTCTTTGTGAGCTATAATCACGAAAGTGCTATAATCACAGTAGTCGCTGACCACTATAGGTTTTTGCCCAACACATAAAAGACCATATTGCACAAGTTCGTGTTATGAGTTCAATTTTTAGCATGTTTAAAATGCTTTTTGTTTTTATACCTGTTTGACAGTTTGTTAGTTGGTTCATTTGCGCTCGTTTTCGTCCTGTAAAAACTGTGTTTTTGTATACTGTTGAGTGTTGATGTTAATGTATCATGAATAATTGTGACGTACGGTAAACCTTTGTTCTAAAAACGATTTTTATGGGCGTTTTAGAAAATACCACCACCCAAAACAGACTTGACTTTTCGTAAGCATATTATATCACTGTGACATATAGTCTTTTCTCTAAAAATAATTGTTATGCTCCTTTTCGAGAATGAAAACCACACAAAACAGAATGAATTTTTGTAAGCATGACTTAATGTGGCATATGGTAAATAATCTTTCCTCTAGAAATAGTTTTTATGTGCCTTTTAGAGAATGTTATCACCCAAAACTAAATGAAGTGTTGGTTATGGGGTTACCTTATATTGACTTTTTATTGACATTTTTAAGAACAATGCCGAATAAATAGCAAAAACATTCTTTATCAAAATTCATCATGATGTTACAAACACAACTACTATAAAATCAACGCACGCTTCTTAAAAAATCGCCATAAATACTTTGATGTATTTTCACAAAACTGCATATTTGCAAAAAAAAATTGAAATTTTCCGGAAATTTTTTGTGCTATAGTCGCGAATCTGACAAAAAATCCCCTAAAAAGAAACTTTCGGGCACCCCCCTTTCGGTCCAAAAGTTATTGTCCCAAAATATTGTCACTACAAAAATATTACCGATTTATTACGGATGATAACAAGCGACATTTATGACGTCTAGTATTTTTTGCTGAAACACAAACATGGCTCTAACTCAAAAGTGACAAAATGCACTTTCGAGACTATAGCACAACAACAACGATATGAAAGCTACTGTCGAGTAGATCACTTTCCTGCTTTCACATATTTGTTTTTAGGCTGTTTTGGTGCACTGTTTCATAATTGAGTATACTGCGATATTTTACCCAGTATAGGTGCATAACATACTTTTTCTTAAGATTTTACACTGTTCATGTATGACAAGAACGACATTTATGACATTTTGCATTTTATGCTGAAACACAAAAATGGCTTTAACTCAAAAGTTGAAAAATGCATTTTCGTGACTATAGCACAACAACAACGATATGAAAGCTACTGTGGAGTTGATAGATCACTTTCCTGCTTTCAAGTATTTGTTTTTTGGCTGTTTTGGTAGGCCTTACACTGTTTCATGATTGAGTAAACTGCGATGTTTTACCCAGTATAGGTGCATAACATACTTTTTCTTAAGATTTTACACTGTTAATGTATGTTATTTTTTGTTGTTGTTTCATAGCGTTGATATAGACTCTATGTAGTATTACCTAAACTAATGGTTTTTAAACTTTTCACTTGCTGACACCCCTTTTGAATCACCAACCAATTGTTGCACCCCCATTTAGAGTTGCATGTCCACAAATGTTCAACTTTTCGCGCAAAATGAAGTGATGACCAAAAAATAAAAAAGGTCATCACGTCAACAGATGTTCAATTTTTCGCGCAAAATCAAACAAAGACCAAAAAAAGCAAAAAAAGGAGCATCATGACAGCAGATGTCCAGTTTTCCGTGCTAGATCGACAGATCTAATAGCATAAAATTTCTTCAGCTGTCCTATAAAAACCTCTAAGAATGTTTCAACCCTGCACCCTCTAGAAATGTTTCTCGCACCCCTGGTTAAGAAACCCTGATGTCCTTACCCTGCATAAATTATGCCTTGTGAAAATTTGAGGCATTTATTGCTATAAATTATACAAACTTGAGACAATCATAAAAATGAATAAAACCGTTGCAAATGTCTGCAGCTTAGAATGATCAATTTGCTTTTGCCTACCACTTGCAGTGGGTCCTGCTAAAACCTGCTGGAGCACAAGGGCCGCCCTCGCAAAGGAGTTTGGAGCACAAGGACCACTATTAACTCACTTGTGCCCCTAGCGGTCCTTGTACTTGTAACTCCCTTGCAAGGATGGTCCTTATGCTCCTGCAGGTTTTGGCCATACCGCTTCCAATACCACCTCAAATTGTTTTCATATTGACACAAAAGAAACAAAGCAAGTGAGTACTAGCTAATGCTGAACATATGCTGTTCAAAAGCCTTAAAATTAACCCAGCCTTAATTACAAAAAGCATGCTACGATGACAGCGCGAGTCTCATCAAAATCTAGCAACAATTTAACTCAAAAACATAAGGCAAAATCGCGGGTATCAGCAACAGTTTCCACATTGTTACATAATGTTACATAATAAGACCACAAAACCACAAAAGAAAGGCAAATGATAATTTGTAAGATTTATTTGCTGTTTGTGCTAAAACTCGTTGTGTATGCAAGTAATTTACCACAGTGAGGACCGGTGACTTCATGAACAGTTGAGCACACAGCAATTTTTTCACTTTCATTTTTCTGTTCAACCTTGCCAAAAACCCTGCCACTTTGTACTTGCAGGGTGATCAGTCATGTTGCCACTCCCCGTCTGCAGGTAAAAGCACCTATGAAAGGATGAAAATGACTGTATAAAAATATTTTGGTAGTTTTTATTGCATAAGTGCATTTCGCTTAAACTTTTAAATTGATCAATTGGAAAAGATGCGTTGCACTTTTATTTTTGTAAAAGCTTGGTTTCAGAAATTGCATTGCTCTGTAATGTTCAAAAAAATGTGATTGCGGAAGTTACATTGCGTATTTATTTTGGTAAAACTTTGTGGTGATATTGATGTTTGCATAATCACATGATTAGTCAATCTTAATTCTTTGCTACCAATGCACCTTTCAATAACTACTGCTTTCGACTTTGAAACTTATTCACTGTATGATTCATTTGCTGTACCATGACATTGAATGATAATTCTACGAGATTACTAGTGGTACTGTATATCTTATTATTCTCTTAAGTTAATATTGTTGTTTTGATGATTACACTTTACCGCTCTTGCATAATAGGCAGGAAATGAGCTGGTATATATATGTACCGGTATATGAATTTTTGATTGTGATGATGACTTTATTCATTATTATGTACTTACACATTGTGGTAACAATGTTTGCTGTGTCGTAATAAACCAGCAAAGCCATTACATTGTACTTGGAGTCGTAGTGCAATTTTTTGATCCCCCTACAGCTCTAACATTTAATGACTCCCTTCTTTTGCGTGTGGTGACCCCGAAGTGATAACAACACATCAACTGCGCTGTGCTTCAATTTATTTGCAAATTAAATTGCGCCAGTTGTATTGCAAAGCATTGCTTTCTAGAAGTTTTGCTCTTCTTGTGCTGTGCTTAGTCTATTCACAAAAAACACCCACCTCTAGCTAAATGTCCTCGCATATTCTCCTTTACCTCTTTTAGGTTCTGACCTTATTATGATACATGTTTCAGACACTATCGTTCGCACTTGCGATTTTGCCAAATTTGTGTCATATCATTGCCTGTTTTGGGAAGATTTTTTGTACTGTTGAATGTTCTTACAAATTATCATTTGCCTTTCTTTTGTGGTTTTGTGGCCTTATTATGTATATAACACGTGGTTTGGACACTGTTGTTGGTACCCGTGATTTTGCCTTATATTTTTTAGGTGTATTGCTGCCTCATTTTGATAGGACTTGCATTGTCATTGTTGCTTGTTTTTTGTAATTAAGGCTGGGTTAGTTTTATGGCCTTTAAACTGCATGCGTTCCAGAACTGGTTAGAAGCAGAGGTGGGCACAGTACCGATACTTGGTACTTTAAAGCCGGTGGTACCTGTACTACATTTTGTTGATTTTTAGTTAAAACTGTACAGTTTCATAATAATTAGTTACCGGTAGTACTTGGTACGACACAATTCACGAATTACAAGCTATGTACCAACCATCAAAAAATGGTAGGCTACACTACAAAATAAGCTCTATAGTTAGTAGCAAGTGACACAAAAATGAGAAGAAATGCAACCATTTTACTTGCCCATAGGAATTGGCTGCCACACATAAAATGAAAACCTTTTTGGACACCACTTTTTGCACAGATTGCGACAAAAAGATTGTTTAAGAATTGTGAATGAATGGGCACCCCAGAACCAGAAGTGCCTTCCTGGAGTTTTCAATGGAAAAAGTTCATCATAAATCATAATGGCGTCAAACCTTTTAGTGAAGTCATCAAAATAGAAACAGAATTTTTAACATCAAAGTGTCTAGAGAAGGGGAACTCAATTTTTTTTACAGAAGTGTAGATCTGATACTGTAAAAGTGCTCGAGGAGTTGAGGGCCAATAACATTTCATGGCATGCTTCGCTATTTTTTTGAACTCGGGATGACACGTGGGATAAATTGTTCCAACTTTTTCATGGCATTTACTTTTCGTGTCTGTGATTATCAGAAAGCACTCAAAACTGAAGGTTGGATTCAAGTGATAATAACTGGCAATGCTTTGTGCGAACACAGACGAGGACAATACGAAAACTCATTGCAAGACGGAAGACCTGGGTGTAGAGCAGTGATTCTTAAACATTTTTGTTCTATTGCTTCGTTTTGGTAGTTGGAGACTTTTATCACCCCCTTATTATCAGAAAATAAGTTATAATGGGGCGTATGCTGTACCTATGCATTTTTAAGATGGGGTTGCATTAGTGCGAAGACACATTTTGCTTTGTGAGTTGAATTAGTATCTGATAAATTAAGACATGGCAAGTGATTAAGTTTGTTGGAAAAAAAATGCATATGCACTTTAGGAGTTTAGGTGGCGGGGGGGGAGGGCCTCATGCGTTTTTTTCTACAATGATACCTCTGCATGAATGTATTTTAAACTTGGCAAAGTGGCCGCAAGGCGACGTGAAGAATTTTTTTGCTCTTCACCAATTTGCAGTGGTTAAATTAGGATATCAGTGGGCATGGAGACATTTTTTTTGCTCCTCACCAATTCGCAGTTGCGAAATCTGCGAACATGGGGATCTTTTTCTGCTCTTCACTTGATTTTGCATGCAAATTTATGCTTAAAAATGAAGGATCGTGAGTGATAAAAAAATATCTTTGGGGACCGCTAAGTTGAGTACCATCATCATCATCATCAATCCAGTTTTGATTCGGTTTTTTCCTCGTCACCGAAGGTGGTCGAATACACCTCATCCCCTCTGCAATCGCTCTCACTCCTTCTCTCCATCTCGTTTGATCTGCAGCTTCTTCGATCTTCAACCCGACTTTCTCCATGTCAGCGACATGGCCTAGCGGTACCGCGCGCAGGTGACAGATCCTACATGATGGGTTCGATTCGCGGCTGGAGCCGATCGCATTTGACATATTTAAGGGGTGGCTGCTGACTCGAAGAGCGCAAGCTCACTTCGCAGTCTCTCTCAAATAATGTTGAATTTTCGGTTCAATATAATTTGAAAATAACCTGAGTTATTTATTTATTTATTTCACACTCTCTTCCATCTGCCTCTTCCATGTCATTTTTGGCCGTCCTCGCTTTCGCTGTCCATTCACTTCCATCATCATCGCTTTTTTCAGTATATTATCATCTTCTTATCTAGTCACATGTCCATACCATCTTACGCCATTCGCCTTTGCCACTCTAACTAACGTTTTCTTCAAACCCAACATCTCCATCAGCTCTTCCATATTCTTTCTATCCACTAATTTTACTCCACACATTGACCTCACCATGGCTCTGTCAGTTCTTCTCAAAATTGTCGTTTCACTTTCCCTCAAAACACCATGTTTCACTTCCATACAACATTGCCAATTTTACACAACTACGATAAACCATCCCTTTCATTCTCAAAGAAAACCTTCCACGTAACAACTTCCCGCATTCTCTAAATCTCATCCATCTTATCCTTACTCTTGAGGTCACCGCAGTTTTACACCCACCACTGGCATTCAGCCTGTCCCCTAAATAACAAAATCCCTTCACAGTCTCCACTTCATCGCATAATACCTCCACTGGTTCTTTTGTGCCATCTCCAACATCTGTGCTTCTTCTACAAACAAAATCTCTGGCAGAACTGCAGGTCACCTTTTTCATTTGGGTGCACCCTCTATGTATCCACTTCATACACTGTGTGCAACACACAGCATTAGACCCAACCCTTTTCCCACATACTCCACAAGAATCTATTTTGCTTGATGTAATTTCACCTTCCGTTACGCTCACTATCATCCTAGTTTTTCAAACATTCATTTTCAATCCCTTGCCTTGCAATGCTCTTCTCCACCATTGGAATTTCTCGTGTAAATCCTTCAAACTCTTACTCATCAGCACCAGATTATCCGTGTGCAAAATTTCATTCAGTCTTGCATGTTTTGTCACAACATCAACCACAATAGCAAATATTAGTGGTGATAGCACAGACCCTTGATGCACACCCCCTTACCCCAAATTCATCTGACGTCCCTGATCCAACTCTGACTTTCGTCCTTGAACCCTCATATTTACTCATCACTGCTTACACCTACACTTCTGCCCATCCTTACTTTCTTAATGCCCATTCCATCACTTTTCTCGGTATTCTATGGAACGCCTTTTCCAAATCCACAAAACACATGTACAATTTTTTCTCGAACGAAATTCCTCTTGCATTCTCCTCAGAATAAACAACGCATGAGTCGTGCCCTTCCTGGCATAATCATAATTCCATGGCTTAGAATAAACTAGCATAATTCCCAAGCACCATCGAGTGCACAAAAAAACTGCACAATCATTTTATATTTTTGCATTTTTTCAAGGAGATTCACTGAAAAAACAAGCTGTATTGCAAAGAGTTGTAAGTCAGAGAAATGTCTAGAAAAAGCGAATTTATGAGTCATATCTGCAAAAAAGACATTTGAAGACGAAAACTAGGCCTACTTTAAATTTTTTGTCGTCCTTGTTCTCATAGTTGGACTTTTAGGTTTTAAATTGCATTGAAATTCGTAAAAATCAACCAATCAAATCCGTAAGCCTACTGAGATAAAGACGAGTAAACATTCCGGAATCGTATCAAACAAAAACAAAAAATTTTGGAGAGCGCATCCATTTCACTAGGGCTACGCATTGCACAACTCTGTTTAACATAACTGAAGCCACGTTGTACGCAGGCTGTTGAAAAATCTGTTCAGGTCTTGAGACTTTTTCTTATAGTGATACAACCTCATCAACGTACGGCAATGCAAAAAAGAACAGACCAAATAAATTATTGAAAAACTTTTACTCTGAATTGCTTTTTGAAAACTAAAGCATTTGGAATTGGTCGTCTGAAAAACAACTCCTCTTCGGCTTCAAAATATCTTTTCCTGTTGGAAAAGAATCTTTCTATTGCCTCACTTGACGGAATGGTTGTATTGTATTTTAAAAACAAATTTTTCTAACGATTGCTGTGGAAGGTGTAGTTGTGCGGACTTCTTTTCATAATTTTTTTTATTACAGAAGATTTTGCAGAAGCACCGAGTACTGCCTCAAAATTGAGAATTAAAAGTATCGCCATTGTGGTACCGGTACTTTTTTCCAAAGTACTGATGGTACCAGTCCTAAAAAAGTATCGCGGTACTGCCCACCTATGGCTAGAAGTCACTTGCTTTGTGTCTTTTGAGTCAATATGAAAGCAACCTGAGGTGGTATTGGAAGTGGTAGGCAAAAGCAAATTCATCATTACAAGCTGCAGACATCTGCAAAGTTTTTATTCATTTTTATGATTGCCTCAAGTTTATATAATTTATAGAAATGCCTCAAATGTATATAGGGCATGTGCTGGGTCTAGGTAATACTATATATATAATTGGTTTGCAGTACAGTGCACACAGTAAATACCCCAACTTCGCATCCCCCGATCCACGCCAAAAGATCCACACCAAATTTCGGAAAAAAAATTAATAACTAGTAAAGTGTTCTTTTTAGCGTCATCCTGCGAAATATCAAACAGAAACAATGTCATTTTCAAACAAATTTTGATCTATTTTGTAAAAGAAGCTTCAAAATTTAAAACAATATGGCAAATTTCAATTCGCCTGAACTTCAGATATGCTCTAACAATTTTCAAAAATGTTACATTTTTTTAATCAGCTTACTCAGGTCTACAAGCGTACTAAGTGGCATCAGAATCTTTCATGGTGTGTGTAAATTTGAATTTTTTTTGGATCACTTGACAAATAATTACCCTTTCCAGGAACAAACCAATTCCAACATTGGGTGCCATGCAGCATAAATTTAGTTCATTTCAACTTAGATTCTGTGTCTTGCAATGTAATTCACATTTTAATCAACATCACAATCATTTAGTGCCAAGTTTCGAAGTCTGATTTAGTTTGAGAGGGGGGCTTAGCCTCGAGGTAAATGCTTATTTTGCATTTTTGTGCGCTTTGAGTATTGAAATGTCAATTTATTAAAATGAGTAACTAAAAATTTAGGGGGGGTCAAAATTTTGAGTAAGTTCTCATATTAATACATTCGCCCTGAATCTGCCACTGAGCTTTTCATTTCTGCTATCGAGAAACCATAGATTTGCGTAGGCGTAGCCTGACTCCTGATCATTGCATTTTTTACAGTCATGCATGATTAGATTTGTAATCAATGCAAGTTTAAATAAATTTCTTTTATTTAAGTTGTAGAGTTTAGGCTGATCAACTGCAAGTAGCATTCTCCAGATAATACGCGCGGTGAAAATCCGCAGCATGCTGACCCCCTGAATGCAATCAACCTATTTCTATCTCTCTTTCATTGCTATATAGTGACATAGCGGCAGTTGATTATGTTCATTGTTGTACTACAGGCCGTGGCATACGCAGAAAGTTTCCATGAGGGAGGCCAAAGTCCTTGCAACGCTACAAGTCTACGAGGGGAGTACCGAAGACATGGCCATTATGTGGGACCGTGGTGTGGAGGCTTTCCTCAGTAACATTCTGCAAAACTACACATAAAAATACGCGTTTTCTGCAATTCGATTTTAGCTATCTAATGTTAAGAGCGCGTAAAAGCAGCTAATAATTTAGCCTTTGGCTTATGTGACTTCTACTTAAGGCAAAACAGCCAGCTTATAAAAATTTGGTTTGCTCTGATTTCAAAAAGTTAATTAGAGTTGCAAAGAGCAGACAAACTGAGGGCAAACCCAAATACTAGCAAAAACTGCTTTGCCTTGGCTAAAACTTCTTGGTTTTGCTTTACAGCTTTTCGTTTTTATGGTGGAGGGGGGAGGAGCATGGCACAGTGGCCTTCATCCTCTGTACACTAGTGACTACAGGAGTGGACATTGCAAACTTGTGAGACACGTTACTGCGCATTTATAAGGCAGTGAAATGAATACAAGCAATCCAAAATGGATCTTCAAATGAAGCAACATCAATAATGAATTGCAGAACATTAAGCAGTTTCATGTGTTAATTTTTTACAAAAAGTATTTACAAATTGCTCAACATAATTATACAGGCATTGGTCAACACTCTCTTACAATCAATGCAACAAAGCAAAAAATGTAAGGCACTATACTGCCAGTTCGGAAACACAAACAGATAGTAATAATAGGCAGTAATCATGGACACAAAAACGGATAGATCGCTTTTGAGTGGTCTCAATAGAACTGTAGTGACAAAAATGAGCATTACAGTATTAGAAGGTTGCTTTAAGCTGATAAGCTGTTGCAGGCTTGCAACACAATTTGATAGCACAGTCAGTGCTTTATTCATTTCGTTTTTGTTTTACTCACTAAAAGTATATTCAATTAAAGTAGCAAGCTCGAAGTAATTGATGCTACTGTTTTAATTGGGTTTTCTATAATCCTTATTGACAATGTTTATTTGCCAACCAATTAATAGTTGCTTGAAAATTGCGCTCTATGAATCGTCAGCTCCCACAATTTCAACCAACAACAGTTACATTTTGTGAAAGGTCCATCAATTTGAATGCAGGTGCATGTCCTACGAAACCTGAGACGTTAAATAACTTTACATATCTGCCAGGGACAGTTAAAACGACAGCGGTAATAGCAATTCAGGGTTTCTCATGCAAGATCAATGAGCAATGATATAAATGTTGCGAAAAGACAGATGTGATGAAATAGGTCTTACGCATATGAAGTAACTTTTCCAAAGTATGCCACGACGTATCTTGCATTTTAGTTGTTCAAATCAAACTGTGTTGTATAGGCCTATGTTGCATTTTACCTGCGCAAGAGCACCGCTCTGCAACAAAATATTTTTTAGCCATAACAGTGATTGGAAGTGAGATGCAAGGGATGAAGGCTGTTAAGACAAACTGATCTGTTAACATCAAAAGAATTGACACTTACTTTTGTCAGTTTTTCAGCATATTATTATATCGTAGTCTACTTTGATTGTTCATATTGCAATTGTATATCAGAAGTCAACAAAAACGTGAACAGAAAAGGTAAGAAAAATTTGCATGCAATCTACTGCAAGCTAGGTTATTAACGTTAGTTGATCAGGCCGAGTTTCTTTATTGCAAGTGGCAAATATATGTTTTCTGATGCTAATAAACTAGGCAAAACTTAAGCGATTATTTAAAGGAAGGGTGTAACAGAAATCGAAATTTTTCATGTTTTAGGTGTAAGATGAAGGAATTTTTTGTCTCCACAAAATGCAACTATTTTGACAAAAAATTCCTACTACTTTTTGAGATATTAAGCTTAGAAGAAGCAGTCGATTTTCGTAGTAAAAAATATTTTTTGACGTCGGGTTAGGCTACTATGACGTAACAGTGCCAATTGAAACATTGCATTTGTTGATAAATCACCAATTCATCATTGATAAATTTCTGTCGAATGACGCGTGCGCTTTTAAAACAAGGTTTTTGCAAATCAACACTTTTCGAAGGCGACCTTTCGTGCTGATCCATTCAAGAGAAAGTACCATACCAAATTCAGTTTTTCTGCTCAAGTTCAGAAAAGGGGTGCTGAGTCGGGGGGCAGCTGCCCCCCCCTGACAAGGGGGGCAGTACTGCCCTTAGAATTTCATTGGGATGGTAACGAAGTAGAATGTCTACTTTGTAGCATAGCAAAAGTATCAATAATTTCACTTTCGCTTCTATTTTCTGAAGTTATTCCAGCTTTAATAGGACCCGATTCCAGTTTTTGAAAACTCGTAATGTTTACCTAGGACTTGTACTCAGTTTCATGGCGAGAAATTTAAAAAGGGGGAGGGGCATCATTTTTACATTTTTTTTTCGGCAAAACAAATTTGAAACTGATTGAAAAACAAGAAAAGCTCTAGGGGGGTCCAGGGGCATGCTACCCCAGAAAAATTTGGAAATTTTACATGCTGTGATCATAATGACTACCGTATTTTATTACTTTTTGAATAAATTTCACGCAAATTTTGACCCTAATTCTGAGTGCTTCTCCAAATATGATACATTTTGTTCGCACATTTTTATATATGCATGCTTCAGGTGTAAAGCTTACTGCAATCAAAGAGGTTCATAATTATGGAAAAATTGTATACATCAAAAGCATTTATGAAAATGGCTGGTGGGAGGATGCATATCATACCCCTCATCCTACCTCCCTGTATCTGCCCCTGGCCATAAGCTATTGAAACCATCAAAAGAGTCTGGCATGTTTCAATCACTTGGCACCATTAATTTTGTTCTTTTTACTAAAAGGCACAGTCAAAAGAGGAGAATCATGGCTCAATGCCCCCCCCCCCCATTAAAACCGCTACTGCATAGACGCACGTTATTTTTTACTGATTTGGACTTCGAGTTGTGAAAAAATTAATGTGAGTAGACCTGATGGTTTTGGTTTTTCGATGTACCGGTATGACAAATTCAGTATAAGTTGGTAGTAGCATAAAAACGTGACTTTTTGTACTTTTACAATACCTACTAAGTTTTTCGTACGTCATTTTCATCTCTTCTCACTCGCTGTGTCTAGCAGGCGAGCAGCAGCTGTGAAGGTGTTAGAGTTACCATGGCGTTAACTGTAAGTGTAACATGGCGTGAAGAAATCAAAGAATCCACATTCTTGTCGGATATAATTTGTTCGTTAATTGTACGTCAAAAAAAGGCATGAGACAATGCACATCTTAAAAGGTTTGCAGGAGTGTATTTAGTGGGGAGCATTGTGCTGTGGTCCCCTTTTTTTGACTCTGCGTTTTAGTGAAAAAGAACAAAATTAATGGTGACAAGTGACTGAAATATGCCGGACTCTTTTGATGGTTTTTGAAGCTTATGGCCAGGAACGGATTCAGGGGGGTAGAATAAAGGGTAGCGTATGCATCCTCTCACAGCCACTTTTTAAAATGATAAGTGTAGGCAACAACTTTTCCACAATTTCAAACCTCTTCAACAGCAATATAAGCCTTACGCCTTAAGCATGCATTATCAAATATGTGCAAACAAAATGCATCATATTTGGTGAAACATTCAAAATTAAAGCAAAAAAATGTAAACAAAATTTGCCTGAAATTCAAAAATCACTAAAATCGCCGTTACAGCACGCAAATTTTAAAATTTTTTTCCAAGGGAGCATGCCCCCGGACCCCCCTCGCCCTATAGTCTTTCTTGTTTCTCAATCAGCTTAATTATGCCCTCCTTTTTTAAATTTCTTGCTATGCCACTGCTTTGGTATTAAAAGTGCCCTTGGACAAAGCTGTCTCCCCTTACTTTTACGATGTTCCAGCACCCGTGGTTCAGAACAGCGGGAAGCTTCCATGTTTTTGTAACGAATAATGCGGCAGCTGGCATCGACGCAAAAATCGTCTAACTTTGCCAGTTTGTCCACTTAGTTTTCTGCTGGTGGAGGTGTATTTTACCGACGTGCAGCTTACCCATGTGTACTGCTGTAGTCTTTTTGTGATAAGTAAGTGGAGAAATACAAGACATCAAAATAGAACAGGAGATAACAATGGGTAAAGTTAACTGGTCTTACTACATCCCAGCATTTCTCACAGGTTACCAATTACAAAACCTAATCATGTTAATCCAGTTGGCGACCACCTCCACTGCAATGACTGCATTGTAACTAAGCTGATACGCGCTGTTTGAGAATTGTCTACTGGTTGGATCAAATTCGATCAGTAAATGCACATGCGACACACACAAACAATGCAAAACATGCGCATGAGCGCGCACATACAATTTTGCTTTGCTAAATTCCAATTGTTACGTCACAGTAGCCTTATCTGACGTGAGGCGATTTTTTTGCGGTAAAAAATTATGGGCTAAAAATTGGTATAAAATGGCCCATAAAATGAAAACGGGTGGTTATTTTGTTGAAGTTTTTGCATAAAGTGCATGTCAGCACAGTTTATTTGCTTCAGCAGATTTGATGCAATTCCACTTTAAGCTGTCAATAAACATTAAAAGGGGGGTGTAACGGAAATTGACATAGCCTTTTTTCGACAACTGCTTCTTCTTTCCCAAAAGTTTCTAAAAATAACTATGAAATTTATGAAAAATAAAGTACCCTCCTCGATTTACTTTAGCCCTCCTCAGGAAACCGAGGTATTTGATATTATTATGTCACTTAAACCAAAAAAATCTTGTGGTCCTGATGACATACCGGTATCCAATATCTTTATAAGGGCAGCAGCTTCCACATTAACTTCTATTTTAACATCGTTTTACTCACTTTCACTGAAAGAAGGTATATTTTTCAATCGTTTAAAAACTGCTTAAGTATTTCCTATATTCAAATCTGGAAACGTAAAGTTAAGTAATAATTATCGACCAATATCTTTGATATCTTCTTTCTCTAAAATTTTAGAAAAATTAATCTTAAAAAGACTAATAAATTTCTTTGATAAACACAAGGCTCCACTTACATCAATACAGTTTTAGAGAAACATTCAACTGAACAGTGAACATGCAATATTAGATACACTATGCACTTGCTATTATGCATTGGAGATTAAAACCTTTACAGGTCTTCTAATGTTAGATAAGCCTTTGACACAGTTGATTACATAAATCTTCTCCAAAAATTGCAATGGTATGGCATCAGAGGATTTGCATTTGACCTCATAAAAATTTTTCTGTGTAATAGAAATCAATATGTGCCTCTTAATAATGTCATGTCTTCCCTTTAAGAAGTCACTTACGGATTTCCACAAGGCTCAGTCGTAGGCCCTCTCTTGTTCTTAGTTTATATCAATGACCTTCCTAATTGTTCCATTGATCCGCTCGATGATATGCCAATGATACCTGTTTAATCTTGCATGGAGATAGTTTGCAGAATCTTGAATTAAATTGTAACAAGGCACTAAAACATGTATGAGTCTGGATGAAAGTTAACAAACTAACTGTTAATGCTTCAAAATCTCAGGCAATTGTCTTTTCGCCCAAGTCCTGAGACAAAACTCCTCATCTTATGTCATGATGAATCAAGAAAAAATCAGCTGCTGTTCAAACCTCAAATACCTAGGACTAATTGATGAACACCTTGATTTTAGAAAACACTTAACCTACATTGAAGCTACGGCAAGGGCAGTCGGAATATTATGCAAATGTAAAGCATATTTCTCCACAAAAATTTTAAGAATGCTATATTTTTCTCTAATGTACCCACATCTCACTCACGGCATAATTGCATGGGAATCCTCATTTAAATGTAATGTTAAAAAAATCAAGGTTTTACAAAATAAAGCAATTCGAGCAATTCTGCCGTCATTTGGCAAAACCCATTAACTCCAAAATTTGGAAATTTTGTTTTTTTGCATTTTTTCAATCGTCACACCAATGTCCTTCTTGTGTGCAAATATCGAGTTTGTAGTCCTAACCGATTTCGAGTTATCTGTGGTGGCAAAACCCATTAACTCCATTTCTGTACAAAAAGTTGTCAAAAATTTAAAAAATTAGATGGCAAAATCTGTTAACTCCACGCGTAATTGTTAATTTTGTTATTGCGTCATAAACAAAGTTTAGCACATTTCTCAAAAGTTTTCATCTCAGCAGTGAAAAAATTGTGCGTAACAATATGAAACAATGATGATAGTGAAGCAATAGCTAATTGAGTTTAATGCAAATTTGGATAAAAATCGAACGCAAAACTCATGCGCTGTTTATACATTCGTTGATTAAAACTATTCACATTAAACTTTTATGATCAAGCACTTTTATCAAACCAAAAATTAAAAAAATCTACAATCAGGAACATGCTTAAAAAAACCTGAAAACTAAAACTTGATTTTCTCGAAAAGTGTAAAAGTGGAGATAATGGGTTTTGCCAAATGATGGCAGAATTGCGAATGCAAATATCAAACAAAGACTTCTGCCTCTATACCACCAACTTGATATTTTACCTCTAAAACAGATGTATGCTTTGCAACTTGGAAAATTCATTCACAAATCCTCCTCGTCTTCTCTACCTTTTACTACATCTCATCTTTTCTCGTAAGTGCAACTAAACCACTCTTACTTAACTAGAAACTCCTGCAACTTGTCCCTAGCTTACTGTTCTTCCTCCAAATTACAATCATCATTTGTTAATAAAGGTATAAAATTATGGAACGTCGTACCTCCCTTAATCCGGAGGTACAATTATAAAAAGTTCAATAGAGAATTGAGGAAACTACTTGCATCTAACCAATTAGGATATCTTCATAAAATATGTATATAACAAGCTGAATAACCTTCTATTATATTTGTGACTTTGTTTTTTTATTATTTTTTATTTTATTTTTTTGGAGTGATTGTGACTCGAAGACCTTGCGGTCACTTTGCGATTACTCCAGGACCCATGTGCATAGTAACGTCCTTTCGTTTTACTGTGTATATTGTGGTGCCGTAAAAAAATAATAATAATAAACTTGTGACTAACTAGCTTGGTTGAGCGCCTTCTCAAGTAAGCAGTGAAAATAGTGCTTGCCATTTCCAGATTTTATATTCTTTCCCATAATGCGAAATTGAGTGAATTGTACTTCTGTTTTTACCCTAAATTTGAAAAAGTTTGTGCCGACATCCTACTATGCAAAACAGTATTATCTTAAAATTTCATGCACTGCATATGCCTTTTACGATAATCTGAAGCATGTCTTTTACATTTTGTGCAATGCAGTCAATTTGTTATAGACGAAAATCAAAACGATAGTCAAAAGAATAATAAAAACAAACAAGAAAATTCCACTCGCCAAGCATTATTCCAGTTATACGGAGGATGATAGCAACAAGTGGAATAATGATCATCTTTACGACAATCTATTTGGGGATCGCTTTCAAGGAGACGAATCCGGTAAGATACATCAAGTAACCATCGATTCTTGTTAATTGCAAACATTCATGGTAAACCTTCGCTTTATGCAGATGCAGACGATGGAAGCTGCAGTCCAGCATTGCATCAACCTGAAAAAGATGGAGGGTCTTCCAATAGACAGACTGCTGATGATTGGCTATCACCTCAAGAGTCAGGTAAGATGGGTATGAAACTACATTATCAAAAAACATTTTGTGATTTATATGTCCCTCATTTTCATGATATAACAGTACCGAGCATAAAACATTCCGTGTGGAGGGTCCCTGGTCCTGCTCAAATCTGTTGTATTTAAAAAACTTCGTTTGCTGCTGACTCAAAAATCGCCAACTTTATGGTAGTTAATCAAGAAACTATTTCGGATAATTACGAAATGGATTACTTCCTAATCCACTTAATTGAACAAAAATGAAAACAATAATACCGGTAATAAAATATGAAACGAAGTGCAAACGAATATGCTAATTAACATTGTTGCAAGAGAAAATGGCTGCCTTCAATTAGATCAAAAACAACGCAAAATGCAATGTGGTTGATGCTCTTCCAACACAATTACAGCGTACCAATTAAAAACAACAACCTGGGACTGTCATTTTGCAATCGCAAACGATCACAGTTGTATGAATTGTAGTCCCTGTTACGCGAGTCGACCGTGGCACTTCAGTTCGACTTGACACTTTTACTTCAATTCATCAAAACCCTTTAGAAATTACTGTACAAGTAACAGGATTCGAATGTAACTTTAGTTATTTTGAATTCCTACACAGACAAAGAGGAAATCACACCAATTCGTCAGACTGCTTATTCCACGAGGCCTAAAGATGGATCTTCCACCACAACTGTTCAGACTTCAACCTCTGCGAGACAGGCTGACACCATCAGGACACATGAAGCCACCGCAGAGTTTGGTCAGTCGTATTTTAATATATTGCTGCAATATTGTTGATAACTTCCAAGAAAGTCTCGTTTTACACAATTTTTCATTTACTTAGGCAGATACCGCAAAACTGTGGTTACTTTGCCCACTTTTCAAGTTTGAAGAAAGATAATTCCAACAGTAGTTTTAAAACAGATGAGTAAATGTTTTTAAAATACCGGCAGGAGCTAGTACTAATGAACCACAACCAATCTGGTTCTTGACAACCTCCCAGATTTTTTAATTTTTTTTAAATATGGGTGGGCAAAGTTGCCCCATGTTTTGGGGTAACTTTTCCCAACCTTTATAAACAAACGAATTGGCAATGTTGGTGCATATATGGGGATACTTTGCCCATTCTTCATGTTTTTAAAAAACATTTGAACTCAAAAGAAGTGAAAATCTCGTTGTTTAACAGCAAAGGTGTGTCACAGAGTTACAAAATCACACAGTTCAACAGAATAGGTCTACCACAGAGTTATAAAATATCAGAGGTGGGCATTTTTTCAGCTCGGATTGAAGCACAGCGCAAGAAAGCGCAAAAGTTCTTAAAAATCATGAAACGCAACGCAAGATTCGCAATCACTATAATTTTTATGACGGTTCGCAACGCAACTAGCGCAACCTAATTTTTAAAATAACTGAAGCGCAGCACAACTTTCGCAATTAAGATTTTTTTGTCATGAAAGTGCAACAAAACTTTCGCAGTTAAGATTTTTTTAGCATGAAAGCGCAACGCAACTTTCGCAATTAATATTTTTTTAGCATGAAAGTGCAACGCAACTTTCACATTTAAGAGTTTTTTTGGCATTAAAGCGCAACACAACTTCGGCAATGAGGTATATACAAAAGCGCAATGCAACTTTCACAATGAAAAATTTAATGAAGCGCAACGAGCAGATATATAAGCAATGCAATTTTTTCTGGAGTTATTTTTATCTTTATATTGGTGCTTTTATCAGCACGCAGTTGGCCTCAACGTGACAACCATTTTAATGCAAGTAAATGTGGCAGGGTTTCGCGTGGTCAATAAACAGGAAAATAAAACGAGGGAAAAAAGTTGTTGCGTTGCTGCCCTGTGGCGTGTCGTTAAAAGCACCTCATCGCAGTAAATCATTATTTTGCATATGCGGCGAAGTTCAGCACAACAACAAATAAATACGATTTATTCAACACTGAGAGATCGCTTTAAACACTTGCAATTTTCGCGAATGAATACAAATCTTTTAACATTTTCGGAGGTCAAGCTCGAAGGTTTTGCTCTCAAAATATCAGATTTAATCGAGAAAACTCTTTCAGCCGCAGCTGAACTTGGAAAGCTGGTGTTGTATTTTAAAAACACTTTGATCCAGGCTTGCCGCTGATAAACTGGGAAGGAATCTTCGTTAACAGATTTGTGTTTTTTATTGGCCCATTCATCAAGAGTCTTGTGGAGAGAAGTGGCTGTTGAGACAAAAGCAATCTGTGGATTGGTTTGCAAATCCTAAAATACATGTAATTCTTGTTAAAATTGCTGTGTAATGCGCGATGCCGGTCTAGCCCTATTAACTCATTCGCAAATATTGTTACCTTAAAAAAGTCATCGTCGTTATCTTGCTCTTCTACTTCCTCCACAACAGACTCATCTGACGTGAACTTGGCTACCTCGTCTAAAAGCTGATTCTTTACTTCAGGCTGAAGCTGTCCGTTGATTTTGTGTATGACGCCAAGTTTAAATTTAGGATGAATTGATGTAGCAATTAACATATCAACGTCATCAAAAAGATATCCGAATCGACCAATAAAGCCTTTTGGTCTTTTTTCGAGAGAAGCAGGATGACGGAGTAAATCAAGCGCAAGTAATTTAGCATATTTGATATCCGATCTGCTCTGAAAGGCTTCTAATTTGGTCCTAAAAATGTACAACACGAATTAACAACATAACCATAGATTTTCACGCTAAGTAAAAAACTTTTATGAAAATAGCTTTATAAAAGCTTTTATGAGAATAAGCCATATGCTTTGCTTCGGCCTTGGCTTAATTGCTGAGCAAAATGACGCCAAAATAAATAAGCAAAAATCTTTTTAATTAGCAATTACTGTAGTGAATGCTAGTGACGACAATTATTCATTAGATTGCAAAAACTAATGCCGTAATGGGGCAATCGAAGGAGTTAATTTTTGCTTAAAAACCTTTATGACCTGACTATTGATTATCAAAAACAAACGCAATGTTTTAGTCTCTTGTCCTTTAATAATAAAAAGCTAAACACGGTATCATTACCTCAGCACGTAAAGAGTTGGCAGAAAAGCTCCCATAAAAGCATCTTCTTCGTTCTGCAGCTTGTCCAGACTAGCAGCAACTGGCTGCATGACTAAAAGATATTCTTTAATGACATCTTTGTCGGTCTGAGCAAACATAGCAATGTTGTTGGAGCTACAGATCTCGTTAATTTGAACCATTTTGCTGGATAGAAAATCATACAACACTTGTAGCGCATCGTAGAGAAAATTCCATCTGGTAGGACATAAAGTTAAGAGTTTCCGACCTAATTCACGTGAGACTGATGCGGCAACAACGTCAGAAGTTTTGTTTGTTCCACAAAGCTTTAGCTTTTGCTTTAGTCTAAAATAGCAAACTTGTTCTCAACAAAGGCAACTATACTTTTCAATTTTTAAATCTATTTAGATACAAACATACATAAAACTCCGCAAATGTGATAAATGTCATGCTTGCAATGATATCGAAAAATGTGTTAGGTGCCCAAAATGAGCTTGTAAGAACCCGAAAAAGAACTTACTTAATTTTTTTTTTAATTTTTCTGTTCATTCTCCACCTCATTTTTTCTGTATCTATTGAGACCCGACGTAGGTCCGCAAAATGTCTTAAAAAAACTAATATTAGTACTTTATCAGAAATACCAATTTGATTACACTAAACTTCAAGTTATTCTACACATCTACCACAATATTGCTATCTATAGGCTACTTGTTGTTTCTCTCACCTTTGTAAAACAAGCACGAGGTCCTGAGGACCACCCAGGAACGTCTTCAACATCCCTTGTGGCCGGTAAGTTCAACGTGTGGGCGCAGCATCGCACATGATGGGATAATACGATGTCATCATTAGCATTTAGTTCATTTGATATGTCGATCATATCCACTTCGTCAGTTGTGGTATCAGTGCCATCTTGATTATCGTTTCCAAATTCGCGAAACGCTTTCACAAAATTTGCACAATTATCAGTGGTGGTGCTGATAACCTGTAACATGAAAAAACACTGTACCCTCGCTTGCGCTCAAATTTTTTGGATATTTGTTGGTAAAACTTCTGTTTAGCGCAATGGGTGAATTAGTCAGTATCAACTGAAAAGCAAAAGATAAAAGTCGCTACGGCATAAAATCAATGGCGAATGCAGCGGGATCCTCTGCACGTTACCCCGCCTGGCCTCTTCCGACACACGTAATAAGCCTTTATCGCTAAGGTTCTACTGAAAAAATCGTACCTTTACGTGGAAAAACTCTTTCATGTGACAACCTTATAAAAATTCCTGCGTACGCCCAAGGACGTCGACAGGAATTTTTTAGGGGGTGAACAGACAACATACTGGTATAGCACTAACAGAAATGCTGTTAAAAGTAACATAGGCGATGATCCTGGTCATACTACCCCTGGACCTGGGCCTCTCTAAAAACTAACCACGCAGCACTTGCCCATTAACAAATTTAATTCACAAGATAAAATGAACAAACCAAGTAGTACTACCCCATAAGGCTCCCTTTTGCCACCCTCTTCCGACGTCTATGTGTACGCCCCTCGGTATAATTAAAAAAACAAATTTTAAAAAAGCAGGTTTTGTAAAAGTTTAGTTTTATAGTCATAATTGCATCCTCGATTGTAGGTCTGTGGTAAAACTCATTGAGTAACAAGTTGAAAAAAAATTAAGGTTGAAAATGGTTGAAAGAAAAATGCGGATCAAGTTAAGCGACTACAATGCTCTTAACTTTCTGTTAATACCAAAAGATCTGTGCACGTCTTGAATAGTATTGGCCAACACATCAAACGTATGAGCAACGGATAGCTCTTTGCAGCACAAAACCGCATAATGTTTTTTCAGTTCCCTTCCATCAATCCAATGGACTGTCATTCCCAAAAAAGATCGATGATGCACTGACCAGCAATCCGCTAAACAAAATAATTTTTATGTCACAACTGTTGGACATGATTTGGTATGACGCAATGTAGTTTATTTGTGCGATTAAGGAAGTTGAAGTGAGAAAGAGTGAGGTTGCATTTGCCCTTCCCATTCTATGTTGAGGCGCACTAGACTGCGAGTCACAATTTAAATATCTGTTTTTATTGTTGGTGGAAAATGCTATTACATCTTCACACTAAACGGAAGCGTTTCAGGTCATAAATTTATGGCTATACAGTACATCACAGCCCACATGCAATTAGTTAGGAAGTAAAATCATGCTGAGTTGGCCAATATAGCACGCTTACGACATCTAGAAACCAAAAACAAAATTTGAGTAGCCTACCTGTGGTGCCCACGTATTCCGCTAAAAATCGGAATCAAATCAGCTTTCGCTTCTTCAAATATTTTTACAATGCAGCACATGTATTTTCGTCTTGAAGGCGATTTGAATTTCGGATTCAAGTATTTCACGAATTCTGCGAAACTTGCTGATTCCATCAACGTGGCAGGCATCGTGTTAGAAACCATAAATCTGAAATAAACTCAAGAGAATTAGTGTAAGTAATATAATGCTATAGCTCATTTCACGTGTAAGTGCAAAAATTGGCCAACAGATATAAGTCACTTCTTTTTAGTACCGGTTTATCGTTTTTAGATTTTGTTAAATAATTGACCTATTGATCAATTATGTTTAAACTTGCTCTTCGAAACTTACATTCACGAAGAGACCAATTGACTTTATTTTTTTCAAAAGTTTTATCGAAATTTTAAAGATAAAAATATAACAGCCAATTAACTTGAAAAGACCGCAAAACAAGCTGGAACTGAGTTTTATCTAAACTATTTCCGTAGTTTTTAGCTTTACTTTGATTTCAGATTTTAATAAAATAATGGACGTGTCTACTGTAAATTAGCTATTATTGTACATTTTTTATAAAAGGGAGAAATCGGTTTTATGCACGATATTTCCGTAGAATTGTGAAGTTTTATTGGAGTCCAAAGATAAAAAGATAACAGCTTAACATGGTTTATAATAATCTTGAAATTCAAAGAAACCGCGAAGTAATTTGAAACTGAATCTTATCCTGTTCAGCGCACAATCGGATTCCATATGTAGGCCTATGCAGATGCGATTGGATTGAAATCAAATATAACAATACTACCGAAATTTCGAGTAACCTAAATTTACTAAAATAAAACAAATCGCCCCAATGTTAAAGGTTTGAATCTAGTAGTTCAAAATTTCTCACGTAAATTGCATAGAGACCTATTACTTTGTAATTAAAATGCCAGCATCAAGCTCATATTTTAATCTTTACTTCAATGTGGTAATGAACCCAGCTTGCAAGGCTATTAAAGCAGTTGGCCAGGAAATGACCTAATTAGTCATTTTCTGCTTTCAAAGGCATTGCAGGGCAGCATGGATGGTTGCGCTGAACTAAAACATATTTTACTTTTGAATGGTGTGATAAATCAATGTGCTATTAAATGAAACTGAGAAGAATATTAAAACAAGACAGTAAAAATGATCAAATAATGGATAATAGTACCATGTTTTTGTTTTTGCTTCGAAGAAATAAATGTTACTGCGCAACGCAGCATGGGCTCAATTATGCATTTGCTTGATGGAGTAAGATATGTCTCGCTATGCGAAACCCAAAAGCATTGACTGTTTGACACAATGTTCGCAAATCTCAAAAGAAATTTATTGTGTCTGAAAGTTCTACGTAAAAAGTCCAATTTTGAATCGTACTTCGGGACGTGCGTATAGCTACGGTATAAGCATTGACCACAACAGCGTCAAAAAAGCAAAGGCTATGCTTAAATCAAAATACTTACCTATAGAATAAATCATCCGCTTTGGCGTTATCAAATGGGCTGTAATGAGACAAAATGCTGCTTTGGCGTGAAGTTTTACTCTGAGGCTCGGAGAGTTTCGTGGTGACATGTCCGCGTTTTGAACCACCAGAAATCGCTGCTTTGAGCGAATTATGATCATTCGGATGAGCTTTAAATTATTACTGCTATTTAGAATATTACGTTAACAAAATAATCCGAAAAGCAGTGGATTTTGAAAAACAGTGTATATTATGATGTTATCACTATCAATAAGTGCTCGCAACACCAAAAGTTTTAGCTGATTTCGGAAATTTGCAACCTGTCTAATTGATACTTGACCTTTCAACTTAGCGGTCTTGATCAATAGATAGCAAATATAAATGCTGTTATTTCATTCAAGCTGTAATAAGCTGTTGTTTTATTCAAGCTGTTATTTCATTCAAGCTGTAATAAGTGCTTAATATCATTTATAGAGCAAATGGTTTGCGATAGCAACAAAACTAATATAGAACACTCTCGACTTTGCCTACAATCATGTTCATTTGTTGTAAAATAAAATTCTGTGGACTTTCTGGATAAATTTTAAATGACATAACATAATCACTTAGATTGAATATTATAACAAAAATTTGATTATTTGTTGGTAATTATCACAGCTTTTGGCAAAACCTGAGTACATGCAGAGGAGTTGCAAACAAGGTATATAAACAACAAAGATTTTTATAAGCCCTTATGCTGCGTAAAAGTTATTTTTTATACTTTACATTTGCGAAGTAAATTACGTAAAAAAACTTCCATGACGTAATTAATTCTTCCTTGCGAGCGCAATTAATGCAAATTGCGTAATCGTCCGACTGATCAATCGACAAATATAAGAGGTAGCAGGTAGTTGAAAAGTTAGAATTCGTTGACTTTAAATTTTAATTTTATTAAATTAATTTAAATACTTTCCAAAGTCAATGTAAATGTTTTTCAAGTCAGCAGTTTTATAAATTAAAAAAACATTAACTACTGTCCAACTCTGAGGCTACAACTGCTTTGAAACATATCAGTCATTTTATATCACTTACAGTTTGGTAATGGCGCTTCAAAGCCTAAGTACTTTTCTTGGAAAAACGAACGCTTTTGGAACAACGAGTGCAATTGATAGAACCTTTGTAAAATGGCCTCATATCATGGGAATGGGCAAGCTCCTTTTCTGTCACATCATCGAAAAAACTTTTAAGGTGAGGCCATGGATTGCTTTTTTTTGTAATGTCTTTATCGCTTGGGGCACCATTTTCAACATTGGATGAACATCCTAAATTTGAATTACAGTAAAAATCCAGCACCGAACAACTAGTTGGCAATGTTATTTTAATGAGACTACGCCTGTACCCAGGCTGATAGCTCAGTTCAACGACCAAGAAAAAACATTTTATGTGGCAAGAAAAACATGCCTAAAAGAATGAGGAATGCCAGAACATTACAAAAAGCTGCGGTAAAATAGCGTTGACATTTGCTAAATATATTATCGTTTAAAAAGTGAGATAACTTTGTGTTATATTCGCTCAAAGTTTGGAGTTAGTGTTTGAATTCATTTTTAAATGGAAGCGGGTTGAAACATGTGAAACAATTTGCGCTAGAAAAAAAATTTGATTTTAATTTTGGAAACAGTGTGAAATTTATAGGAGTTAATCGTAGCAAAGCTGGTCACATTTGCGCCATGTGGTCAATTTGGGCGACTTTAGTTGCATCGATTTTTCCTGCGTTGGGATAAAAATCAAAATTGCTTATTACTAGTACCAGTACCTTGTAACCATCTCACAGCCATCGGTTAATTGAAAAAGCTTTACGTTTACGAAGTAGTTTTGTTGTAACTTTATAAATAATTTGAAATTAATTGCAAATTTTGATTTTCGACATGATTTTCGACTTGACTTGATTCTTGATTTTTGATTTTCGATTTGCAAATTTCAAATTTTGACCATAGATAAAGGTACCTTGTAACCATCGCACAGCCATAGGTTAATTGAAAAAGCTTTGCGTTTACGAAGTAGTTTTGTTGTAACTTTATAAAGAATTTGGAATTAATTGCAAATTTTGATTTTCGGGCGCCATAGATAAAATTAAAAATGTCAAAAAGCAATTTCAATTGAAGGACATAATATTGCGCGGCAGATAACTAAAAAAATTTCACACCTTTAAACTTCGTCGAATTCACAGCATTTAAACAAAAACTAAAACTTTGAATTACAGATGAGATACCCGTACGCATCCAAACTTTTAGCTAAAATTTTTTGATAAAGTAACTTATTTGGCTATACAGCATTTAAACTATTAACTGATAGCTCAGCATTTATTAGCCATATAATGCCATGCGTTGGAATTACTATAAAATTCAATATTGACCAGAGCATCGAAAGTATAAAATAGAGATACTTTTTAAAAATAGCTTGAATTAAGACTTCAATAAATAAGGGCACAATAAAATAGCCACGAAAAAATTTTTATACAGATCTTTGCATTGCATCTTGTTGGAATTAGGTTTGAACGTTCCACTTTAGCTCATACAGTCAAGAATTAACCTAGAATAACATCCAGACCAACATGGGAGCACGTGCACTCCTAAACTTGCTTTTATTCACAATCTTTAGCTAGGAGCGTCCAACCAGTGGGCCGCGCAGGATTTTTCGAGTTGAAATAGGCCTACCGGTACTGTGTTTGTCTACATTGAGGAGGAATCTGAATACTTGTACATTGAATTTTTTGGTTTTCAGTGTATGTGTAATAAAGAAAATTGATAATAAACAAATTTTTGTTGCTGGAATTTTGCAAAAAATTCGTGAATAAAGAAATATATCACAAGATTCACAGATTATATAGCTGTTTCTGTTTGCATGACTTTATTAATTATCACCACTTAGTTGTGGTAACTGGTTTTTTACGAGGATGAACCTTGCAAAATATCTCGTGAGATTAATCAGATCACAAATAATTGACAGTTGTATCAAAAATTCGCTCGCATTGTTACTGTATTATCTTTGCCTTCGAATATTGTCAACTTGTTGCTCAAAAGCAATGCCAATCTTCGCATCAAAATGTTGACGCGTAGTTATTGTAAAGTTTTTGTCTGGATTGTTGTTTGCCTTTCTTTTTATTTGGCAATTGTAAAATACGACTAGATGAATAGATTTATTATTTTCGATTAAAAGCTTGATTCAACTGTTCAAGGATAGTTTTTACCACAACCTGAAATCAGCGTAATTGTCGTTTAGTTATAAAAATAATAGTGGCCATCGAAATATTTTTCAATTCACATGTGGCTTGTACTCTAAAAAAGGTTGGACGCCCTGTCATAAGCTATTAGAAATGAATGCATCATCAGATTGTAGTGGGTTAAATTCTGAAGCTAAAGGTAATAAAGCAAAAAAATTATCAATATATAGGCCTACACCTACTGAGCTAATCATAAATCTTTAAAACAATTAATTACTAGAACTTTTTGTTAATAGTAAATACCTGGATTGCTTTCATCAGAATTGGGCTCGACCACTATAATTTCGTCCATTTCTTCAATTACTGGTACCGTACTGTTTCCTATTCGTATACTCGTAAACTTTTGTCAGTTTAAGTTTGTGTAGGTCTACTTCTCAATTTAGCTTTTTCTTTGTTCTTCACGGCATCAAACTCAAAGTTAAGATACCGGTACCACATTCAGATTCAGATTCAGATTATATTTGGCGTCAACATAAAATACTGTAAAACAGAATAAAGCAACTGAGAGCAAAATGCGACGCCACAGAGTCTATGAGAAGCCCAGAAATGGCTTTTCATCGATAGTTCATGGAATTATCGATTCATAGACTCTGCAAACAAAAAAAAAAAAAGACAAACAACGTTAGTGAAGTGGAGTGTTCGGGACTCGAGAGCGCTTGAGAAATAGAGATGAAAATATATTAATTTGAAAGACGATATAATTTAATGATTATTTAAAAAGTGGTACCTCAATCTTTTTTTAAATTGTCCTAAAGTTTTTGATTGTTTAATTTCATCTGGTATTTCGTTCCACAATTTAACGCCAACAAATTTGAGAGATTGTTTGCAAATGCTTTTTCTAAATAGAGGAAGGTGTAGATCGTTAGATTGCCTTGTTCGGCGAGAATGAATTTCAGAGTTACGTTGGAAAAATTTATTAAAACAAGCAGGTAACAATTGGTGAAGGAATTTGTAGACTAGACAGCAGATTTCAAATTTAAACTTGTCCTTGATTTTTAAGATGGCAAATTTTTTATAAATGTCATCGATATTGTCACGGGCGCAGCGGTGAAAAATCAAACGAAGAATTCTATTGCATAGGTTCTGAAGTTTGGATATTTTAGAAAAATTAGTGTTACACCATGTAGTGATGCAGTAATTAAGGTGGGACGATGCAAGGGAGTGAAATATAGACATTAGACAGCTAGTATTTAAACAATCGCGAGCTTTGTAAATTATACCTAAACATGTACGAAGTTTACTGTGGACGGATTCAATGTGAGATTTCCAACTGAGGTTGTTAGACAAGGTAACACCGAGAAATCGAAATTTGGAAACCTCAGAGATCGGAATTTTGTTGACAGAAATTACATGATCGGGGTTTCGAACCAAACGATGTGGCTGTGGAGTTAATATCATAAATTTAGTTTTAGCGATGTTTAAAGTTAATTTGTTGATGAGAAGATTATTGTGGACAATGTTTAGAGATTCATTTGCAGTATTGAAAAGATCAGGTAGTGACTTAGCATGTACAAGGACCGTTGCATCGTCAGCATACAAAATGGTTTCATAATCGAGATTTTGAAAAACATCGTTTATATAAATTAAAAACAGAACAGGGCCTAGGGTTGAACCCTGCGGTACACCATACGAAATAGGTTTCAAATTAGAGTATTTATCATTAATTCGAACTTTTTGTTGGCGACCATTAAGATAATCACGAAACCAATCGTTAACCACACCGCGAAAGCCATAGTTGCTCAGTTTAGAAAGCAGGATGTCATGGTCCAAGGTATCAAACGCTTTTGTTAAGTCTAAAAAGATAGCCAGCACTAAATTATTGTCATGAAAAAGATCGGAGATTTTGGAGGATAGGTAAGAGCAAGCTAACTGGGTTGAGAAAGACGGTCTGAAGCCAAATTGCAAATTGGATAAGATATTGTTTTGGTTAAGAAACGAAAGGATTCGCTTGTGGACTAACTTTTCTAATATTTTCGAAAATGCGCTTAACACACTAATTGGACGGTAATTTGAAACGATGTGAGCGTTACCATTTTTGTATACAGGTGTAACCTTTGCAACCTTAAAAACCGAGATATATTTACCAGTAGAAAGGGATAGGTTGAATATATGAGCTAGTAAGTCAAGAGCAGAGGTTGGCAGGTTGCGTAACAGTTTTGTTGGAAATTCGTCCACGCCACAACTATTTTTAGGTTTAATAGTAGAGATCACTTTTTTGACTTCATAGGCAGTTGTTGGCGTAAAAAAAAGAGAAGGAAAGATTTTAGAAGGACTAGATTTAGATTTTGAGTTCTTGGAACTAAGAGATGAATCTAATTTGGTCCTTAATTTGCTAGCGATCGTAGAAAAGTGTTCATTAAACGACTCAGCAATTTCCAGCGAGTCAGTAAGCAATCTATCATTAGACTTGATGCAGTTTGGCGAAATGGAAATCTTTCTACCAATGATATCATTGATTATATACCAAGTGTGCTTTAAATCGTTTCGACAGGAAGCAAGGCGTTTTTCGAAATATTGTGATTTCTTAGTTTTAATGACCCTTTCGTAGTGGTTTCTAATTTTGTGATATGACATTTGCGATTCGGGATCGTTAGTGCGTAAGAAACGTAAGTAAGCGGTCCGTTTTGCTTTTTGCAGCGAACTAAGTTCGGCATCAAACCAGCCGTTAATTTTTGATTTAGGTTTAACACGAGTAATAACGGGAAAGGCTTCATTATATTTACTCTGCAATTTTTCTAGAAACATTGTAAAAGCTGGGTCAGGATCAATTTGTTCATAAACGTCTTCCCAGCAAAGTTCTTCCAACATTTCTTGAAAGCGATGGAGATTAGTATCATTTAAAATCCTGATATTTTCAGCATTTGAAATGTGCGAAATAGATGTTGGAAGCAGAGTGCTTTGAAAAACGGCGAAGTGATCAGAGATTGGATCAGTAACAATGGCGCTTTTGCATGGATGTATATAGTTATTGGTCCAAATGTTATCAAGCAGAGTAGCGGTAGTGGAGATACGAGTTGGTTTATCAATTAAAGGAAATAAGCCACAAGAAAACATCTCGTCAAGAAACAAGTCGGTTTGTAGGTCTGGATCAAGCAAATTACGGTTAAAATCACCCATTAAAAAGAGGAGTTTTTTTTCTCGTTTTAATTTACCTAGGACAAGTGAAAGAGTATCAAGAAACTTGGTATTTAGATCGCTGTCAGTAAAAGGTGGTCTATAGACGGTACCGCAAATAATTTTAAATTTGCCGAGGTTAATTTCAACGAATATCGATTCAAAACAGCCTTCTTCAAACATTGATAAATCGTCACGTAGCCAGTGTGTTAAATTTTTACGAATATAAAGTCCAACGCCCCCACCTTTACATTTTGATCTGGATTTAGCAAAAAACGCGTAATTAGATAATTCTGTGCAGGGATCACGAGAATTTTTTTTTAACCAGGTTTCGGTGATACCTATTACTGTAGGATAAGAATTCATGGACTCAAGGGCACATTTCAGGCTATCAAGGTTTTTCGTGTTGCAAAGTGAACGAATATTTAAACAAAAGGTAGAAAAAGTAGAAGTATTAAGGGTTTTAGGGAAGGATTCAACATTATCAGCGGCAGTATATTTACAATCAATACCCGACAAAGGGTCAGCGGAAGAGTTGTGAAACAAAAGTGAATCATCACCTTTCAAGCAGTTATCGAAAACAAACAGGTCATTAAGCACTGTCGGGTCTCGAACCAGGGGAGAATAATTGCCAAGATTATTCATGAAGGACTTAGGTAGGTAGGTGCAGTTTGAGTTAGCTGAATGCCAAGAAGCATGATTAAATTGAATTGCATTCCCCACAGGATTGCAAAAAAGCGTTCTATGATAATTACTAGTTTAACAAAAAACAAAAAACAACAGGATTACAAAAAAGAAAACGAACTATGATAATTACTAGTTTAAAAGAAAAGAGCGGAGAAAAACAACACACGACCATAATACTAAACTCCTAATACTACACTATCGATACTACAATGATACTACACTAATGCTACTACACAAAAATTTAAATAGGTTATGTACTAAAGCATTGCCTAGAACAAGCATCAAGCAGCAGTTTAAACGTACATACTAGACTTTAATGTTGTTGACGTATAGGTTGTATGATCCATCCTCAATGCGCCAGAATGGTTTCAGGTTCTTTGATAAAGCTTCTTTATATTGAGGATGGAGTCTTTTCTTTTGAAGCACAAAATCTCTGGGTAGATGGTTGGAAACGTATACAAATTTGTCATGCAAGAGTGTAGAATTTCGGGCTTCGTTGAAATTTTTTAAATTCTTCACATGGCCGAAAATTTTATTTTTATCTGATATGGTAGATAATTTCACTATCAAAGGACGGCAGATTCGCTTACCGTTTTTGAATGTCGGTCGCTGGGGTAAACGATGGGCATCAACGACAGCGATTGATGTTGGGTCGTCAATTTTCAGGCCATCTTTCACAAAATCACGAAATAAACTTAGGCTATCTTCTCTTTTTTCCCAAGGTGATTCAGTTTCACGTAACCCATGTACCAAGATGTTCAATCGTTTTTCATAACTTTCCTTCATTAAAGCATCCTTTTTTAAATCAGAGTAAAGAACCTCAAGTTGATCTTCTAATGATGAAACTTTACCTTGCAGTTCGTCAGTATGTGCTGATGAAGTTTTGAGCTTAAGTTCATTGTCAACTTCAGCAAATTTATCCTTCACTTTTTCTTCGAGACATACCACTCTCTTACTTAAATTTTCAACTTTTGAGTCTAAAACGTCGAATTTTGCATTCAGATTGGTGACTAAGGTTATTAATTGATCCAACTTGCCTTCCATTTTTGCAAACTCTGCAGGTTTAAAACTTGAAATTTGCTTCTTAGCAGCTGTACTGGCACCTTACACTACACCGATTTTATACACGTCCGCACGCCAGCGTTGTAAAGTAAAAAAAAATGTGGATTACTTATTCAATAGAATCTATCAATCAGTTTTCCCATGAGAAAGCACATAAACCAAACATAGTTGAAACTCATTGAAATCAAAGAAAAAAGCAAAAGTTTTTAGTGTAACCGCATTTCTGATTGGCTGAAATTTTCTGCTACAACAAATTGATCTATATTCCACGCTTCAATAACTGCTATTCTACTAAAAATCGTTATATCACGGTTTACTCCAGCTCGTTGCGCTTAATTAATCTGACAAAGCACAACGCCAGTATCTCAACATTTTATAGTGCGCAACGCAATAAAGCGCTAGCAATTAAATTCTCTTCAGTTCGCAACGCAATAATGCGCACACTAATATAATTTTTTTCGGTTCGCAACGCAATAAAGCGCACGATATATTTTTTCGGTTCGCAACGCAATAAAGCGTAAGCAAGGTTTATTTTCATTGAAGCGCAGCGCAAGTTGCGTAATGGCTAAAAACAATTTGTTAAAGCAATTCGCAACTTGCGCTTCAAATTGCGGAATGCCCACCTCTGTAAAATATCACAGTTTAACAGCAAAGGTCTACCACAGAATTAAAGAATCACAGAGTTGACACATAGTTCACCACTTTCAACAGCATAGGTCTACCACAGAGTAAAAAAGCCATATATACATTTGTAGTTCATCAGTATAAGAAAAACACAAAGTTGCAAAAAGATCAGACCATGGTTACGGTCCCCAGTTTTTTAGAAGAATTGAGCTTATTTTAAAGATGCCACGATGGTTGTATGGCTCCACAAAGGAAGTGGGAAGCTTATCTAAAATGTCCGAAAATAGATATAAGATTTGGTCTGTTTGTTTTGGCCATTTCCAACCAACACCTTTGTGTTTTTCCATGACACGGACTTCTGCGCCATTGGTCTCAACTTTCTTAATAACACCAGAAAATTTGCTTCCTTCATAATCAACCACAACCCAGTCATCGATTGACAAACTTTTTTGGTCAAAAATCTCTCTACTGTCTTTACCATCAGTTTGTTGATCTTCATCCTCTGTTTCACCATCTTCATCACTTGTATCATCGATGGTTGGACTTTAATTTTCTTTTCTGTCATTTTCTACCACATCAGCAGTGACACATTTTCCAGGTTCAACGTTGACTTTTCTTCTTTTCTGTCTTGATTCACTGAAGGAACCGGAACGAATTTCTTGCAGGCCATCTAAAAATGTCTCGCAAACCAAGGATGAATCATTTGCTTTTCTATTAGGAAGTCTTTTAAGAAGCTCTTCTTTTTCTTGAGGATAAATGCCTGCTTTCCTAAATCCTGACTTCAGGTTCTGTTCAGCCACTTTTTCCATAGCACTGTGCAATTCTCTAAGTTGACGAGGAAACACATCTTTTGGCATCACAGAACTTTTCTTGCTAGATTCTCTTCGCTTCCAATTGGTTAACAAGCTTCTCCACTTGGCCTTCATAGATCTAAAAAATGCCACATCTAATGGTTGTGTAAGTTGAGTGCTGTTTGGTGGCACACAAATGAAAATTATGTTGTGTTGACTGCATGATCTAAGAACTTCTTCATTGATGTGAGAAGAGAGATTATCACCAATCATCACTTTTTTTCCAGGTAATTTTTTCCGGTGTGGCAAAGCAATTTTAAAAAACCAATCTTGGAAGCATTTTCCATCGAACCATCCACTTTTGGTACGGTTGTATCTTGCATTTTTAGGTCCACCAACACACCAAGAGTCCCACATGTTTTCCGCTTTATAAACAATATATGGAGGTAGTAAAGTTCCAGCAGCCGAACCACAATCCATAACTGATATGCTTGCTTTAGATGAATTAAGAACTCTTTCAGGATACTTAATTCCACGCTTAGTTAGGATTTTCTTGTTGCCAGGATCATCAGTAACATTAATTTCATCAAAATTTATTATATTATCGGGTGAAATATCTGCAAGTTCTTTTGATAAGTTAGTCATATATTCTTCAATTGTACTCTGTGAAATAGCAGCACGCTTTTTCTTGATGTTACAAGCAAACCGTTGGCTAAGATCTTTGTGCCTGTTGAGGTATCCTTGACACCAATCTGCTCTAGGAAAATTATCATCAAACTGTGTTTCTTTGATTCCCTTTTTGTCTAAGTACAATTTCACAGTCATCGTGGGATCGTATGTGTCCAATGGAAAACCAAATTCGCTCATTGCAAACACATGCTGTTTGAAATTTAGTTCCTCTTCATCAGCTAATGCAGGAGGTCGTTCAACACTACCACTATGCTTTCCTTTCACTTTGTTGGCGATAGTTCTCCTAGGTATGGAAAATGTCTTTTCAGCTTGGCGTGCTGACAGTGTCCCAGTTTTGACAGCATCCACTGCTTTGCATAGATTTTCTTTAGAATAATCTTAATAGCGTCGACTACCAGGGGCACGTACATGCTTTCTGGGCATAGTAATGTAGCCTACTCATACAAACAATTCTATGTAACATATTGATTTTGCACAACCTTAAAGATAACTTCAAAATCACTGTTATTTTGAAGTAATTGGTTCCTCAACTAAAAATAAAACTCAATCTCTGCTATAAACTGGGTGGGCAAAGTTACCCCATACCAGTGGCAGATTAAGGTTCCATCAACCAAATCTACAATTACAGGTAGCAAAATATTAGATTTTTAAAAATTTTGTCTTTGTCTATCACAATATACATTTTGGTACCAGAAAATAAGATTGTTCAAAAAATTTTAATTATATGCCACTTGGGGGCAGTAAAAGTTGGAATGGTAACTTTTTTATCAATTTCTGTACCATGTGTATCTCTGCGTTGTAATTCGTTATCTGAAATAAATTATTGTCAAAGCTCTGTTTGAAGACAACCTCATATACTACCTAATTCACAATATTATTGATTGTTCAAATTTCACCTAGCCTAAAGGAGGAGCTGTAGCTACTATCATTTTTTTTGAAAAATGGGCAAAGTTACCTCAGTGGGCAAAGTATTCCCATGTTACGGTATGCGGCAAGTAAACACTTTCCTGTGAATGCACATAAATCGAAAGCCATAGTTTTACAATGCTTTTCAACAAAAGTGAGCAAGAAATTAATATAGAGATACATAAAAGATAATTTCCATTTTGACTGTTTGCTTTTTGTAAACAAAATGCTTTCGGCACGTAATCAGCAATCAAAACTTTCTCTGAAACATTTTTGCAAAAGTAAAACAAAACATCTTCAAATGGGGCTGTGCAGTCTGCTTGCCCTGTCTGATGAAGGACTTTGGATAAGAGCTTGTAGCTCTCGCAATTAAAACCTGATTACCATTTTTGCCATGCATCAATCTTAATTTGATCAAGCTACACTTGCATCCTACCTGATTCTTTAAAATTTTCCTGATATTTTTATTGGTGATCACCACATGCAACGTTAGGATTGAGCAGTTCACTTGACTTTTGCTGTGTGGTATGTTCTTGTGAGAATCCTAACCTAAACTCGTGATGTTAACCAGTTCAGCATGGAAATTAATTTTTGGAAGTGTCTATTTTGTCGTTAACGGCCATACCCATGGCTTATCAGCATCAGCTTACCAAATCGTTTAAGTTTATTAGTTAAGCACAAAACACAAGGTGTATATTGGTAAGTTATCACAAATACAGTTTACACATTAAAATTTCAGTCTAATTGTCTTGTAACACTGGTACCCACAACTTATCAGTAACAGGTACGATACCTGATTAAGCAAAACATGGTATGGTGGTGCAATTTCTGCATTATGTTCATCTAATAGCTTTGGCCTGCAAGAATAGAATTCTCTAAATTGGTAAAGGCACCAATATGCTGAACTCGTATACACTTCAGTAAATGGAATTTGTTCTATGCCGACTGATATTGGTACGCTATCCAGGGTCTTCATGCTTGGCAACTATATACCAGCGTAATACATATATAGATGTCTGTGGTTAAATTTTTGGATTTATTCAAAGCATAGTTTGATGACTGTTGTTGTATTTCCACCTAAGAAGAATGCTATAATGTGCAAGAATGGAGATGAATTGCGCGAGCAAGTTTATACTGGTATGATAACGAAACACTGGTACGATAAACAACTTGATGTGAAATATTCAATGATTTTTGGCACTTTGAACTTAAAAGTGGTAAGGTTTGTAGCTCCAGGACTGACCTGCTTTGTAGTACAATTGATTTTACCATTTTTATTTCATCCTCCACAGCAATCCAGGTGCTAAATGCTAAGCTGGGTAGCTATAGATGCCATTTAGTACCGACGTGCAATACAGTATCTTGCAATCCTAAAAAAAAAATTCATGCACCAGTTGTGAAAAAGCATCAAAAAGGTTCTGCCAACTTTTATGTAACACTGCCAGTATTAAAAAGTTTATTATGGAAAAGTAGGATTTACATAGGAAATAGCAATGTTTTTTTGTCTTGCAGATGTCCTAAATAGAAATATTTGGTGTAATGTGCATCAGTGCTTTTTTAGAAGATTTATTGCTCGCAGTAATGGTAAAACAAAAAGCGCAAAGAACCAACAAGAAAAAGCACACGCAACGCAATATGTACATGAAAAGAACAGCATAGCAAGTTTTATATTATGAAGGCATTACGGTATATTAATAGAACAACTGTAGATAGATTTACACTCCACATAAATTAAGCATTGAAGTATTTTATTTAAATAGTTTAAAAAATTTAAATACTTAATGCTATGACATGTGTTTGCAACAAAACTTCGGATTGTTTCAAACACTAAACATTGTTTCAAGCAAAGTGTTGTTAAAATTAAAATTTTAGCCTATATTGTATTATGACCATGCTCAAATGCTTTTGGTTTGTTAATTGCAATGGGAATGTGGCAGGATAGATTTTGGCAGGAAAGAATAATTAATCAGGGGAATAAGTTTTGTTGCGAAACAAATGCTTCAAAATTTAAATTTAAACATAGTATTTCTGACAAGTCTATTTATTCCCAGTAATTTTCCTTGGTAGCATAAATTTTAGAGCTTTGTTCATGCGTAAGGCAGCCTTACAGTGGCTACACATGAAAGTCGTGCGTCGGGGTAAACTTCGAGATGCTTCTGCACAATCCCTTTCGTGCTTTTTATGACACACATGACAATGAAGCACTTTTGACGGATTGTTCTCTGACATTCGTTCAGGTAAATGCTGAAAAGACTCCGGCAGTAAGCGTGTGTGTGTGTTGGTGGAGATACTGCAGGTGCGTTTCGAACAAGGTCTCATTGAACCCAATCTGTCGCAAGACTTTGCATGAGTGAGAGCAATTTCGTCTGTGCACAATCTTGCTCTCTTGCCATGAAATTATACAACTCCTTTGCATTAGTGATGTCAAGACTTAAAAAATGGAAAACACTCTTTTTCCACCACCTGATGATTTGTCTGTTGAAGTTGTAATATTGAAGGAGTTGGTCAACTGTAGACATCCAGACATTGCAGTTGTGCACTACAGTGGGTTTTTGCTTCTCAACGGAAGTTTTTTCTGGTCTCTCCTTAGCAACAACATCCATAGTAGGAGCATGTTCAGTAGACCGCATGAATACTTCACGTTTATCACGCCACTTTAATGCCAAGATTGAGCAATGCCTGGATGCTGCCACGTCTCCTTTTGCCAATTTCTCTTTGATCAAACTTTTTGGCCAGCCTCTCCTATTTGTCATACATGTGCCTACAGCAACTTTTATTGGCAAATACAAATCTTGAAACAAGGGTACTGAGGTATAATATTTGTCCATATACAACTTGTGTCCTCTCCGAGATAACCACGCATTATACAGGGTGGCCCAAAAGTAGGTTTGTAGTTCTCATTTTGGCACTTTTAAAGTTCAAGAATGCTAGCTATATTGTAGACAGAAACGTTTAATCTCTTAAGTGCTCAAAATGTCCTCCGCCAACATTGCAACATTCTTCACACCTGTGCAAAACACTCTCATTCACAATACGGCACTAATTTCGATCTTCATCAATTTCTCTGAATGCGTCGTGAATGTAATCTTTTAATTCATTTATTGCTTTGGGATTCTTCTCATACACTTACGGGTACTAATAAACTGAATAGGAATAGCTATATGTAAAATGTCACTCACAGAATGCATTGAGAATTACCTGTAAGTATATGTTACAAAAACAGCTGCAACTTTTCAAGTCACAATATCGAATTTTTAAATTATCTTGAATAAAGGTAGGCTACCTACAATTAGTTTGATGAACACGTCTATAACATCTTGCAACTTCAAACCATACTGCTTCTGTTCAGTGTGCTAAGTAGAAAATTTTTACTGGGGGAGATGTTTTTGTCTACAATTTTGCCTGAATTCCGAACCCAAATAACAAGACAATGTTGCAAAAATGGTATGTATTGTTAATGGGGCGATGCAGTGGTGTAGCAAGAAATTTCAAAATGAAGGGGGGGGGGCATAACTTCACCATTTTTTTTTTCAAGCATAGTTTTTTTTTCAGCAGAGCTAATTGAAACAAGGTGGTCTGGGGCAGGTAAAGTTTTGAAATGTTAAATGCTGCAATTGCTATTTTAGTGCTTTTTGAACATTTTTCAGGCACTTTGTTTAAATTTTTTAACCCTAATTTTGAGTACTACACCGAACATTTTGCATTGTGTTTGCACATTTTCAGTTATGCGTGCTTATAAGGCGTAGGGTTATTCTTATCGAAAAGGTTCAAAATGATGGAAAAATTGTATACGTCAAAAACATAGTTAAAAAGGCTGGTGAGGTGAATATATACTCCTAACCCCACCGCCTGGATCCGCCCCTAGCCATAAGCTACAAAAGCAATCAAAAAGTGGCATATTTCAGAGTCACTTTACACCAATTGTTCTTTTTTACTAAAAAGCAAAGTCTAAAGGGGGGGGGGGTCATGGCAGAATGCTCCCCCCCCCCTAAATACGCTTCTGGGGCAATGTCATTGGTCAATGACCAAATTAAAACAATGGTGGAGGGCGTTTGACCAAATTAAAACAATGGTGGAGGGCGTTTGGTGGCTGCTTGACGCGAAGATGGTGGCTGCTTGACGCGAAGACCCTTACCGGTCACTTTGCAGTCTCCTGCGAGATAGTTTCTTACTTTCCAAATCCTTTGTTCAAATAGCATATATTAAACTCTTGTTTGTTATTTTTGTGTATCTTTTTCTTTTCTCTGATTTATCTCGAAAATAAAATATGATGATGATGATGTACTGCATGTTTGCATACCAGCAGGCAGCATGATGAACAAAAATTATCAATGGTAGAATTTCGAAAACTTCATTGGCTGTGTTTTAGGCAGTTTTTTGTTTTATAAATGAAGGAAGGGGTTTTGGGGAGAGGAGTAAGCTACCCCAGCAGGCTCAGGGGCGGAGCCCCAGAGGGTATAGCATTTTCTTAATTCGTACTCTCAATCTCAAATATCATCTGAAAAAAATTAGAATTGCTGCTTTAACATATCCTTTGTGCTTTCACTAACGCTTATAAAAAACTCCTGACGTGTTGTAATGTTGATGAAAAATGAACCGTTCTGTTCTGTAATAGGCGCACTGAAAAGGTTGTTCTTGCTTAGTTTGGGAAGGAAACCATAATTACGGGGTGATAAAAGAAAAATTTTGGATACCGCTTAGGAACCCCCCTTAAAATATGCTATGCTGTGACAGAATAATGATTCTAAAATTTTTTTGATCATAGGCTATGTGTTGCTAACCCGCCTGTACATATCCTTTGAAGTTTGCGAGTTCCCCCAAATAGCAAAATTAACATATCTTGCTTATTGTATTACTAAAATACGAGGTGTTACCATTCATTTTTAATGATGACACTGTGTAACACAATTTTTGTTCCCGGCTTCTAAGTGTTATTTCCTAATTGGTTACGTCTAGAAACCAGGGAAAACGCACATAATTTCACCTAAACTTTGCTATTGTGAATATGAGAGTGATTTTTCGAAATTCAGCTTTTTGGCTAAAATCGTGTAATCTAGCGTGTATGATCTGGTATTATTTCTTGATTGTTCACGCTATTGGGGAGGTTTACATTTTGTATTCATAGTTTATGCTTGTTTAAGCAACAAATTAGGACAAAATTTCATCCTATTTACAAAGTTAACAACCTACACCACTTATAGCAAATAACTGAGGATCTTTTCAAATTATATTGAACTGAAAATTCAACAGTAATTGAGGGAGACTGCGAAGTGAGCTTGCGCTCTTCGAGTCAGCAGACGCCCGTTATATATGTCAAATGCGATCGGCTCCAGCCGTGAATCGAACCCGTTGCGTACGATCTGTCACCTGCGTGCGGTACTGCTAGGCCTTGTTGCTGACAATGCTATAGTACACTTGGATATAACAACTTTGCAAAAAAACAAAAATATTAAAAAAAACAAACTTTTTACATTTTGTAACAACTATTTGCTCTATTACGGTTCTGTATTAGCCCTTTGGCTGGTGCTGACAAACTTGACTTTGGTCTATCAATTTAGTCCCTTTCCATCCTCAAACAAACTTTATTATCTGACTTGCTGCACTTATACTGACTTGCTGCGCTAATACTGCTTGCTGCACTTATCTAACTTGCTGCATTTATCTGACTTGCTAAACTTACACTGTATCTATCTAGACTGCCATTTTCTCGCACAGTGCATTACTAATATTTTAATTAACAGTATCAGCATAAGTAAAATGTTAAGGAAATCAGACCTGGTTATTTTGTAGAGTCTGAGTCAGCATATAAAATTGTAATTGTGGTGTAGTCAGAATAACAACATCAATGGCTGATAGAACACTAACTTCCAGACCTTCGATGCAGCTACATTAAATGTAAGCAACACCCCTTGAATACGGACATAAGCTAGTTTTGAAACTCTATTGGACATAAGATCATTGTATTTGGACATAAAGCCAGTTTAGTTATAATTCATTGGACATGAGACAAACCTGTTTGGACATGAGCTGCTTTAATTCAGACAACGATTAGCTAACAATGGACATAAAAAAAGTCTAAAACAAAAACCACAAAAAGAGTTCCATATACGGAAAGGTATGGTATAAAGTTAGATGAAAATACATGAAAGTGATTTTTGGAAAAGTGTGACATAAGCTACTTTGGTTCCAAACTGACGATATCACATAATTCCAAACATTCTATCACATAGAACAACTTTGCTGACCTAGGTAAACCCACGTAAGTACAACTTATAAATGAAAATCTCTTATGTTACTTTGAACAGGTCTGTAATTGTATCAGAGAATGGAAAAGTTTTGCACTCAACAACACTGTAATTGTATTTAGGTATACCACATCTACGTGAATGTAGCAATCAAACACAACTTCTATGCAGTTTCGCTCATAATACATCACACAATCGTTAGTAACACACAAAATACTTGTTCATTAGACTAGAAAATGCATGACAACTTCATATCGTATGGTTCTGTCAGAGAATGACAAAGTTTGCACTCAACAACACCATATATGTATTTAGGTATACCTCATGTACGTGAATGAAGCAATCAAACACAACTTTTATGCAGTTTCGCTCATAATACATAACACAATCGTTAGTAACAAACAAAATACTTGTTCATTACACTGAAAAATTGCCTGACGACTTCATATAGCATGGTTCTGTCAGAGAATGACAAAGTTTGCACTCAACAACACCATATATGTATTTAGGTATGTCACATCTACGTGAATGCAGCAATCAAACACAACTTTTATGCAGTTTCGCTCATAATACATAACATAATCGTTAGTACCACATAAAATACTTATGCAATACACTAAAAAATTGCTCGACGACTTCATATGGCATAGTTTTGTCAGAGAATGACAAAGTTTGCACTCAACAACACTATGATTGTATTTAGGTATACCACATCTACGTGAATGTAGCAATCAAACACAACTTCTATGCAGTTTCGCTCATAATACATGACATAATCGTTAGTAACACACAAAATACTTGTTCATTACAATGAAAAATTGCATGACAACTTCATATAGTATGGTTCTGTCAGGGAATGACAAAGTTTGCACTCAACAACACCATATATGTATTTAGGTATACCACATCTACGTGAATGCAGCAATCAAACACAACTTCTATGTAATTTCGCTCATAACGTAATCGTTAGTAACACACATAATACTTGTGCAATACACTAAAAAATAGCCTGACAACTTTCTGTGGCATAGTTTTGTCAGAGAATGGCAAAGTTTTGCACTCAACAACACTATAATTGTATTTATGTATACCAAATCTACGTGAATGAATAGAGTGAATGAAACGCAACTTTTATACAATTTCGCTCATAATGCATAAAATAATCGTTGGTAACTTATGATTCATGTGGGAAAATCGTTTTTTGCAGTCTTCATCTAACTCGATTACCATACTGACTGACTCATGATTTGGCAATGTTCTTTTGTTAAGCAAAACATTTTCAGTATTTTTGTTAATTACATTATAATTGTGGTAAGAGGGTTGATGGTAACCTCTCTTTCTTTGAGGATGCAAAATTACTGAAGATGGGTAGGTGATTTAATGTATGTGGTTAATTTCACGAGAATGGTTTCTTTCAACACTCGTTGAAAGGATATTCACACGGTTCAGAGTACAGTTTTTTACTTAGGTGCTCCTATGTTTCTGGGTAGCTCGCTTTGACTGCCAAACTAGTCTTTACTTTCACACGTGAAGCAAGCTGCGCCAAACTTGCTTCAATTCTTTTTCCCTGCCGTCTCTAGTTAAATTTTCACTCCCCAATCGTTGAGTAGAATTTTATTTTATCTCGAAAATATAACGAGACTCAGAAGCCAAGAAAGATCGTAGCATAAAATTTACCTAAGTTCTTCCAGCCATTTGACAAACAGCACTTCCCACATTTCAACAACGAATAAAAACGAAAATGAAACCAAACACGTGCGACGCATTGCTTTTATACCACCAACAAGCTTTCACAGAACGATCCAATAGAACAATAAATATTTGCACTGCAATTAACTAGCGTAATTCAACTAAGTTTTTCTACAACGGAATCGTTATTCAGTACTGCAGAGTGAATTTGTAATCACAAACAAAGGCTCGGTTCCAACACAAATACGCTCCAATTAATTTTAGTGTGTCCCTATAAATTATGATGATAAGAGATGAAATTTCATTGAAAATTTTTTTTCATGCTTTTGCCCATGGTTGGGGAATCTGCGGCCCGCGTCAGAGGTTTGTTATATGCACAGCACACCGGTTAAATGGAAAACATTCATCTTTCTTAGAAACTGCTTCACATTCAACCACGTGCTATATTTGTGACGTAAAACCGCGCAAAAGTTTCTGATTTTCCGGTAAAAACCTACTCAGCATAAATGTTTTTATAAATTTGCGACGTAATACTGCATTTTTAAGGCAAAAATTACAAATTTAAAGTAAATGTGGCCCTCTGAAAACGCTATGCCATCACTGTGGCCCGCTGTGCTTTGCTGGTTCCCCACCCCGGCTTTAGCCGTTCAAAATACTTTGGTGAAAAAATGTTCGTCAGCTTTACTTAGAGTGGCCTACTGCATGTGGTCTAATGGCATTTGCTTACTCACTACGTTTCAAATTGGACTTTCGCGGCGCTTAATTTCATGGTTTTAAAATCTCTCCACCAAAAATTTTTTTATAGATTAGGTCTATTACAGTTGTTGTTTCTAGTAAGCTTACTGGTTTTTAAACCATTTCACAAAAAAAGAAAAATTCTCCAGACAACAGGTTTTTCTGTTGTGGCCAAAAAGTACAAAAACAAAATTTGGTGGAACTACAGTGTATAAGTTGTTTTCCAAATTTTAGTAGCCAACGCCTCATTTAGTCAATACTGGACCGCAAGCAAGCTCCATATTCTCATAAAATAAAAGTAAAAAACTTTGTGGGTAAAAAGGCTAAACTAACCTGCATACACTGCATCTTATATAATATCTACATTGTAAGCTAATGAGTTTCGGCAACTTCCCATTAGAAAGCAAAAGTTTCACATGAACCGCTACGTTTGTTAGCCTAAAAAAAGCACGCAGTGTAATAATTGTATTACCAGTCCAAGACATAGCCTTTACCGAATGGAAAGCATTGGTCTGGAGAAGACTTAGAAATGAATACCAGTTTTTATGGTTACTTTACCACGGATAGAAGTTATCTCTTACGACAATCTTGTTTAGATCATTGAGAAAGCCACCCTAATGTGACTCATTGTGTGCTGCACCGCTCGTTCTGAGGCGAAGCCTAATGTTTTATGATCTGCAAAAACGGACCAAAACAAAGCACGATTTTATCATGCAATTCAGTTCAAAAAGTTGATTTTTCTTACGAACAAAAACAGATCTTTCGAGCAGAGACAGCATGAAAATATACCTCTCTAACCTCAGCTTACGGCGACAGTAAACCACAAAAAGGCACGTTAGCTGTTGCTAAGGCATTACCAAAAGGATTCGAGTTACAGCAAATCTAGCTGTTTTTCTCCGATCTCGCCATGATATGCTTTCATGCTGTGAAAAAAACTAAACCAATGAACGTGGATACTGGACACCTGCTTTTGTATGGAAGCCATTGTATAAACCTGGTTTATGTATCACGTGTTTTCCTGAAACAGAGGTTATATGTCACAGCCATCTTTATCACCATTTATCGGAAAGAATCTAATAACGCGATGACGAATGCCCCCAACATTTGCGAATCCAAGGAAGGCTGAGGGAGGTCACCGCCCTAAATTTTTGGTTGTACAAATTAATGCATAAAGAACAAATTGGTTGAAAACAAGGGAAATTTTTCGGGTGTTCTTCGAGGACAAAAGGTGACCGACTGAGGTGCTGTAGCATCAGTGCATAATAAAATACCCCAAAAGGATGGCTTCCCTGCATCATGTGATGAAGAAAAGTTATCCAGTTTATGGTGTCTTCGAAAAGCTTAAAGCCTGTGCAGTAGCAGCATTGAATATCTTTTTCTTTGTGGTAGACCCTATCTCAATATGGCACATACAGCTATGATTTGCCAAGCTCCTGCTTCCTTCCTGTTGTTTTTTTGTTTTAACAGATTTTCGATTTTTTCTCGTTTTGGAATTGTTTTTATTTTACGGAGTCTATAAAAGTGATTGAAACACATCGGCCTGTTTTGGGGTTTGAGGTACGATATATGAGCCTGAATATTTATCAACACTAAAACTTCTGACTAGTAGCCTACGATATTCGTGGAAGCTGCAGGAAAGCACAGCGCGCATCAAATTTGTGTTGAAGTCTTTTGGATATGGTAGTGCTATTCAGTCAGGTAAAGGTTGTCTCTTTGAGATGACAAAGCAGCATGCCGTAGCATTGTGGTCGTTTGGCATGCCTTCTGACTCTTGTCCAGATGGCGACAACGCAGTACCCAGTTTTGGCATCCAGCCCTTTTCACTAAATTAAAGGCTATTTTTTGCACACAGAAAGCATTACGCTACTGATAAGTACTGGAGCAGAAATGCTTGGTCAAGTTTGAAATAATTTTGCTTGCAGCCTCCCTATAACTGCAAGGAAACAAATTGTTATTCGGTAACGAGATGAGCAGAGAGAGCTAATTTTTTGCAAGGGAAAGACTTCAAGCTAATACAGTATGAAAAATTGAAAATATACCTCTCTTTAGCTTTGTCTACCGGTGACAGTAAAGCGTAACCGCACGTTAGATGTTACTAGAGCATCACTTGAAGGAGTTGTGTCAAAGCATATCAAGCTTGGTTTTTCTCTAGCTCACTAAAATGACATGATTTTATACTGTAAAAAACGAAACCAATAGACAAGGGCAAAACTGCTCTGGTATCGAAGCAGCGTTGTTGAACCTAGTGTATGTATCACGTGTTTACCTAATTTCGCGATATTTTTATCACTTTTTAAAACATAGCAGTGCAGACGAACCAAACTTCAATTTTATGTATCAGTCAGTCTTATTTTGTAATATCATATATACGTACCGAGCATACTTTAATATACAGTACTTTGCAGTGCATCACAATATGATTCGTAAGCTTTCCTATACCCGTGGCAAATTATAGGGTCGCTGGGACACCAGTCGCTGGATCAAATTTCAGCAACTAAGATATAGAGTTTGCTCTTATGATGCCTGTCTTATTGGACTCGAGTCCTTTTTATTTTATAAAGGCTCAGCCTTGTAATATTGAAAAAATAATGCAAGAGATTGTGAGATTATTTTTAAATGCATGACTTACAGCTTAGATGGCCGAGTGGTAAGAGCGTCTGCTTTTGCAACTGTAGACTCTGGTTTGATTCCGAGTCGAGTCAAACCAATGACTTTAAAATTGGTATTCACAGCTTCTTTGTTTGACGCTCAGCATTAAAGGGACAGTGTGGAGAACAAGCCGGAAAATTTGCCTGTTTTACCGTTGGGAAAGGCACTTAGCGGGATTCCCCCATCTTGGTGTGGTAGACAGAATGATGGCCGGCAACTCCTATGTGAGCTCGTAATAGCGCTTTGATCGCTTTCTCGTGATAGGAAAATAACTATGCGACTAATTAATATTATTAATTAATGGTTTAAATTACGGCGCAAATAGTTAAAAAACTCTTCGATTCTACGTGAGCGAATGTCTAGGAGCATTGTTACCTAAAGCCTGGGTCACACGAGGCTAGTTTACTAGCGCTAGTGACTAGCGGCTAGTAAAACCTCAAGACTGGTCACACGAGGCGAGTGAGTGGTTAATCAATTTGCTAGTAAAAGTGCATTCTTGTTGGACTAGGGCCTATGTGAACTGGTAGCCTACCGGTAGCTGATGAATAGATATGCCTAAAACGCAGCGCAAAGTAATCAACCGGCTAGTTCGTGAGGCATGTGCCGAAATTGGAGAGGAAATTCTAAAAGAAGTTGAAGGGGAAAAGGAAAGAAAGTGGGTGAAAAAATGGGTCGCAAGAAGGGAAAAGTATGGAGCACCCAACACTCTGCTGAGGGAGTTGGCTGCAGAAGACCCACGCATGTACAAAAACGTTTTGAGAATGAATTCGGATAGATTCGATATGTTGCTGGAGATGGTTGCGCCAAAAATTTCAAAACAAGACAGTGCTATGAGGATGGCTATTCCTGTAAAACTAAACTGGAAGTAACGCTGCGGTACATGGCAAATGGTGACAGTCTCCATTCCCTTGCGCTGCTGTTCCGAGTCCCGCATAATACAATTTCCACCTTTTTACCCAATGTGCTGCAAGCAATTTATGATTCACTGACGCCATATATCAAAGTAAGTTTGAATTACAATTACGTATTGAACTATTGAACGCATATTGCATAGTTATGAATTACCTACTTTTTATCGCTTAAAAGTGCATTAAACCTCTGGCAGTTTTAATAATTGTTCAAAAATCAAAAAAGGATATAGTTTTTAAAATTTTTTCGCACCAATATGGCACTTTTCCATTCCGTTCTTCATAAGTTATTAAGCTTTTTGTTTCTTTATATTTTCCCGAGATTTCCGACGCAAGCGAAACGTTTATGCTAAAATTTGTTATCTCAAGTGTCAAACGCAGCACTCTACTGATCATAATAGGTTTGTAATAACGAAAATTGTCAACAGGAAACGAACTGTAAACAAAGGCATTAAAAAATCGTGGTTAAGGAGTTTTTGTTAATGCAGCAGGTGGCAGGTGCCAAAAAGTCCATCGCTGCTAATTAGTACCGTAATTACATATGAAAAAACGTAGCTTGCTGCTGCAAAGAATCAGTTGCAGAACAGTACGAGTTTCCTTCAACGTTCATCTTGATAACTGAAGGAGAAACATAGTCATTGGTAGCGGTACCGGTATGAAAAGGTTGATGAACCACTACCGAGGGAGATGGCTGTGTCATGCTCATGTCCATTATCCTAAGTCTTTCCTGAGTGATGAGGCTTTGAATTTTTTCTTGCAGTGTGACAAAGCTTCTGATAGGCAATTCACGCAACTGCAACGCTACGTGCTGGCCAAATTGAGAATATTGATCTTCCGTTTCTGCAACATTAGTCATTTTAGCGATCTCGTGCAGCTTTGAGATAGCATTGTCAGACCTTCCTTTGCCTTTAGGAGGTGTCTTCTTCTTTAACTTCTTCGGGGGTTCATCCTTTGGAGCATTTTCGACGTTAGGTGATTTTGCATTATTTACTGAAGTACCGGTACCGGTGTTTGATTTTTGCCCTTCATCTTGCGATGGATTTTGAATGACGCTGAACGTTTCATCTTCAGCTTGATCGTCGTTGTTTGTTGGGATAGCAGCTACAGCTGATAAATCCTTAAATGAAAAAAAAAAAAAAAAAATACAATTGTGAATCATTTTACGGTTGGCTGATGAATGATACTGGTAATTATTTTTATAGGCCCCGGACTCGTTAGAGGAATGGCAATCGATCCAAAATTCATTTGAAGAAAAGTGGAATTTTCCGAAGTGCTGCGGAGCGATCGATGGCAAGCATGTTCGGATTGTTCGTCCGCCTAATAGCAGTTCAGCATACTTCAATTACAAAGGTACATTCAGTCTCATTTTGTTTGCTCTGGTGGACGCAGAATACTGCTTTCGTTTCATCGACGTGGGAAGTGATGGAAGAGCTTCCGACAGCACAATCTTCAAAAACTCTTCCCTCAACGTGGTAATGGAAAAAAAGCTACTTAATTGGCCCGAAGATGGATTTTGCCTCGGAGATGATGCGTTTCCACTCCGTACCAATTTGCTCAAGCCGTATAGCAAAAGAAAATTATCACTACAACAAAAAATCTTCAATTATCGGTTATCCAGAGCTCGGCGAGTGGTAGAAAATGCTTTTGGTATTCTAGCATCGAGATTCCGCATTTTTTTAAGGCCGATAGATTTATAGTAAACACTACAGAAACCCTTATTAAGGCTGCGTGTGCCTTACATAACTGGCTCCGCATAACTTCGCCACAATACTTTCCAAGTGGTTCTGTTGACGAAGAGGATCTGGACAATGGTAGCGTCAAACCTGGATCGTGGCGAAAAGAATTAGTCAATCCTCTCGTGTCTGTAAACCGTGAAATCGTTGGTTATCTATCCAAGAACCCCGGGAACAACCCTGAAAGACTTCGCAGCCAGTATGCAAGAGCGTTTTGCACAAGCTTATCTGTTCCATGGCAGTTGCGACAATTACATTTGTAAATATCATCGTCCTAAATGATATGTTCGAGTGTACCTGTATTTTTTTGTCCCAGCAGGGCCTTGCTGTGTATGTACCGGTACCAGTACATGTGTAGCGTACGTAATTTAAATTATGCTGAATGCTTTGATAAACTCTGTCATACTCTTTCGCAATAAATGCGTTTCATGATAACAAATGTTTAATTTATCAGCAGGTACGGTAGGCTACCTGGCTACTTACCAAGTTTGAAGATGATTCTCTGCCGGATGCGACATTTCGCCAAAAGGAATCGGCTTTTTCAAACCAAATAAGCTTTGGCTTATGGATGTCTTCCGTTCCGGCCCCACTCTTTTTTGGCCGCTTGATCTTGTTGACTTCAAGTCTATACGCGTCTCTCAAACTCTTAATTTTTTTTTTCAGTAATTCGTGATCAACTGAAAGTCCTTCATCATTAACTTCTTGAACCAACCTATCAAAACCATGTTCCCTCGCGTTTTTTTTTTACCATAATTTTCGTCCCACACATTCCACAAAACATCGTATTTTTGATAAATGTCCAAAAATTGTATTATTTCATCTCCAGACCATTTCAAAACATTCCTTTTCGCCATTTTGAGTGACTCAATATGTCTCAGTCGAAAATATTGGTGTCTGGAACGTAAAATCTGTTTGTGTCGTCACAGTTTTGCATTATTCGATTTTCACAAACTCGCCAGCTAGTAAAAACTAGCCGCTAGTAAAGTTGAACATGTTCAACTTTCTAGCGGCTAGTGAACTAGCTTGCTAGTGCTACTAGCTACTAGCGAGAACCTAGTCACACGATGCTATTTGCCGATTTTGCTAGCCGCTAGTCAACTAGCAGCTAGCAAACTAGCCTCGTGTGACCCAGGCTTAACGTGTCAACTGAAGTCTAATTGGCTGATTAAAAAACGGATGAATATTAACGTTTTATTAATGTATATTTTAAAAAAATACTTAAAGAACAGAGCAGAGCGATGCGCAATAGTACTTAACAAAGCGTAACAGCACAGAGCAAAGCGTAATAAAAGCATATCAAAATTTTAGTCATTTTTGGTGTGCATTATTGCCAATAAATCTGTTTCGAATGATAGTCCTAAAAACATTTTTCTACACACAGGATTACCTTACAACGATCGCATCTCCAGATAGAGCGTCGAAGCCTCTTTGCAACATTTATTTGTGCTCTTTTGAAACAAACTTTGCACGCGCGTTGTTTTTTAGCACCTTTTTCGGTAATGTACTCCGCATAATGTTGGAAAAATGTAGGCACCAATCGAGGGTGTGCTTTTTCCGGAGCTACATCTTGAACATTTGGATCTTGGATTAGCTCTTCAACCAGTAAATGAATAAATGAGAGCAAATCCATGCGGGAAAACCCTCGCTCTTCCACCACAAAATTGTACAGTATTTGCGCGTTGACCACGGTAAGACTGAGCTAGTGCATAAATAACTTTTTCCTCCATTTTACAATTTTTCTGTTGAAATTATAGTATTCCAACGACTGGTTGCTCCTGTCAACGCCGCTCATAAAAGAATTATAATCAATAATTGCAGTAGCCTTCAACTTGAAGTGTCACCTTGTGGCCCTTTTACTGAGAAAGTTTTCATAGACGGAACGTGTTTAGTGGACAGCATTAGGACTTCCCGCTTGTCTCTCCGTTTCAATGCCATTAAGGCACCCTGCCTGCATGCTATCACCTCTCCTTGCTCAACTTCTGCAGTAAGTAGTTAGATGGCAATACCCTTCCATTTTGCATGCATGTACCAACCGAATATAATATCGGTGTAAATATGATTCATGTCTTCTGCGAAGGTAATCCTGCATTAAATCAAGTACCAAATCATATGTCGTGGATGATTCTCCTGCAGCATTTTGAACATACAACCGAATCCTAGTTTTGCTTAGTTTCGAAGCAAAAGCTAGATATCTCATTTTTGAAGTGCCACAATTGACTCAATTTCTTTCACTGATCAACGAAATGCATACAACCATTGCTATTGCTTTTGAAGCAAAAGCTAGATAACTCATTTTAGAAGTGCCACAATTGACTCAATTTCTTTCACTGATCAATGAAATGCAACGTGCTTAGCTGGAAATAAATACTTCTACTATTCCGTACGAAAAAAGTGGCCCACGGTTGTTTTTTTTTTTTTTTTTTGCAAGAAACTCTCCTAGATTGTCTTTTAATATTGCCTATACAATCAATTGGAGAAAAACGATTAGGTCTTTATTCTCTGTGACCAAACGATGTAAGTTGATTTAGCAGATCGATTAGTCCCTGAAAAAACAAAAATTTTCAGGTTTTTGGGTTGAAACAGAAGACGACTATACAAACCATGCATTAGTTCGGTATCTTAGTTAGAAGAGAGGTTTGCTTTGATCTCTTCTATGACTCGCCACATTAAACATGTCTGTAACTGACATTGAATAGGCTCTTACTTGACTGCCGCACGAAAGCTTACAACTGAGAGGTTCATAAGTCGTTTTACTGACGTTTCAGAATATATTTTCCAAATCAAAACCAACGCTTACAAACAAGAAAGGGGAGGCATAATGGAATAAAACCTACTTCTAAACGATTTATTCACCCTCACAGACAACGAGAATCACAACCACAAATAGGATCGCATATTTTTCACGACAAAGTTTACACAACCAATACAGCATGACTAAAAAAATAACACTCTTGGATCTTTGGTTCCCTGTAAAGTTTCTGTAAGAATAAACAAACATTAGGCTATTATAATGTTCTTTTGACAAAATGCAAAAGGGTTGGTTAGTCGATTCCTTTGTTTTTCCGAGAAAAAAAACTCGATCTTCTTCGGATTGATTCGCGCCCGTTGAATCTCATTCTTACAGTATTTTTTTATTGTGTTTTTGTATGATGACATGGCCACAACAGAGAAAAAAACGCGAAAACGGATGTGCATTGTGCGAATATGCTGTAGACAAGTTAGTTAGTTTATTCAATTTTTTTTCGCTAATTCGGCGTTTGGTCAATAAGATGCAGCATGCAACAAATAAGCTAATACCTATTTTTTGAATGGGTAAAATTAGTGAACCAAGTTCACATGACGTTATTGTTTTCGTTGCAATAACATCCGCAAGTGATACGTTGGCAATTATTTTTTTGTAATTAAGATCCACTCGTGTTTAAGTAGTCTCTTCACGACCAAAAAACAAATGTGCTCTAAATAAAAAAATCGAAGCTTCGCTATACTCGTGGTATTATACCGAAGCGTGTAACGATTGACGGAGATTCATCTCCGCGACTTAGCGCCTTAGCATCACAGCTCCATAGAAACGTCGCAGCGGCGGCGATACTAATTCCAACTTGACCAGTCCGTGAATCGAATCCCAGTCGCGCCGATAGCGATGTCTTTAATGTCTACGCCAACCAGCTGCTTATAAATACGATCTCAGTCACTGAAACCAAAAATATAGTTAACGGATCATTTGGTGAAACGAAAGGTTTGCGAAAGTTCTTCCGAAATTATCGGTATCGTTTTTTTGCTATTTCTTCTTTTAATAATAATGATTATAGCTGATCCAGCACATCAGTGCAACAGCAAAAAAGTAGAAAAAAAAAGTATATACAAGTACAATAAAGCAAGTTAACCAATTAAGATGTTCCAATAAGGATTTCACATTGAAGATCTGACAATGAAGAAAATTGATTGTAGAATCATCAGTTGTGGTTTTCAACGTTTCAGACACAGCAGTACAATATAAGCAATTAATCGACATCAACAGTGGGTGAAGTAAGTTCATGTAAAACAAAGAAAAACATGGTTAGATAAAGCAAAAACAATCGTGAAATGAAGGTTACAGACAGAGTATTGGTACATCAAAAGTTATGCTTGACAACTAAAGTTAAGAAGTTAATTCGAAAACGAAGTCATACAGACTACAACTTTTAGAGTAGGTATCAGTACAACAGATCAGAAGATATTTAAAACCAGCCAGCAAATCTATTATTCGTTTCAGAACATCATTACAATACAGGTAATAATGTGAGCTAACAAAACACAATATTTTGCAAAACACAAATAGCAATACTGCATCAGGCAAGCAATAACAGTAAAAATCACCCATAAGACATTGTAAACTAGCTTCTCACCATCTACCAGTCTGCTGTACTACCAAGTAAGTAAAAAAAACATAAACCAATACCGTAAGTACCGTTCTACGAAGTAAGTAAAACTTATGCTTGGCAACTACAGTTAAGAAAGACTATAACTTTTAGATTCAGAACAATACAGCATAACTCTATGTAGAGTACAGTATCAATACAATGCAGGTAATAGCGTAAGCTAGCAGCACACAGAAATCCGAAAAAAAAAAAAAAAACACTAATAGCAATACTGCATCAAGCAGGCAAAAACAGTAACAATCACACATAACATGTTATAAACTAGCTTCTCGCCATCTACTGTACTACGAAGTGAATAGGAAAGAAAAAGAACATGCTATTGTGCAATATGATAATACAATTTTATAAACTCATTAATTCAAAAGTAGCTAGAAAGAAAGTCTGGTCACTAAACTAGCGAAATCATTACTTTGGTAAATTGTACACATTTCTTCATAGGATGTCTGCTAAAATAAATAATTTCACTCAAACTAATCGAGCAAGAACAGATACAGTCACACCTTAGAATATGAAACATTGTTGGCACGTAAGAACTTCAAAACTCTTTTTCGAAAAGCACACTGTTCAAGGTTGTCGAGTCGATCACTTTCTCTGGGAAGCTGTTTCGTAAGCCTACCACTCGATGCGAAAAAAAGTATTTACGACAATCAAGTTTACACTGAGCCTTTCTCGATTTAAAAGTATGCCCTCGTGTACGTGGTGAGGAATCTAAATTCAGTAAATTATGACATGTTAGAACAGCACTGTGTACAATTTTGAACACTTCAGTCAAATCTAGCATACAACGACGAGTGTGAAGCGAGTCCAGACCAGAATTTAAATGATTTTTATAACTTTTGGGGTAGAGTCTCTTGATGCATTTTGTGGCGCGATGCTGCACCCTTTCTGAAGTGAGTCCAGACCAGAATTTAAACGATTACTATAACTTTTGGGGTGGAGTCTCTTGATGCATTTTGTGGCGCGATGCTGCACCCTTTCAATTTGCTCAATATCCCTTGACATGTGAGGATTCCATACCCACACAGCGTATTCCAAACTAGGTCTTATACGTACAGTTTTTAAACTATTTGTTTGTCACGAGAGACAATGTTCCTTTTTAGCACTGCCAGGCATTTTTTAGCTTTCTGTGCCATTACTGATACATGGGAAGATGAATTAAGATCTGAACTAATCATACCAAGGTCTTTCTCCAATTTAGATGGCTTAATTGGTTCATTCTTTAAGTGGTATTGAAAATCCCTGTTACCATGTCCAATATGTAAAGATGTGGATTTCGATAATTGAAATTTTCATCAAATAATGTTTAACCTTCACAAAATAAACAAAAGTTGGTAAAATTTTGATATTCATGAAGCACTGTCATTTGTCAAAAATATTAGAAAATCGACCACAATTAAAGTTCATTATCGATGCAAAAACGGCTTTCGTAAGTGTCTATAATTAATCAGTTTTGTTACAGGCTGGTAATATATTATTTCACACACAAAAAAACGAATTCGAAATTGTTCATCATTAAAAACAATGAGATAAACTCTGTTATCGCGAAGAAGATATTGGGAATTCCCGCTGATGGGCTACCAATCCGAGTATCGAGCAGGCGAAACAACATTGGAAATGCCCAGCTGCTTTTTGAAGGTTTGTCTCTTTGTGGCGAACTACGAGCATAATAAACCAGGAAAGGTAAAAAAAGCTGTGCAACGCTCGAATCCACTGCCGCTTATGCAAACAACTTTGATTGTTTTACGTACACTCGAAAAGGTCGTAAAAGATTCAGTGTGTTTGATTAGGGTCATAAAACGGATTAGCCATACCTTATGTTGGGCGGTCCCTCTAATTCTTAATTAGTGCTTACCGTCTCAGATGTGGATGGCCCCACAAGAAAGAGTGCTTAATGCATTGTGTTTACAAAAAGCAAACAGTCAAAATGAAAATTATCTTTGGTGTATATGTATATTGATTTCTTGTTCACTTTTGTTGAAAAGCGTTAAAACTATTGCTTTCGATTTACGTGCATTCACATGGAAGTGTTGACTTGCCGCATATCTGCCCATGCAAATGAAAAATCATGTAAAACGAAAATTTCTCGGAAGTTATCAATAATATTGCAGCAATATTTTGAAATACGACTGACCAAACTCTGCGGTGGCTTCATGTGTCCTGATGGTGTCAGTCTGTCTCGCAGAGGTTAAAGTCTAAACAGTTGTGGTGGACGATCCATCTTTGGGCCTTGTGGAAGAAGTGGTCAGACAAATTGGTGTGATTTCCTCTTTGTCTGCATTAGAATACAAAATGACTAAAGTTAAATTGAAATCCTGTAACTTGTACAGTAATTTTTACAAGGCTTTTGATGGATTGAAGTGAAAGTGCCAGGTCGAACTGAAGTGCCACGGTCGGTTCGTGTAATAGGGTCTACAAGTCACACAACTGTGAACGTTTGCAATTGCAAAATAATAGTCCCGTGTTGTAGTTTTTAATTGGTACGCTGTAATTGTGTTGGAAGAGCATCAGCCACATTGCATATCGTGTTGTATTTGATTTGTAATTGGAGGCAGCCATTTTCTCTTGCATCGCTGTTATTTAGCTTATTCGTTTATTAGCTTACTCTGAAACAGCTTGTTTAAAACTTTTAAAACAATTGTGTTTCCTCACTGTAATTTTGCAATCTTTTGTAGATATAATGCATAATTATTGTTCATATATGATTATTGTTTATTATGCCTTCGGCACTCCCGTAGTAGATTTGCAACGTCGCAAGGACTTAGGCTTCCCCCTTGGAAACTTTCTGGGTACGCCACGGTCTGTAGTGCAGCAACAAACCTAATCAGCCGCCGCTATGTCATTATATAGCAATAAAAGGGAGGTAGAAATAAGGGCTTAACTGCATTCAGGGGTCGGCGTTCTATAATTTTTCACTTTGAGTAGTATATATCTGTAGCATGCTACTTGCAGTTGATCAGCTTAAACTCTACAACGGTTCAAATAAAAGAAGGTTGTTCAAACTTCATTGATCACATATCCAACAATACATGACTGCAGAGAATGCAATGGTCAGGTTACCTTTTCGCAAATCTACGGTTTCACATTAACGGAGATGAGAAGCTCAGCGGCGGATCCAGGCGAATGTATTGATATGAGTTGCTAAAAATTTAAACCCCCCCCCCCCGTATATTTTTAGCTACTCATTTTAATAGATTAACACTTCAATAGTCAAAGCGCACAAAACTGCTAATTAAGCATTTTCTTCGAAGCTAAAGCCCCTCCCCCCCTGCTTGGTACCCAATGTTGGAATTGGTTTGTTTCGGGGAAAGCTAAATCGCCTACGAACTGACGTAGGCCAATTTCGCTCGTCCATGCACAGATGGGTCTTGATCCCTCACGTGATTATGAGTGTGGCGCATATGCACAAACACTAGGCCACGTTATCAAGGTTCCCACGGTCATGTGGAAAACTTGCAAAAAGTTGAAAGTTATGGAAAAAAATTTAAAAGTTGTCAAAAAATTTTACCAAAGGACTTATCATTAGCTAATAGGCCTTGTCAAGTCTGGACTGAGGTAATCTGAGATGCCTTAGAGAGTGTTTCCATTTTTTTGTTTGGGTTAATGAGTTTGGTAACGATGGCATATTTTGACTTCGGTTTCTGCAGTTAACTAATTTTCCTTTTTTAAGCGACGTACTGTTGGCCTTGTTTGATAGTTATACTTCAGTTAAAATTATAATAGTGTGTCCTTTGGCTTTGTTTTTTGCTTCCCAAACTTTTGTTGTTAAACTTAATTCACGAGTTTGTATGGTGCTTCGTAGATATTTCGGATTATTCGATTTCCGTAGTTAACCTATTTTGCTTTTTACGCGCGCATGATATGGCTCAGTAATTCAAAACTAACCCACGAGCTCTTTCTGCTTCGCCGTGCTTCTGCGGTTGGCGAAATCTTGGAGTTTGCTATCGGGTTTTGGACCTCGAGCGCTTTCTGTCTTGCCACGCCCTTCTGATCAGTAGCTGTATATAACTTTCGATTTTTGTTGGTTTAGTTAGAGCCAGCTTTGGCTCTCGTAGTTGTGCACCTGATGAGTCTGGAAGGACGAAAAAAAATGATAACCGGTTACCCTTTTTCGTGCACTACGCTGTGTACACGGGTGGGGGGTGTAGAGGGAGGGAGTAGTTTACTTACAGCGTGTTTGTTTTGTTCTAGCTCAGAGATAATTTTTAGTCGTTTGAGTCTTCTGCTCCTCGGTTTGGACCAGACGTTTGCGGGGGGGGGAGGGGAAGGCAAGCGATTGCTGGAGCACAGCAGCGACACCGAGCGGTAGTCTATACGGAGGAAGCAGTCACGCTGACATTTTGCAGTCAGAACATGGTCTTTGATAATTATACTACTGTTGGGTTCATATGCCGTGCCACGTAAGAACACGCTTACAAACGAACGCAATGCAGAGCATAGGCAAAACCAGTACTCCCATGAGTAATTGAGTGTTGTTATATACCGGAAACAAAGAGAATGCTCAGTGTATTCAAAATCAAGCGTTATTTCAACACAGTGCAAGGCTGTATAAGGGTAGGCTATACGAATTTTATTAGCTAGTAACCATAGTTTTACAAAACTCCAAAAAAAAATGTTATACACCTAGATTAATTGTTGCGCAGAAACATGATTATGCTTTGTATTAAGATGAACCTGCTCTCCAGCAGCTATCTGAAAGGCGAGGTTGGTGTTTAAGAACACGGATCATCTTGAAACAATAACACTGTAGCCTGTTCTTCTTGGTTCTTCCCCAAACTTTGAAATAATTTGATGAATGGATTTTTTTATCTCGCTTAATTTTGATTTCGTGCACGCTGACCATTGTCACCTCCATGCGCAGGCCTCGTTCCTCGGACCCCATAATTTTGGCTGTTTCCCTTTTGCGTAATGGTAAAATGTTGTGTCGTGGTAAAATATACCGATTGATTGATTGAATTCTGCTCGCCTTCCTATCATTAGATAGCGGTGTGCGGTACTGATAGCCAGTATGAAGCATTAACTTTTGGTGGATTTTTTTTTTTTCTTGCTTATTCAAATATTACTACTAGCAAATTAGGGATGCATCAAGGATAGAACTGTTTCATACGTTCTCGAGTACTGTGCTGTTCCCTCTAAGGTGCGATCTGAGAAAAATGAGAATTTTTGGGCAAAATTTTTTGATTTTTCTTTTAAGCGTGCCAACGAAAATGTTGGTATTTGATCGAATTTGAATTAAAGCGTTCAATATTTTGGAGCAAAACGAAAGTTTTATAATCTGGAAACTCAACTTTGAGGCAAAAAGTTGGATCAACATTTCTTCAAACCCTCTAGATCTTTGGGCAATTTTTTTTTAAATTATATTTGGGCAAATATGCACTTGCCAAAATCTTCAGAGGGAAAAGTGGTACTGTGCATCACGTTCTACTGTACTCTAGAATCTAGATACCTACATTGATGACTGAGCTTTCTCGAGCGATACGTGATAGAAGAATTACTATTTTTTCAGCACTGAGATTAAAGGAGTTGCTTGTGTTGTCGCAGTTCTGCTTCTTCTGTTTCGCACTACTGGTGCTGTCAGGCCACAAAACTGAAACAAGTTTCTCAATCCACTCTCTGATGCTAATCAACTATCCCTTAACTACAATAACATTACCTATCCTTGTACCGAATATCATACAGTTAAACTTTTTGGGTGTTGCCTATTCCATAATTTATCAGTTAGGATTCCTTGATTTATTGGTGAATTTAGATGATTAAATTTCGTGTTATGCCCTTAGTAAGTCATAGGCTATACGTGGTTAGTATTATTGAAGGCTAAAAGGGTTAGAAACAGAATTACTTCGTCAGATAAGAGTTTCGCCTTGCCAATATCCGTGAGTGTTACAGCTACTGATACCCCTCATTCGTATATTATTCCAATAATTAAGAGCCTGTGCAAAAATCCAAAATGGCTTAATATTAACTATTAGAGTTGTTGTTTCTTGTGAAATTCGCCAGTATGATTTACATAGGGTGGTGTAGCCTACTAACTGCTAATGCTTTTTGTCAATACTAGTTGTTGACAATGACAGCCAAGTAATTATGAGCGAAGTTTGGATTTTAGTAACTACGTTGCATCCGCAACAATAGCATGGCGATAGTGTTTACATATTTTTGACATCTTAGCATTAATATCGTTTTTTCTGTTTTACGCAAAATGACCTTGCATAGTTCACTCAACACGTCACGCTATGAGACGGAAATGTTCTTTACATACTCTTAAACCCAATGTTTGCAGTCGCAAAACCTGATGCTTTTCGATTTGTTTTTATGAGCAAAATCCTGCCGCACACCAATGACATTCTAACACTACTGTACCGCGGTACGCAACAACTGACCGCCGCAAGCTGACCGCCAAAAACGCCCAATGTATTACCAAGAACTTTTGTCACGTGGAACTACGACAATTCCTGACCTAACCCTAATCGAACCTAACTCTAACAGAACCTAACCGGACCCTAAAAAATGTCCCTAACCTCAGAATTGAGGCTTCGAATTTCGACCTTTCACCCTAACTTAAACATCGGAATTAATTGAGAAATTTGCCGGGAATGTAATAGCCTTGAAAAATTATGCAGCGCGCGAAGCTGTGATTGTCTCTCAAATCTTGAGCTTTTTTGAGCCCCGCTGTGAGCCTGTTTTCGAGCCTTTAAATTATGCAGCGCGTTTTCGCTACGATACAGCGCACGAAGCTGTTTGCATAGCGGTCGGTTGTCCGTGTTCGACTGTACCGCTGCACAGTGATTGAAAATAACTGAATAATATAATTAACCGACTCTCTTCTTGAAACTATTGTCGCTTTCTTTCTCATTACTTTTTGCAGTTTTTATGACCTGGTTTTATGGTTGTGGTGTTTTCTATTTGGTGCAATAGTGGAACGATAAATTTGATAATTCGGATAAATGTAGCTAGTGATGTTGATTTGGTTGACTTGCTACACCGCCAGTGCGCAACGAGCAAGTTAACAGAAGTTTAATCATGGCTAATTGCGCAAGTTTTTATGTGCAAATGTGAGATGTATGCATCAGGGATGTGAAAGCAGTCAAATTTTTATTTCTTCGGCTTTCAACTTTCTTTGAAGACTCAACACCCGAGTTTGGTTTTGTTTCTGCTGTACGCGCATGGTCTGTTGCTCATGGTCAACGATATCAGAAGCTGACTGATCCGCTACCTACGAGCTTTTTATCCGAAATGTGCAGCCGTCAAGGGTAGAAAAACAACAAACCTTCGGCGTCACGTCTGTTTGTACTTGATCAGATGTGTGTGATTGATCAGTAGCCGACGGTGACAATATTTGCTTGAAACAAAAGGATTAGAAATGGTCTAGGGTTAGGCACTAATTTGGTACGCATGATTAGGGTAAGCATTTCAATAATATCCTCTCGGCAACCTAGATTGAGGTCATATTGGATTTTCGATTCGAACATTTCCGATTTATGGGATTTTGGACGAATGTCTACACTTCCAAAGTAAATTTGGAATTTCTTTCATTTTTATGCTACAGGTGGACCAAGAAGTAGGCCTGCCTGGATAGCTCATTCATGGCCAGAATTCACATAAAGAGCCAGTGTCTTGAAAAGAGTTCAGACAGGTAGACGATGTGTGAGGCTAAATCGCCTGCGAACTGCCGTGCGTCCATTAGTATAGTAAAAATGTCTTTTATTTCCGTCCCGTTTATACGATAAGATGAAAATAGTCATGGTGCAGTCCCCAAGTCAAGAGGAGACGTTTGTTTCGAAAGGAGAGAAAATGATCATAAAAGCGACGGTTAGCCAAAAAGACAATTGAAAAATCACCACTACTAACATCGCTACTCGTCTTCCGCAATGGTATGTTGATCTTTCACCGGATTGTGAGTGTGGCGTTATCAGCATATCACGATATGTCAATACATGCTCAATACATCGTGCACCAAGATGAGCTGCTGTCTGCGTGACTGGTTGTTCGTGGATGACGATATCAGAAGCTGACTTAACAGCAACCCTACTAGCTTCTGATATGGACTGTGCGGCGGCCTGGTGTGGTAAAAGGATAGACCCTCAGTCTCAGAGCTGTTTGCTCTTGATCCGGAGTGAATGCTCGGCCAATAGCCGCCGACAACTACCTTTTCTTGAGACAAACGTAATAGAAATGGTCTAAAACTTTTGAGGAAAAAGTAAGTAGTAATAAAAAAGCTTCGGGCATTTAATATTTGGAATCACGATTAAGGCTCCTTCTGTAACGTATTCACTCAGCCTACTAGATGGAAGTAATTTTGTTTTTTTGCAGGCGGGTGAACTATCTTTTTTACGAGCCCGCATGTCACGAGTTAAGATGTTGGCTTTCGAGTTTTTGTCCATGAAATCAAAAATGAAGCTTTTCACTGATTCGACGTTGCTAGTAACACAGCCTGTCTACAACACTAGCCGCCGCTCTTTCACTCTTCTAAATTTTGTTGTACTGGTAGCAAAAGAGCGCTTTAAATTTCGAATGCCTTTTTTGACGAATACTGATAATGCTTTTGGGTGGAATCGAACCAGCGCTCGGTTGTCTGCGGGGTAAAAACGATAGTCACTATATTATAGCGGTGCAAAAGATCTTTAGGCCTACGCCAAATAGTGAACGCCGCTTCCGAAATAGATAAATCTGACTCGAGTCTTCTTCCCAACTTTAGATTTTCGACTCGGGCAACCTATAAAATTTCGGAAATCCTGGAGGAATTTGTGCATTTAGGCTACTTCAAGAAAATTGCAATTGCTTCATTTTTCTGAAGCAAATAAAAAATTGATTTGATTGGATAGACATCGTCTCGCGTTAAGTTGGCCTAGCCTACTATTTTGTTCACACGATTACGGTTGCGGTTTTAGTTGTGTTAATTTGGTAACCCAGGTTGAGCTTGTGAGGTCAATTAGTTTTTTCGGGCTGAACATTCAAAATTTATGAAACGGTGGAAAGATTTCTGCGATTACTCAAAAGGAGCTATCACAGTATTCAAAACAAGAGGTGGCTGCTTGACTCAAAGACCCTTCGCCGCCTTTTTGTCCTATGATAATGTTTAACACATTTGTGGATACTGTAGCAACCTATTTGTTTTTCTTGTCTTTTACCTTATGGACAAATGAATTCTACGACTGACTCGAGGTTTTTCATATCTATTTAAGCAAAACAAGTCGAAATCGTGTGGGGTTAGTACGGTATTAGTTGTTGCAACCACGCAACATATATGGAGGTCAGTTTGTTTTTTGGCGTAATCATTACCAGTTTGTCTCAGATTGGGATAAAAGCCTTTCAGTAAATTCTGAGGTTTCTACATCGCATGTTAAAATAAAATAGAAATGGTCTGGGGTTGGGTGTTAGTTCGATATCAGGGTAAGTTTGCAATTGAAACCACTCAACAACTTTGTTGCATACATGCAGTGGTTTGAAAATGGCAAAACAGATTCAGGAAAACAAGAAGTTTTCGAAACTTGAGCGAAGCATGGCTTTTTAGCAATGTGAACGCGTTTGTTTTGGGTTGTATCAAATAGTTGTGCGTAAGGCTAACCCACTCTAAACTTGCAGCTAAACGACATTTGATTACGTTACCAGATTAATAAAAAGTACTGGTATGTGTTAAGTACTGGTAACGTGTTTTATGAAACAACGCAATGTCCAGGTCAAGTACATTAACTTAACATTAACAAACTAAATGGGGCAGAGCAGTGTTCAGTTTTTTGTAAAACAAGCAGCTTGGCTTAGCAAATTCAGTGAAGTGGAGTCGAGCTGCATGACATCACAAAAGAACAAACCAAATTCTGATTCGCTATGAGAAAAAAGTCGCGAAAAAACTTTGAGAAAAAAGGCGTGATCGATTTTTTCAATGTTCGGGAAAAAATGCGCCATGTGAGAAAAAAGGCCGGAAGTTACGAGAAAAAGGCATGAAGAGAAAAGGGCTCGTTGCGCTCTACTTATTTGGCATCACAATGCCATGCCCTAAATGTCCTCGCCAATTATTTTTTGCAACTGCTTGCCATTCGTGTTGCTAGTTGGTAGGTGTATTATGAGAATAAAAAAAAACAGGCCTTTATCGTACTCGCGGTATTACTTCAAAGCGTGCAACGAGTGGCGGGGCCCATCTCCGCAGCTAAGCGCCTAGAACACAGCTTCAAAGAAACGTCGCAGCGGTGGGGAGCCGTTGGCAACACTATGTGTAGAATATGACGGGCCCGGGATTCGAATCCTAGACCTCCCGCACCGATAGCAAGTCGTAACAATGGAGCTCACTGGCCAGTGTGTATTAAGAATTATAAATTAATGAATGAATGGTTTATATTGTTGCTGTTAGCACACAATTCGAAGTCTAAAGGACAACACAATTACGCAATGCACAAAATTCAAAAGCTACGCAACAACAGGCAGCTGCGAAGGGACCGTGAAAAATTGGTCTTGGAGTCAAGCAACAGCCTCTGCTGATTAAGGAATTAAGTTATTGTAAACATGGCTGGAATATCCAGGCAGGTGTGCCGGTATAATTTAAATAAAATAAAAGGTAGTCTGGTAATAGTTCGACGTCAAGTAGTGACAAAGTTTTACGATAAATAGTTTTCTTCATCTATATATTTGCTCAACAAAAAATTTTTATGTTCAGTTTTAAATTTTGGGTAAGAAAGTTGCTTTATTGAGTATGATATTTCATTCCATAGTTTTGCTCCTATAAATTTAAACGATTTTTGCGAACGACTAGTGGAGAATCGAGGTAAAGCGATTTGATTTGTCTTATTATTTCGGGTCGAATAGGAGTGTACTTTGGACATGTAAGTGAAATAGTTATTAAAGTGCTCAGATAATTTTTTATGAATATATTGATACATGATTAGTATTATAAAGCGATTTACCTCAGCCTATGTGCGCTGCAATGGTGTTTGAGCATATATCTGCTATTCATTGAGTAAATTATCACAAAAATGACATTCAGAGCGATGATTTGGTTACTCGAAGAGCTAGTTTCTCAGATTGGTTTGCAGCCCAAACCTGTACGCCACACATAAGGGCTACGATATGGGGCGCCGTTTGGAAAAAAACTATTCGTTTTGTGAACCATGTTTTTTGAGCTTATTTAGACCATAGTTTGTCCGATATGTATATTGGAAATGTCATACTTATATATCGGACAAAATGTACTTTAAGTCGGACCAAAATACATGCGCAAAATAAGTCGGACAAAATCGTTATTTTCCAAACGGCGCGCCACACGCTGTTTAGCCCAGGTAGGTCAAGGAGGTGGTTCCCGCTAGTCGGCGTAATGCCGTCAGTATTGTGAAGATTTTGATTTTTTTGATCGTTGCCATGGCTCAATTGGCTCATGTTTTTTATTTCCTTGCAAGAATTTCAACCATATCAACATTCCACAGCATAAAGATCTAAAACGTGATAACTATGCATTACCAGTAGGCCTAGTGGGCAGTAACTAGTTACTTTTTTAGTAACTGTAACTAAGTTACTTTTCCGCAAAAGTAACAAAACTTGTAACTAGTTACCACTTTAGAACCTCAAACGTTACAATTACTTTTATGGGGCATCTTCTTCCGCTAAAAAAATGGAAAAAAATTATTTAATTTCATTCCATTTGTAATAATGAGCTTGGCTCTTTGACGAGCCCACTGAAACTGAGGCCGAATTGAAAAGAAGAATGATCAATTTACTAAACAAGGCAACCGACAATGCTCTAGATCAGTGGTTCTCAAACTTTTTTTGTCCCATTGCCCCTTTACGGTACTCTGCATATCATCATCGCCCCTCGCCCTAATAAGCTTGTGTTCTAATAAATCTCGCAAGAGCGAGAGCTACTGATGAATGGGAAATACCCAATTCGCAAAGAAAAGTGCGTTGAAGAGTAAAAAAAAGGTCTTACACGGTTCATGAGCTATCGTCCCGTCCCCCCCCCTTCGCCGCTTTCGCCTCCTTTTGCTTTTCGCCCCCAAAGGGGCGATATTGCTCACTTTGAGAAACCCTGCTCTATAGTGTTACAGAATCGCATTATGCCTCGACACTTTATTTTTTAGACACGAAACTTCTTGCAAATTTTAAGTAAACAGCCGCGTTACGTCATTGCCTTTTTTCCTGCACTTTTTTTGTTGACTTCACAGACGTAACGCTGAACACCCTTCAGTTTTTTGAATTTTGAGTTGCAACTTGCACAGCAAGGAAGGCGCTTAATTTTAACAATTTTATTTTGTGGCTGTTGGTTTTTAACTTAGAAGTTTGGAAGTTGAGTGAATACCGCCCTCAACCACTTGATTTTAAATTTGCTTCGACTGCTGCTGTAACTGCCTGTACTGCTGCTCCAACTGCTTTGGCTGCTATAACTGACATCTTTCAACATCTGCTTTAATCGCCTGTCAGACCCGAATTGAAGATCAAATACAAGAATTTGGATTTTACAGTCTGGTTTGTTCTTAGCAGTTGAGGTGAAGACCCGGTGTGACTCTCCCGGGCTTACTTAATTCAATCAGTGTTGCTGTTAGCAACATATAGATACTTCGACTAGTAGTGATACCGACAACGACCGTGATGCAAGCTCAACTTGCTTAAGTGACAGTTTTTTGGCTGTTTGTTCGCATAATTTGAGCGACGAAGATCTAGCTATGTCAATAAAGTACAGAGGAGTTCCTTTCTGCCTTACCCTCACAAACTGATGATGCGAACGTTTTTATGCGCGAAGAACTTATGGAACTTTTAATTCATTGCGACACTGCTCTTCCTTCCAGTCATGAGCGTATTTAGGGGAGGGGTTAAAAGGGTAATCCCCTTTTGACTTTGCCTTTTAGAAAAAAGAACCAAATTAATTGTGCCAGGTGACTGAAGTACCGGTATGCCAGACTGTTTCCATGCCTTCTGTAGTTTATGGCCAGGTGCGGATCCAGGGGGTAGGATTAGGGGCAAGTAGGCCTATCCCCTTCACCTGGCATTTTCAAAAATATTTTTGATAAGTACAATTTTTCATAATTTCGAACCTCTTCGATAGCAATAAGCTTTACGATTTAGCCTGAGCACGCATAATCGAAAATGTGCGAACAAAGTGGATCATATTGGGCGAAGCACTTGCAATCGGGTAACGTCTAGTATTAGCCCCCAGGTTCGGTTAGGGTTAGGTTTGGTTAGGATTAGGTTCGGTTAGGGACTTAGGGTTAAGGTTGTAACTGAACCAAACCCTACCTAAATTTAACCCAAATCGAACCTAATCCTAACCAAACCTAACCGAACCTGGGGGCTGATACTAGACGTTACCCTTTACAATCAAGGTAATAAAATTTAAACAAAATTTGCCCGAAAATTATACAAAAAGCACTAAACTAGCCGTTACAGCATGTAATTTTTTTTTAAATTTTTTGGGGGAGCATGTTCCGGACTCTTTCGAGCCTTTTTTGTTTCACAATCAGCTTCAAATTAGTTCTGCCTTATAAAAACTACCCTTCAAAAAATGTCGAATTAGTGAGCCCTCCCCTCTTTTAAAATTTCTCGCCACGCCGCTGCTTGTAGTGCTGCAGTTGAACGACTTTTTAGTATTGAAAAAGACATTTTAAAGCCGAAGCGCTGTGGGCTTTGTGCAGTGATGGGCATTCGTTACTCTTGAAGTTACCGTTACAATTACTTTTAAAAAATTGTAACTAAGTTACCGTTACTCGTTACTGCTTGAAAATGTAACTTGTAACTTTTCGTTACTCGTTACTTTCGAATTGTTTTCGACCTTGGTTTACGCTAAAACCGGGCGGCTGGCGTAAACCAAGGTTGAAAAGAATATGAAAAATACAAAATATCACACAGTGTTTTTTTAAAGATTCGACTTCAGAGATCGATGATAAGTTCTAAAAAACCAAAAATTGTTGTTATTAAATATGATGTAAGTGTACCTATTTAGACAACACAAAAAAGAAGCGTATTGGGGAGACCATTACAAAAATTTGAGAATTGTTTTGGCTGCTCGAACCTATGCTCAAACTCCTTAAAAAAAATACTGGTATTAGGAACGAATTTTGATACCGAAAAGTTAATAACGAGCCGGCTGGTTGACATTACAATACAGCGACAGTGGCTATCGATGGATTGGACCTAAGCCGGTCAGTTCAAGCACGGCGTAGGCATCGGCTCGCAACTGCTACATTTCTTTGGGATTTGAACATTATTATTTTGCCTACGCAATGCCGATAACTTAAAGTAGGCCACGCTGCGCTTACACGCTTCGACATTATACGGCGTGTAGGCCTACACAGAAGATTTGATTTTTTTTGAAATTAGGCTATTAACGATTCTTACGAATGATAAAACCAATAAGCATCAGCCATTTAAATATCAACACACCGCAACGATTCTTCCTAAAAGATAAACGTTTCGAATTGCCAATCAGTCAGGCCTGAAAGTTTTAGTTTCAAAACGTCTTTTCCAAGCAACCTTTCACAGCAGCGCTATATAGTAGGGCATTGCTATATTTAATAAAAATTTCTTTTAATTTAGCAGCAGAAAAAACCTGGACATTAAAGGGTTCGTTTTTGGCAAACGTTCAAAAATTTGGATACTACGTTTTTGATGCACTATTTCTGTTGAGAATCGGTCGCGTAAGGGCTTTAGCGTTGCCAGATTTTGAGCGATGCAACCAAAAGTCACGAAAAGACTAGCTAAAATGAGCCGAAACACAAAAAAATTATACCCAAAATATCCAAACCTAAAAAGAATTACAAATGCACATCTACTAGCTGTTTTGCCAAAATAAATACTTCTATCAAAAAATAAATACGTTTCCACTAATTGACCTAACAAAGCCTTGAAATCAAAAAGAAAATACCATAGCTACGTTTGTATTCACAATACTAAATGTCACATTGTTGCCTTTGCAATAAACAACAACAAAATCCCAAGAGCAATTTAAAAACCCACTTTTTCCAAAGCTGTTTTCTTGTGATGTATTTATTTTTGTATTTATTTAGTTCTATCGCGAGAAAGCGATCAATGCGCTGTACGAGCTCGCTTAGGATTTGCCAGCCATCTGTCTATCCCACCAAGATGGGGTAATCCCAATCCCGCTAAGTGCCTTTCCCAACAGCACAACTAATAAATTTGCGGCTTGTTCTTCACACTGTCCCTTTAGTGCTGAGCGTCAAGCAAGGAAGCTGTGAATACAAAGTTTAAAGTTATTGGTTTAACCCGACTCGAAATCAAACCCAAGTCTGCAGCTCTCGAGGCGAACGCTTTTACAAATCTGCCATCTGAGCTGTAAAAACTCTTCCCAAAAATTTTAGATAAACAAACAACAGCAAGCAAACACAAGTCGTTTTGAACTGATGAAAATACAAATTTGCTTAAGCTTAATCACATATTTTTCATCAATCAAGCCTTGTGAATCTTAAAAATCGGTGAAGTAATTTTTTGAAACCCGCCTACAAATTTTCACACCCGCAGAAAGCATATTTCACCCGACGAAGAAATAAAAAAAAACATAGGCCTATCTGGCGGGAAAGTAGCGCACCTGGCAACTCTGAATAGGCTTCAAAAAAATCTTCGCATCGCATAAATTAAAAGACACCAAAGAAATCTGGCGCTCTATCGCTTTGTTACTGCGTTGTATTTTTTGTTCTTTCGTTTCGTTGCAAAGTGTGAAACTTTACACTTCTAGCAGCAGCAGTTGCATGTCGCTTCGAATAAAGATACAGCAACGAGTTACAGTAATAGCTCATTACTGCCCACCACTGGCTTTGTGATATATAATTACTTTGAAATGTTGTCGTTTTTGAAAGGCAATCAATTGTTATCACTGTTGCGTTTATCGTATCAGAATCGTAGCCTAATTCCGTTTCGTTTCAATATAAAGATGAATGATTTTGGTTTGAATACATACCATGGAGCTTCTTTATGTTAAGAATTGATAGTTTTTTTTTTGTTTTGCGGCATGTAAAAAAGTAACTGCAACTTGTAACTAGTTACTTTTTTAAATTTGTAACTGCAACTAAGTTACTTTTTTTGCGAAGTAACTTGTAACTGTAACTAGTTCCTTTTTAAAAGTAACTTGCCCACCACTGTACATTACTCTAGGGAAGTAGAAAAGTTTTTAAACAGCGTTATTGTAAGGTCTGTTCGAAGCACAAAGAAGCTCTTTTTAGGAGTTCTAATTGTTAGTAAGCGTTTCGTTACAGTTGATCTCATGTTGCGAATAAAACTTTTTCAAAAATGCTATCCCCTTGCATACCCAGGCACATAAAAAACGTAAACGTGTTGTCACCAAAATGCACGTTGTCAGAATTTGGGGCAAAAAATGTGATAAAACATTGCTTTTAAAAGCTGTTCAAAAAACACTAAAATCGCAACAAAATGTGAGTTTTCAAAAATTTTCCGGCAGAGCATGTCTCTGAACCTTTTTTTTCAAATTTAAATTAAATTAGCTTTACTTTTGCCTCACAATGGATTAAACTGTATCGAAAACTATGTCTCAAAGTTTTACTACCTCGAGGAAATGTCTGGATACGTCCAATAGGCCCTGACTCATAATTGTAGTCCATTTCTGTGGGCGTAAAAAAATCACTCATCGTACTTTTTGTCCTCTCACTCACTTTGTACCTTCGCCGCCTCTGATAGATGTTCCAATAACATGTTTGTGATCTGCTTGGTAAAAGTCAGAAAGTCATAACTTCTGTTTATATATACTGATGTAGATATCGACGTCATGCCGAATGCTGGGCTGCGTGAACAATTTCTTGTGTTTGCTACGAAGAATTCTCTATTTGGATCGAATAAAGCTGACCAAACTGCCTACGTTCTCCCTGCTTTCGAAATTAAGAAAGGATTAAAATTTTCTAAAAATAAAAACGAACTTTTATATGGGGTGAGTTTAGTTCCTCCTAAACAGCTGTGTAGCAGGCCTACAGTGCACAAACACAGCACATAAGTTTGTATTTTAAAAATATTTGATATGTTAACCAAATAATCATAATTAGTCCGTTGGACTTCGTTGGGTGGTCCAACGCTACACTTTTCCACGATTACTGACCAATGTTTGGATAAAATTTTCACCATTTTTCTTACGGTTTATTTTTTTTTCAGGGATTTAATTAAGCTAAAGATTGATTGTTCGCTGCATTGTGTTCAAAGTGCGTTAAATATTTGAAATACAACATTTCGCTGCCTTCGCAAACTAATATCCCTTTCGCGTGGACAACGTCACGGAACTTCGTTTTTCGGAAGAAGTGTGGGCGGATCTCTGCTTTGCTTCACGCAAGATTGTGTCAAATTTCGGCTACATATCTACGCGTTTTGTGGGCAAATTAGATGAGCGCTTGCTGTATAATTAAGATCGTTCACTTCGTTGCCGGGAGACTGCAGTTTTTTTTCCGTTCGGGTCGAACTATAAAATACGTTAAAACTACCATACACAGCAGCTTCTACGCCGGGTGATTGGACAAACGGTATGTGGGTAGGGTAGCGCGTATGTTGTTGGTCTTGTATACCCACCAACGGCGTTCAATCATTCAAAGTTTACATCTGTAATAGGCTGTCACTTAAGAATGGCTTACACAATTACCCTGCCCACATGTCCAATTTTAGTAGGCATTAGGCCCGAGGTTCTTGGTTCTAGATCCTGCATCATAATCAGTTTTTTGATGACATAGTTCAGAAGAGTGATTATCACACCAAGAAATTAATTATGATGCCTAAAGCCCATTAAAATTGGACATGTAGGCACGGTAAATGAGTCCTTAAAGCAACCCGCTGTACCGTATCATTGTCTTTATCTACGCCAAAGCAAATGAAGTCACGTGAAGGTGTATGGCTGCTTGAGCGAAAGAGCAAAACGTCGAATAACTTCGCGTCAAATGCTCAAAGCTCAGGATATGGAGGGTGTAGAGCAGAGGCTTTCAACCTTTTTTAGTTTCAGAATCAAATTTCAATACTCAAGATTGCAGAAAGTCGTTATTACCGTGAAATTTTGTATTTTTTGTAATTAGTTGCATATTTATCCTCCTATCACGAGAAAGCGATCAAAGCGCTATGCGAGCTCGCTTAGAAGTTGCCAGCCATCTGTCTACCACACCAAGATGGGGGAATCCCGCCAAGTGCCTTTCCCAACGGCACAACAAGTAAACTTTCCGGCTTGTTCTCCACACTGTCCTTTTAATGCTGAGCGTCAAGCAGGGAAGCTGTAAATAGCATTTTTAAAGTCATTGGTTTGATCCGACTCGGAATCAAACCCAAGTCTACAACCATCGAGGCGAACGCTCTTACCACTCGGCCATCTGAGCTGTTAAATCGGCCATCTGATCTGAGCTGTCAAATTTGCAATATGCTCTTCACGAAAAGTGATCACGACTTTTCGAAAAGACTTTTCTAAAAATGAAGTCTTTTCTAAAAACTAAAAATACTGGTCAAATTAAGAAAAAACACTTGTGATCCTGGAAAATTAGTCTAAGCTGCATGACGAAACAATTTTTTCACAAATTTTGGCAAAAACAATTCCGTCCTAAAAAAAATTACCTCAGTCACACCATTGTTGTAAAACAAATATTCATCACATCATTAATAATTGACCTGAAACATTTTCACTGGAATACATCCAGCTAGGAACATTACAACAAGCTAAAATATCTATGTGCATCCAAAGATCTGAATATGCCGAATCTTGTTAAGATTAATTATACTAGGAAATCTTGGATGACGTAATATCATTAATACTTGCCTGATCTCATTGACTTTTCGTGATAGATTTATGTTGAATTTTAGATTAAGAAAGGAACTATACGACCTTTCCATAACGAGACTTGTTGGTGGTGTCACAAAGCTGAGAAAATAGAACTTTGGAAAAATTTATCTCAAGTAAGAACACCAAATGATACTCTGTAGAATACATGTGCGTGCATTGTAAACAAACAAGAAGCACGACGTGTTAGTATTTTTTTTTTTTTTTTACTTTAGAATCAGTACAGCCTAACCTTGAAATTAGCGCCAATCTCAATTTTGTAGTTTTGTATTGACTGTAGTCGCATATTTATTCTTCAACTACGAGAAAGAGATCAAAGCGCTATAACGAACTCGCTTAGGAGTTGCCAGCCATCTGTTTACTACACTAACATGAGAAATTCTGCTATGTGCCTTTCCCATCGACATAACCAATAAACTTGCCGGCTTCTTCTTCACACTGTCCCGTTAATGCTGAGTGTCAAGCAGGAAAGCTGTGAATACCAATCTTAAAGTCACTGGTTTGACCTGACTCGGAATCAAACCCGAGTCTATCCCTCCAGAGGTGGACGCTCTTACGTCTTGGCCTTTTTCCAGCGTAGGCTACTTGGAAGATAAAGCCTTAATTTTTCACACCTTGCACTAAACTATGAAATTGTATGCCGAAGCTAAGGTTTATCTTGTCAAACATTAAGCAAATTAGTTGCGAAAAATGTTTGCTTTTAGTCAATGATTTCCACTTGTCAAGATTCGTAATTGTTTTGGTTGGCAAAAACAGAAGAAATGAAAACAGACAGAAAGCATTCATAAAAGCAGCATTTTTTGAACACTATTATTTTGTTCGTTGATAATGAAGTGTTTACTGGGAAACTAACCTTCGATGTCCAATGACTGCAAGTCAAAAATCCAATCTTCATTATACTCGCGTTATTACGCCGAAGCGTGCAACGAGTGACGGGACCCATCTCCGCGGCTCAGCGACTGGACATCACCGCGCCGAAGAAACGCCGCCGGGGTGGCGAGCCGTTGTCTACATTTACCAGTCCGCATGTACAATTTTCGAGGGCTTTTGGTTCTTGGTATTAGTTTCTGCATCACAATCAGTGCTTTGATGTCATAATTATAACTGCGTTCGATTTGACCTGCCCGGTAATCGAAGCCAGATCTTCTGCACCGATAGCGATGTGATTAGCAACCGAGCAACCCAACCTTCCATGTTCAATGACTGCTCCGTATTTAATTTGCATTTGTGTCATGAAACAACCTAGAAACAGCTCCAAGTTGCTTGTGATCAAAATCGCTTTCTTTTAGACGAACGATCTGGAAATTGCTTTTGAAACAGAATGGGATAAAAGCTGGGAGCCATTTTACATTGCCCGTCGAAATGTGCCTATGTTTGATGGAAGGTTTAAACAATACGGCTTTGATAGAATTCAACAGGTTAGTCCAGTAGCGTTTTTATACACCAATAAGTGTACGAAATAGTGTTGTTTGATGGAGCCTAAGCTTGCTATCTAGGCTACGTTTTGAAGCAAGGTTTCACTAAGTTAGTAATTGAAAATTCGCCAGTTTGATTAGAATGTTTCGTCGCATATGGTCGGTCGATATCAAAATACTTCTTTTCGTTTGCAAGGGCGCTCGAATACTTTTAAAATAAGCAGCATTTCCACGCATCAAGTTGGCCAGCTATGCAGGGACTTTGGTTTTATTTTGGCTCTCGACTGCCCTTTTGTGTGATCAACACGGATCAGCTTATTAATGAAACAAAGCTTTTACTCTTCTGCAGCATTTCTGATATAGCTGTGGCACTATAACAAGATGATCTTGTTTATTATGTTTGAAGTCTTTAGTGTAGGGTTACCATATTTTCACTACGCAAAAGGAGAACAGGTTCTTTGAGGGTCATCATGTCCGCAGATTTCCATTTTTCCGCCCAAGAGCAAATGAAGACCAAAAAAAAAGGTCATCACGTCCGTAGATGTCCATTTTTTTGCCCAAAAGCAAGTGAAGACAAAAAAAGGACATCACATCCGCAGATGTCCATTCTTTTGCCCAAAAGCAAGTGAAGACCAAACAAACGTCATCACGTCCGTAGATGTCCATTTTTTCGCCCAAAAGCAAATGAAGACCAAAAAAAACGGTCATTACGTTCACAGGCCGTAGTTTGCACTGAAACTTCCCAAAATTTTTCGTGGAGGAATGATTTGACATGCTTTCACTGTTCATACTGCCGAAAAGGAGAACATTTGGGTATTTTTTGGCGTCCTTGGAGGACAAATTTTTTTGATCAAAAAGGAGAGCATGTCCTCCAAAAGGAGGACGTATGGTAAGCCTACTTTAGTGTGGTCGAGAGTGACGGCAATAGTTGACCTATAGCTGGCAATTTCACAGGATGGCGCCACAATAGGAAATCTTGCTGGCGACGGTTGGCTCACAAAGCATCGAATGTGTCGCAGATCAATAATTTTCTGACCAGTCGGTTGGCGTGATGGTTAAAAGCACCAATATCGGCGCGGAAGGCCTTGGGTTCGATTGCCGGACCGGCCAAATCGGACACTGAGGTCAACGGTTTTCTACCGCTGCGACGTTTGTGTGTTGCCCAGGCGTTATGCCGCGAAGATGGGCCCCCGCCACCGCTTCGGCGGAATACTGCGAGTGCTCGTTGAAGATTTTACTTTTTTTTAATTGTGCCGTTTCGAAAAAAGATGTACGGAAGTCGTAAATAGCCTGTCCACATGTCCTATTTATATGGGCTTTTGGCCCACGTTTATGTGGGCTTGTTGCTATGGGCTTTCTGCATCACAATTAAATTTTTGATGTCATAATTTAAAAAAGTGATTATGACATTAAGCCCACAGCAACAAGCCCATATGAATGTGGGCCAAAAGCTCACATAAATTGGACACGTGGATAGGCTAAAAGCGATCTTATTTTGGTACGATCTTGTAAGTTTGTATAACCTTTTCATGTTTTGAGTGTATATTGTTGCTAATAAATTGTCGTATGTGTTTGACAATGTCGAATTTCACGTTCTTTTATCGAAGAGGCTGCTATGCCACATATATGTGTCACATCCATTCACTCAATTCTTTAAGCAGGTATGCGAGATGCACGTCGCTGGCTACAAGTTTGTGATTCTCAACAACGCTTTTCTCATTCATGACGGATGGAAGTTTGCTGGAAAATTTTACGCCAAGAAAGATGTAGATAACGCTCAAAACTGGATTCTTTTCAATTATCACTTTAAAGTGAGTTGATCAGTGACGTAGGTAGGAATTTCAAAAGGAGGGGGAAGCATCAATTGCAAAACTCATCAGAAGAGTCTGGTAAGCTGTATTTCTGTCACTTAATAGTCTGGTAAGCTGTATTTCTGTCACTTACCAACATTCGATCTCTTTACTAAAAGCAAAGTCAGAACGGGGGGCATGGCCCAATGCCCCCCCGCTCCCAAAAATACGCTCCTGAAGTTGACGCTTATTGGACAGTTTTGCGAAAATGTGAATGCTGAACTCTGATCAGCTTTATTGTAAATTTCATAAAATATGTCGAGAGCGGTTGGTTTTATCGTTGCTGCAAAGCTAAGAATCTCGCCTGAGGGCCCGCAGATGCGACCCTCATAAATTATTTCATTATTTTGCAAAGATAATGCGAATTAGGCATAAGCATAACTGAAAATTTTGCAGCCCTGAAATTAAATTGATTGGATTCTATTATTTTGGTTTGCAAGATTTTTCGCTTATGAGGAATAGGATTGGGCTGCTAACATACAGTAGTAAAGGTATAGGACAGCGGGTGCGAGCACACATTGTTTAAGCCATTCTGAATTGGCGTCCCATTACAATTTTCAATCACGAATGATTGATCGCTGTTATAAGGGACATACATGACGAACAACACATACACAAAACCCTTCGCACTTCCGCTTGTGCCGAGCGCCTGGCGCGAAAGCTGCGAATACTACTTTTAAAGTCTTTAGTATAATCCGACAGGGAACAAAACCCCACTCTACCGGCTACCAAGCGGACGCCTTTAACCGATACACCAAGCGCCGGTTTGCTAACATAGTAACATGAAAATGATTGAGATTTCGCGCTGCTTTATTGATGACATCGAGTGACTCTATGAACAAGTAAACGAAGTATTACTGTAGCCAATCTAGAAGCAAATTGATTATACTATTTGCAATTATTGTTCATTCAGATTGCAATTTTTTAACTGAGGCTACCATTGTTTTGTTTTTGGTTGTCGCAGTTAATCGAAACGAGACATTTTATTCTTAGTTTGAAATAAAGTTTTGTTAATTTCATAGCAAAATATCTCACCAAAAGAAAAGCTCTCACACTATGAAGAGTCGTGTGTAATTATAAGGATTGTTGGGCAAAAATACGAGTATTGCCTGAAAGCACTGTGGGTATGTAGGCTACTCAGATGCCGTAAAACCTGACCGAATCTAAATTCAAACTCGTTTTTAGTAATCTATAGTGTCTAACAAAACTATACGCTGTATGCAAAGACAAAGTTACTGCAACAATTCGTCCTTGGTCAAGGTAAATACGCTGTAATGTGATGCCCATAACATCGCTACAGCAATTTGTTTGTCTTAAGATCAGAGGTTGTCAACTTTTTTACGAAATTACACTTTTTTAGCTTACTTTGAAAACACACAACTTTTTTTTTTTGACTAAGGCGTTTGATATATTGGAAGGTTTTACTTTTCAGTTTTGTTATTTACAGGATGAGTTGATGATCAAATACAACACAAGTCGGACTTGCTCACCCATAGAATTGTTAAGCTTTAAAGCTAAAAGGTAGGCCTACTTGCCATTTTGCCATTTTCACAAATTTCAATATTGCCATTTTCACAAATTTTGCTATTTTCACTTTTCACAAATTTCAATACTTTAACATAGTGTTTTCAAACTGGGAGGCACGACTTGGGTGAGTCACAAAAGGGATCAACTGGGGTCACAAGATGTTTTTCCTGACTTGACATGAGGAAAACGTACGAGCACAATTTGAGGAGCGGATTGCTATTAAACCATTGACTTGTTTGGTAGACGCTCTTTGAAGACGTTTTGTTTCTGTCCCTGACGGTCACGAAAAAACTTGGCCGTGCAAGTTTGAAAAATAAGTCTAACACATCTTTATTGCTTTTTTGTAACTACTATATATTTGAATACCGGTACATGTAGTATGAAGCTGAAGAGTATACGCTCCACTGGATCCTGCGGAGATTCAGGCTGATTTTTAATGTTACATATTGAAAGTGTTTGTATTTCGATACATTTAGAAGAGCAAATTGCAAGATAAGCGTTTGGTTTTTATTTCTTGCCCTTTTGAAAAAAACTGGCCCCGCCCGTGCTGTGCTTGCATTACAGTAGCTCATAATGCTTTCTCGTGACAGGAGGACAAACATTGAACAAGCAGTTAGCCTGCCACAGATAGCAAGAACTCCAAAATTCAGAAAACCTTTAAACTGGAACGCTCGAAAATTTGTGTTTCAGAAAATGCAGTCATTTTTGGAGAAATCTCTTTGTTGAATTATCTTTTATCTTTAACCAAGCCTATGCATTTGTTGAAACGTTGAAATGAATTTTTTGACCTCCTTGGTGAAATGAATTTTTTTTGTTGCAGCAAAGAAGATCAAGTAGAAGGAAAGGGAGTGGTGAACAGTATTTTTCATAAAAAGAAGCCGATTTTTGAACGATTGAAATCTTCGTGAAAAAGGATTCAAGCAAAACCTTTTTGCGGAAATCTGGAGTTTCAGTCAGCCAGATATCAGATGACAGCACAATGACGTGATTGTTGATATACCTACAGTAATACACAGTAGTCTTAAAGCGAAGCGTAGCAATCTCAAAATTATTGCTGTCCGTGCTTGATCAGTTAGTGCTCCGAAAACTTGAAATGAGTTGTACCGACAGGCCCAGAAAAACGAGTCTTATAATTTCATGACATTTCAGTAAGACTTCAAAACAAATTTTTTCGGTCGCGCCTCCAGTTACGCAAAGTCGGGCTCATAAGGTTGTTATATAGTATTTTTAGATACAATACTTTTTAATATTTTTGTCGATTGTACTGTAACTGCGTTGCTTGTGTTCGTATTATGCTACATTTTCGTCTCTTACAATACTTTCACTCCGCTGCAACTTCTGTACGAAGGATCTGTCACTAACAGTTGATAAAGTCGGTATTTCTTCATTAGGCTCTCATTTTTTTTTATTATAATTATTATTATCTTCATTGAAGTTGTAGGGTTAGATGCAAATTAGTTTCATTAATTATAATTCTTTATTATCTTCATTATAATATTATTGTTAATTATCGATTATTCAAATAATTGTGTTCTTTTTTGAAGTGGGATTTTAAGTTTCGACTAACACGTAAAAACACCTACCTTAAAAAATTTTTAGTAGCCTAGTAATAGCATATTTATCCTTCTATAAGGAGAAAACGATCAAAGCGCTCTAACGAGCTTGCTAAGGAGTTGCCAACTACCTGTCTCACTTGCAGATGGGGTGAAGAAACTCCGCTAAGTGCCTTTCAGAAAGCAAAAGTAAACTTGCCGGCTTGATCTCCACACTCTCCTTTAATGCTGAGCATCACGCAGAGAAGCTGTAAATACCAATTTTAACGTCATTGATTTCACTTGACTTTCTCCAGAAGCAGACGGTCTATCCAATCGGCCGACTGAGCTATTGAAAGAAAATGAATCAATGAATCATTAAAAAAACATAGTGTTCGATAAAAAAATCTAAACAAATTCTGTTTATATTTAAAATGATGGTTTTAATTGTACCGACGACAATCATTTTGATACTTCAGGAGAAAGAACGAGATTTGTGATTGGGGTAAACTTTTACAATCTTAATCTCAATTCACCAATCCTCTGATCTATCGAATAGATATAATCGAATGCCGGTTTAACGAGGTACACTACAGATAATATCGAGTCGACAAGTAATCCTTTCATTGATTCTCATATCTAGGGCGATTTTTTTGTAACCTAAAAAACTTTAAAATGTAATTTTATTTTTGTAAAAAAGTAACCAAAAAGTAACTTTATTAAATGAATAAAAGTAAAACGAAAATTGTTGCTGCCAAACATGAAAAAACGTGCAGAAGGCCCAGTTCTACCTCGTGCTTAAGTTATAGTGAACACACATGTAGTGTTTTACATTTTGTGGTAGAAAGTTTCTGTCCTTTGCAAGTAGTTTGTTAAGCATAGAAAAACTTCTTTCCACAGAAGCAGTTGTTGGCTGGCACCAAAGAGGCACCTTAGTGTTTGTAGATTGTAAATTTATCTTTCTTACATCAATCCAAGACAAAAAACTAGAAAAATTATGCAAAAATGCACGAAAACCAAAATGTAACCTAAAAGACAAAAAGTAACTTTTTGTAACCTTATGACTTTTTAAATACTGACCCTGCAGCGGTGAAATTTTGGTTAAACGCTTTTTATGTTAATTGGAGCTAGCAAAAAAAAGTAACTTTTGTAACCAAAAATCGCCCTACTCATATCGTGGACTATCAAAATAGTCAGATGGCAACAACATTACACTGCAAATTTTTTCAAAATCGCTAATGGAGATAAAAGAAAATAATTAATCAATAATGCAAACGCAAAACCGCAAGTATGTATGCATAACTGCAAACAGTGAATATTGTTTCGACCTTTCAGGTCTCATCAGTGCTGTTGGTGAATTTTCCAATGCTGAAGAGCTTAATCTTGAAAATTTAATTTTACACATAGGCCTATTTATTTTCTGCAGGGACTGTGAATACCGCATAACTTTATTGTTTTCTTACTCTTACCATCTCAGCAAACTGGAGGCTATTCGTTTGCGATTTACTATGTAGTCGTCGAATGAGACTGACTTAGTTATTTGAGTATTGTCATATAATATATTACAGTTGAAACAGAAATGAACAAATAGGCCTACAGAACTTCACTTCATGACAGATAAATTGTTGATTATACCGGTATACATAATGCATGACAACGGTATAGAAGGTTAAGCCTTATTGAAGTTTGGCTGATTTTTTATTTGTTCTTCATGAAATATTCAGTAAAAGTGTACCAAGTTTGTGCATTGCGGTAGTTTCTGGCTTAGGCATAACTTGTACAAGCGTTCACAACAATCTCTGTACGAGTGAAATGTCAGAAAAGAAAAGAAAGGTTTTATTGAAGTTGGAACCTCTGCTACAAGAAGGTACTGTAAGTTTGCTAATTAGTAAATAGATCTTTACATAAGTTGAAGTCATTTTATTGCGTAAAACCTACAGTATACAATCCGTACTTTTGAAACAGGTACTGGTTAACAGGTATAGCCTATAACTAACCGTTTCTACCAATTGAATTAAGTAATGCATGGAGACTTTAAACGTTTGAGGAAATCTAGGTTGTAACGACAAGGAATTATTAAATTTGAGTGTGACCCTAAACAAATTACTTTCGCGAGTTTGCAAAAAATTTTGAAAAAATGTCACTTTTCTAGGCAATCGGCTTGTACCTACACCAGTGGACAGTGTGGCAGCCGAGGATTGTTTTGGTTGACAAAGCTGGTTTTACAATACAGAGTTTGTCGGAGCTCTCGTTTTTCACTCATATTGGCATCAAAACAGCAACAATTTTCCCGCTGACGTTGATTCTATGCCATAGTGTGTCCAGTTGTCCATAAATCGAAATTTTGAACTGGTCGAAGTTTTGTTGTAGTTTTTGTGTTAGAATGCGTGTCCATTGCCGAAATATTGAATTACTGTACGTTATGCCGTGCAATAATTTAGCTGTAGTTAACAAATGCAATGGCAACGTATATTATAACAATTGCAAATATTTGTTGCCAGTTCGTGAGTATCTTCCTTAGTTTTGACCGGTCAGCTGATAAAAAGGTCTGAGAACCTCTCGGTTAGACCAACCTTTTTCCTAAGTTTTCTTCTGCAACACCTTTTTTCAATATCAGAGTTGAGTCGTATGCAGTGGTGTAGCGGGGAATTTTGAAAGGAGGGTGTATAAGCTACAAAAGCCCTGGAAAGAGTCTGTGGCATCGTACGTACCACAAGCACAAAAATAATCGCGATTAGTTGGGTTATATATGAATCGGAATCTGCAAGAATGAAGGCTCCGGAGCTCCACGAGTATACTCACTACCAACGACGTCCTGTTGACTATCTATTTGGTTTCATAGCAACGTACCAAAACGCCAAAAGTCTGACACATATCAGTCACTAAGCATATTTTTTCTTTTTTTACTGAAAGATAAAGTCTAAAGGTAGGGTATTTATTTATTTATTTTATTTTAGTCGCATATTTATCCTCCAATCACGAGAAAGCGATCAAAGCGTTATAACGAGTTCGCTGAGGAGTTACCGGCCACCTCTGTCTCACACACTAAGATGGGAGAATCTTGTGTGACCTTCCCAACGGCACAATTAGTAAACTTGCCGGCTTGTTCTCCACGCTCTCCCTTTAATGCTGAACGTCAAACAGGGAAGCTGTGGAATGTGGATACCAATTTTAAAGTCATTGGTTTGACCCGGCTCGGAATCAAACCCGAGTCTACAGCTCCAGAGGCAGACGCTCTTACCTCTCGGCCATCTGTGCTGTTAAATGTCCCCCACCTTCTTAAACCTCCTTAAATATGCTACTGGGCGTATGTATGTTTTTACTTTCCTTCCAGTTAGAAAAAATAACACTCATTTGATGTTTCGACAGACTTGGAATGGGAAAACAGAATGAAGAAAAATGAAGCTGACACTACCACTAAGGGAGTGATGTAAGTTATGGGTATTGGCATTGTGAATTAATTTAATGCTGGGTACCACAATAAAAAAAGAAAAAAACGTGATTTGCAAGTCAGTGACTGTGTTTATGGTTTAGGACCTCATCCGCCAATCTGCAAATATTACTCATTATCCTTGTCCGGTTAGCCCAGTTGTTAGTCACGTGGTTATCGGTGCGGAAGTTTTGGGGTTTGATTCCCGGGCCGGTCAAATCGAACACAGTGTCGCCAACGGCTCGCCAGTACCACTGCGACGCTTCTTCGAAGCTGTGTTGCTTCGGCACTAAGCGGCGGAGATGGGTCTTTTGCGTAATCAGGGCTGGTGAGAGGGGGAGCAGGGGGATACAAAGTATCGGGGCCCGTCGAGGGGCCCCGCTCTCACAAAATTTTTCTTTAGGGACACACGGGAAGAAATGCTGGAGAAATTACGTTTTCGCTACGTTAGAACCTACGTCCAGTATGCGAAGTAGGGGGAAATGGGGGGAACATGTCTCCCCCAGTAAAAATAGTCGTCCCCCCAGCAAAAAAAGAAAATTTGTCCTGGGGAGGGGATGCTAAAACGTCCCCCCAGCGGTAAATACCGCAAGAAGTTAAATGTTTTTTATACGTGTTGCTTGTGGGTACGGACTGCGGCGATACTTTCCAGCATATCTTCTAACCATTATGGTTTCCTTTGCATACTAATCAAGAAGAACCTTTTCAGTGCGCCTATTACAGAACAGTTTATTTCATTAACATTACAACACGTCAGCAGTTTTTTATAAGCGTTAGTGAAAGCGCTAAGAATATGTTAAAGCAGCGGTTCCCCAACTTTTTTCATATCATATTTGAGGTTGAAAGTATAAATTAAGAAAATGCTAGCCTATACCTTCTGGGGCTCCGCCCCGAACCCCGCTGGGGTAGCTTACTGCTCTTCCTCTAAACCCCTTGCTTCATTTATAAAACAAAAACCTGCCTAAAACCAAGCGTATAACGTTTTCGAAATTCTACCGTTGATAATTTTTGTTCATCATGCTGGTGGTATGCAAACACGCAGTACGCCCTCCACCACTGTTTTAATTTGGTCATTGACCAATGACATCGCCCCAGAAGCGTATTTAGGGGGGGGCATTTGCCATGGCCCCCCCTTTTGACTTTGCCTTTTAGTAAAAAAGAACAAATGGTGCCAAGTGACTGAAATACGCCAGACTCTTGTGATGGCTTTTGTAGCCTAAGGAAGTGGGTGGGATGAGGGATATGCATTTACCTCACCAGCCTGTTTCAACTATGTTTTTGATACATACAAATTTTGCATAATTTCAAACCTCTTCGATTACAATAAGCCTTACGCCTTAGACACGCACAATTGAAAATGTGCGAACAAAATGCACCATATTTGGTGAAGTACTCAGATTCAGGGTTGAAAAATTTAAACAAAGCTTGCCTGAAAAATGTTGAAAAAGCACTAAAATAGCGATTACAGCGTGTAATATTTCAAAAATTTCCCGGGGAAGCATACCCCCGGACCCCTAAAATTTTTGTTTTTTAATCTGCTTCAATTAGCTCTGCTAAAAAAATACGTTTAACAAAATGGTGAAATTATGCTCCCCCCTCCTTTTAAGATTTCTGGGTAAGCCCCTGCGTGTCACCCCATGAACAATAAATACCATTTTCGCAACATTAGTCTTGTTATTTGGGTTCAGAATTCAGGCAAAATTGTAGACAAAAACATCCCCCCAGTAAAAATTTTCTACTTCGCACGCTGCCTACGTCTGCGCGATGTCAAGACCTTTTCTTTTTTAGAGAGTCAAATTTTGGTACCGAGGGGGCCTGCATCATATCTCTGCCCCGGGGCCCGGATTTTCTCTCGACGGCTCTGTGCGTAATAACGCGAGTGCAATAACGATTTGATTTTGATTTTTGATCCTTGCATGAGTGTCTGTATGATTCATTGAGTGCCGAGTGGTGACTGCAAGTAGGCCTTCATTACCTGAGGAACTTGCTATTTCTGTTTAAAATAGAAGTAAAAATTTAATGAAGTGCTATGTGTGACAGGAAAAAAGATTAAAAGTTCACTTTAGATGACAAATTTAGGTGTACTACTTTGGAAAATAAATTTAGGTTATGGTTTCTATTTCAGCTTGCCATTTGCTACATTCATAATGCCTATAGGCGTAAAAGCAAAAAAACATGACTATCTATTTATTGATGCGCTTTTTCAGACAGATTGCCTCCTTTGGCGCAGAAGACAAATAGCTCAGTGCATTTTACACTGAGTCCTGTGCCACATAGCAACAAAAAGAGTGAAGATCAAAAGCAATACCATTGTAAATTGCCACAGGTTACGTCAATATTTCCGCCAGCAAAATCATCTATTTCCAAGGACGTGATGAAAAAGAATAATCGTTTGCGAAGAATTCAAAAATATTACTGCAATCTTCAACATATCGCTAAAGATGAAGAATCGTGGGAAAAATTCTTACGAACTGAACACAAAGTTCCAGATCTGTCGCAAAAAGAAAACTAAACTTACGTTTACATTATATGTGTTTTTGTAAACAAAAATTTAAAAAATTCAAAAGATGAAAAATCAAATTTTCGTTATACCCGCAGTAGTGTTCTGAAGCGTGTGACGAGGCCCATCTCTGCTGCTTACAAACTCTGCTCACGAAATAATTTCTTTCTTAGCATAAAATATAATATTGTACATTGATCACAATTATAATGCAATCCTAATAATTCTGTCAACCAATGTATATTCTCATTGTGTAGTAAACTCGAAAGAGCGAGTTTTTTCAATTTTGGCGCAGCTGGTTATAGCAATACTACAAAATTATTCATGATTTCCACGTTAATATTCACAAAATAAGAATTTATTTTGTCGATGCAACGACAAAATTAAACAGAAATACCAACCAAGGTTTAAATTAGCAAATAGTTTTCACCTATCGCGGTTATCGCTATCGGTAACAACTGAGCCAGCAGTTTCAAAAAATCAAGTCTTCATTATACTCGCGGTGTTACGCCAAAGCGTGTAGCAAATGGCGGGATAATCTCCGCGGCCTTGGGCCTGGACAACACAGCTCCGTGGAAACGCAGCGGCGATGACGAGCAGTTGGAGAAGCTGTACCCGATTTGACCAATCAGGTAATCGAACCCGAGACTTCTCGCACTGATAGCAATGCGCGTAACCATTGAGCTAACTGGCCGGCCACCTATGCTGAGTAATTTTGAAAAACATGCTGAAGATTTACTGCAGCAAGAGCTAACTTTTCCAGAGCGACTTGATCAACTGCGATCGTTCAGTTCTGGCCGAGCAGACCGCTTAGATGCCCAAGTGGATGGAGTGTCTGCCTTTGGAGGGTAGGGATTTGATTCCGAGTCGGGTCAAACTAGTGATTTCAAATTTAGTATTCACAGCCTCCCAGCTTACGCTATATATTAAGGGACAGTGTTAAGAACAAGCCGGCAAGTTGTGTCATGGGGAAAGGCACTCGGCGAAATTCCCTCACTTAGAGAGGTCGTATTAAGGTACGTTTACCGATACGCGACGAGCGGCACGCGACAAACATTTTTTGCACCTTGTTTGTTTTCTACTGTTCACCGATCACGCGAAAACCTGCAAAATCCTTTTACATTTGCTCACATTATAATTTTAGTCGCGTTATCGCGTGTCGCGTATCGGTAAACGCGCCTTAAGGCTTAATCCCCAAAATTATATTTTTAAATTATTCCGTTTTTCCTTCTTACTTAAATGAAAATATTAATGCTGCCTAATCGAGTTCGTTTATGACCAAATAAATTCGACAGACAGTCGTATTCAATTGCGTGGGAGTTTTTAAGCTTTTCAGTTAAATTCTAAAGCATGTTTTGATTGTTGATAAAATATGTCAAAAATGGACCTGTTGCAAACTGGGTTTTGATCAATTTCACAAAATCCACAGATCAAACTACGCTCATTTTTAAGCTAAAGTTAAGGAATGTTTTTGCTGTAAGTCCTTTCTTCTGCTTCTTGCATTTTTACATGATTTTTTTATAAAAAAAAACTGATGAACTTCAACAAAACAAACTTTCCAGGGCAAAAAGTTGTCTATCGTCCTAATATAGAACAAATACTGCCCACATGGTTAATCACAAATTTAATGATGTCAAAGCTCATAGCACGCAGAATCATATACAAAATATAAAAAACAGCACTTGTGGTGAAATCATAATAAATAGTGTAGATATAATAATCAAAGAAAATCAAATACTTATTATATAGCGGTGTCTGCGCCAACCTCCTGGTATGTTCATAAAAATAAACGCAAAAATGGTGGAATGAAAACGATGATGCAAACAGTCATTATGAGGTGTTTAAATTGGCAAAGAATTTACTTACGTGCACAAAACATACGTTGAATTAAAAGGTTGTGCAAACCCAGAACAAACAAACATGTTTGAAAGACAAAAAGTCCAAAACTTCAGCAAAAATTTTAGTTGACGTTTGAAGGTATAGCTTATTCTATCATCTGTTAAGTTTCCTGTAATAACGCGTATTTTGGCCTATGTATTGCAATGGAATTAGTCAAAAAGATAGTGATTATAAGCTTTAAAATTGAAAAAGTTTTCATGATCAAAAGTTGCCAACACGGTAAATTGAAGTTGACTGCCAGAAAAGCGGAGTGGAAGTTACAAACTAAATCCATATGGGTGAAATTGCTGGTAAAAATATCAACTTTGCAAAATAGAAAAAACTCTGTCGTTAAAAAAGCTTTGCCAAAACTGCATCACCTAACCGAAATGTCAGTGACAATCAAAGTAGACCCATGGTAGCTCGATATTAGCGTTCGTACAACATAACTGAAGAGAAGCTGATTTATCTGCTCATCTGAAAACTGCATGCTGGACTTGTTTTCGATCTTTACAAGCCATTATCACTTGACGACAAATAAAGCAAACACTCCGGAAGTAAGTAACTGTAAAAGTAAAAGATGAAGTTATAAAACTGATATAGACTTTTACGGTCAAACGTTAAGTTTTCTCAGGGAAAAGAGGTTGAGATCATTGAACAAAGTTTTTGAATGAGTTGGTCATTGATCAATTTTAATCGGACCCAGAACCGAGCTTACAGATAAACCACGACTTTTTTCAGCGCCAAGTCGCTGACTGTTTTTATCCGAATAGCGAGAACTCATTCGTTGCTGTGGGCCCAGCCCGCATTACCAAAACATTGAAAAACTTGGCAAAAAAATTGAATTTAGCGGCATGGCTCACTTTCTATCGTGGCGAAAAAATTATAATTGTTTTACGTATAATTTCTTGACATATCAGCATTTTACAAACTATATCGGCCAAGTCCAACTTTAAGTGGCTGTGTAGTAACTATTCTGTAGCCAGTTATTCGCGCTGTATATTTGACTGTTCCAACCTCAAACCTTAATGAAGATACAACAAATTAACGGATCAGACTATTTGGGCCTCAGGTTCACCAATCAACCGAAATATGTATCGGATACGACCGCCAATAAGTTATTGCACGAAGTACCCGAAGTCAAACGATCAGTAAAGTTTAAAATGCAATAAACATGGCACAAAAACAGCTTAACAAGGAAAAATAAAACCGCAAAAATTCACAAAACTTGACGTTCGACAACATAGATTTAGCTGACGTCATCAGAAGTGTAAGCAAGACGGTAAAAAATTATGATAGCAGCCGAATCTTTGTTGTCGAAACGTCCAGTTTTCAGATTTGTTGTGGTTTCGTTTTTCTTCGGTAATCAGTAAAGTGTGACACTGAGTTTGTTCGAGTTATTTACTTTACGAACCTGGATGCGATGCACATTGAGGATAAAGATAATTGCTGGTTCCATTTGTTCTCGTGCAAGCTTTAGAAGCTTTGCACAGCAGAGATCCTAAATCTTCGGAGAAGAACATGTTGATGCGTTCGTCTTCCTCAGCAGTTCGTTTCAAGCGATTCAATTGAGTTGATATTGAATCTGAATTAAAATACACCATATAATAACAAAATCAAATCAAATCGGGCAGTTAGCTGGGTCGTTAAACACACCGCTACTGGTGAGGGAGGTCCGGGGTTCGAATCTCAAGTCGGTCAAATTGGATACGGTTTCGCCAACGGCTCGCCACCGCTGCGACGTTTCTTTGGAATTGTGATGCCCAGGCGCTAAGCTGCGGAAATGCCCCCCCTTTCCACTCATTGGATGCTTCGGCGCTACAACGCGAATATAGGCTAACAATGAGGATTTGATTTGCTTAAATTAGCAATTGCGTTATCATTCACCAGTTCTTTTCCGAAGGGTTAAATCAAAATCACAGGTTTCGGGTCTATATCAATGGTGAAGGTGAGGATAGTATAAATTTTAATATTTTAATAACGCATAAATGAATATCAATTTTCTGACTGCTACAAAAATTAAGAAAGATCTGCAAGTTGGCTTAACTCGCTTGGGAAGTAACTTTGACTTCGCATTCGTCTTAGGTGGCAAAAACTATGTAATGGCGTCGTCGCATGTTTTTAGAAAAAAAACAGAACTATCCATCCCAATATGTGGACGACGCAAACTGCTGTCGTCATGAACTGGAAGGTAATTCGATATTTCACAGATTTTATCTCCGTGGTAGCTTTAAATGTTGGATTATCTTTGACAACTTTTATTTTTTAACGATGTATTATAAACCGAACTACCATGAACAATAACTCACTTGCATTGCAGCATACTACAACAACAGAAACAACCAAGATGATTGTAAATCGAGACATTTTGATTTCGTTTTTTCACAGTTAAACAATTTTTATCAATAAAGTATCTGAAATAGAAATTGAACAATCACGCTGTTGCAATGGAACAAACGTCAACACCACATGAAACAATATTTGACAACACCATTGTGCTTCACGTAGATACGCTTGTTTTGTTTTTCATACAATATAAGCTTAGACTATTTTGCTAAGTCATCTCAGAATAGCAGTTTTATCATATTCATGCAAATCAGATTCACTCGTGAACTAGTATGAACAGGTTGAAGTGCAGCGAAAAAAGATCAACCACTTAACCAGCAAATGCTCTTTAAAATTCAAAATTTTTTGTTATGACCCAATTGCATGTAAACGGGATCGTAAGTTCTCAACATCCTGAGAATTAATCTGCACCTTAGTGATGGATGACTGCCTGGCTACGTGTTTTTATAGCCTCGACAATCGTTGACAGGAAACGACCTTTTCATCTCGAGCAAATTTCGGTGAGCCCCATGACGTATAATGATAATTGCGTTTGTTTCGTACGCTTTTTCGTAGAATCTTTTTTGATCGAATTAAGATATGAGCACGTTGAGCGTTCACGTGTTAAAGCTTTGTTTCCGGGTCGTCTGTGCAATAAATGGAAAACACCAAATACTTTATACTGCCCTTAATGCTTGCGGTGCATGATTGAAATTACATTTCATGTAACTTCATCTAGTAGTCTAAGCCTACACAGATTTGTAGGAAGTGCAATACATGACGAACTGATCACTTGCATAATTATAAAGCCAAATAAATTGCTGGTTCAAATGCTAAAAAATGATTCGCGATAAAATCACTTTCGCTCTTACTGTTTCACACTGCTTCTGCATTAAATTTTCAGAGGTTTTTTGTTTGAACTCGCATAATCATCTTAAGTCATTAAAATCTCTAGTTTAATGCATTTATTTATCATAATTATAAAGAGGATATGCAAATCAACCTTCCGGTTAGTTCAGTTGTTAAGCATATTGCTATCGGTGCGGAAGGTCTTGGTTCGATTCCCGGGCGGGTCAAATCGGACAGTGTCGTCAAGGGCTTATCACCGCTGCGACGTTTCTTCGGAGCTGTGATGCCCAGGCGCTAAGCCGCATCGATGGTCCCGGCGCTCGTTACACGCTTCGACCTAACAACTCGAGTATAATGAAGACTTGATTTTGATTGAAGTTGATAACAAAATGCCTGGGGATGATTACGAAACCCTAATGGCTTTTACATGATGACAATGATTGAGTAGCAGCTATTGCGAATTAAGTAAAAACGTTTGTAAAAGGTCGTTGAGTTTTAGGTGATTACTGGAAAATGTCTTTCGATTCACGACAATGGTGTAATACATGTCAATTTTATCATTCCGCTTGCAAAACTTTTGACAATTATGCCAAAAATAGAAATCAAATTGCTGCTACTAAAAAGTATCATCATTAATAAGCATAAAATATCAAGCGAAGAAGACTTGTAGTTAAACCAGTATTTTTTAAGCCGTTGTGAGTAAAAAATTGGGGTTAAAAGTAGGCTAATAAAGATTTTTTTTGAAATTTGAAATAATCTTGCCTCAAAAATGATTGTATTGACATAATCGGTAAGTTTTACGCTGAAAAAAAACAAAAACATAAAAGTAAAAAGCATTTTTAAATGTTATATTCCAGCTCAAAAATAATTAGTTTGCAATGCAAAAAATTATTTAAAATCATTAAAGTTTTTTCAATTCAAAAAATGGCAAATTCTTCAAAATATCATGTGCGTATGAATATTGCTGTTTTACAAATATGCTAACTCATCATCGCATACGTGAGATAGCCTCATGATTCACCCATCGTTTCAACTTATTTTTCAGGAAAGTTTTTTTGACAGTGTTGAATACCGTAACGTAATTGACGTTTCATAACACTATACGAACTGAGCAAAAGGAAACAGCTAATCGGAAGTCGTTAAATTTTCAAAAATAAAATTATTAAGACCAGAATATTTTACTGGCCAATTAATTTTTGGCAACACTTTAAACACGTTACCATAATTAGTGACATAACTGCTTTAATTACTGAATAAAACATGCAACTTATGCTTACGTTTGTTAATGATTATACCGACGTCAACATCTATTGTAAGTCTATGGAATTCATAATCTTCCTTCATGCAATACTCCCAACGCCAATCCCCTTGTGTGGACGTTGCAAGTTTGTGATGACTGAGCGTATAATTTTCGATCATTAATAAAATATGTCCTCTTGTTTCAAGAAAAATTAAGATGACGAGCCACCGTTTAATTTTCATTTTGTTGGTAAAGTTGGGCTTCGACGCAGGCTATTTTGGATGTTAATTTAAGGCAAGTTTCTGGCGTTTTTTTAATACTGACAGCCAAGAATGCGAAAATACGTAAATATGAAAGCATGATTGAAAGTCGAGCCTTTTTTGCCCCAGCAAAATTAAGAGCAAAAATTTGAGGAAAACGTTGAAAGTTTTTGCGCCCTGGTTTTGCTGCAGCAGCTTCTTTATGTGTCGATGGCGATGATAAAGTTCCAACGATAAATTGATAGACTCATGCGCTATGATTTTATTTTATAATGTCGCTGAAATAAACAGAATAAAACCACATAATGTTGGTTGCGATTATTTTCTCTTTGGAAAGTTTTATATTTTGTAGTTGCTGCCAGGGCTTTCATCAACATTTTTAAAATTTAGACGACTGAGTTATAAGTTGTAATCTTTTTTGGTGCTGCGGCATGTTTGGGGTCGACACACCAGTGGAAACTACGTGATCAATAGTATTCCAGAACGGTACCCTTCGTTTCACTCTCGGACGTCTAATATTGTGGCCATTTTTTTACCTGGTCTAAGAAGTCAAGGTAAAGATCAGGATAATTCAGCCATCATATGTGGCATATCATCACATCATATGACAACACAACCGTACAGAAGACTTTATCAGCACGGCATTAGTAACGCAAGTGTGAAAATATCCCAAACTATATCAGCATAGTTTAAACATATTGTTAGCATAGCATTAGTGATTGTATAGACTAACTGATATGATTAAAAAACATTGCGGTTTCACAAAGCATCGCCAAAACTTAGCTTTGCTCTTAAAAACGTATGAAGTCAAAGCTCGCAGGGGAACTGAAGTGCAAACATATTTTTTTCTCTAAAGGTATTAAAAAACACGACGAATTCAAAAATGACATTAAAAGTTTTTAAATGCTTTTAGTTAATGAAAAATCGGCGTTTAAAATTTAATATGATTTCTCATAGGTGTTCGTTTTACGCATTGATGCGTGAAAAAGTTACAACTGCAGTGTTCGTCAACCGAAATCTCTTTGTCTGATCAAAGGTCGAACATCGCGGCTGTATTTTTTTCACGCATCAATGCGTAATACGTACACTTATAAGAAATCGTATTAAATTTTAAACGCCGATTTTTCCTTAACTAAAAGCATTCAAAAACTTTTAATGTCATTTTTGAATTTGTCGTGTTTTGTAATACCTTTAGTAAAAAAGTATTTTTGTACTTCAGTTCCCCTTTAAAGACGTTAAACTTTGCACCTTATGTGCGCGAACAAAATTTTGCATTGTGCAGATAACCCGTATCATTTGCCGAATTATCATTACGTTATCAGCGATAGACGTAAGGATTAGTTACGTTGAATAAACTCCCTTCTACCGCGACGTGGTAATTTTTTACCACGTCAACTACGCAAATGTTACGCAAAAACACATTGTTTACGTTTCGTGCGCGCAAAAGCAAGACTCTCGCGCATAAATATTTATTTAGAAGTACCGGTAATTATTTTAGACCAGTTGCCAGTGGTTCGAGCATAATCGCTCTAATTACCGTCAAAGACTGAGTTCGACACTCGGTCAAGTCTTGCTAAAGGCTCAAAAATGGTTACAATGCCTCCCACCCTGTATTTCCTGGCATCAAAGGCAGTGTGAAAAATAAAATAATGCAGTTTATTCAAAATTAATTTAAACCTCTCGAACGTTTTTTTGCAAAATTTGCCGGCAAAACGCATTTATTACATATAGTTTTTATCTTTCTAAAAAAAAGAAGAGGCAGGTTTATTTTTTTTGAGGAAAACACATTTTAAGAATACCGATACTGTATAAATATAAAACTGCTGTTAAAATGTTTTTGTGTTTGTGGTAAATAAATCTAGGTCTTTCAAAGCAAATGGTGACATACAGATTCAGACTTCAAGACCAGACCTTTTTACAAACACATAGTGCTACAGCACACACAATCTTAGAAAAAATATGAATTATTCTACCGGTACAGTACTTACATCGTCACTTAGTTTTTGAAATGTACACTTTTGGTTAACAAAAGTGTTTGAATTGAAATATTGCAGTGTATTGCTTTGGAGACAGTTTAATTATTATTTTAGTGAACTTTTATTCTTGTAAAAAAAACAAATGATTCGGTTTCTTTCATTTTTAGAAGAGGAAAAGTAGAAACCGATCAGATGGCTGTGTGGATCGAGCTTTCTCCTCATGAAGCGGTAGACTCGGGATTTGATCTTGAGTGGTATCAAACCACAATCTCAAAAAGTGGTATTTACAATTTTCCTGCTTGAAGTTCGCATTAAAGGGACAGTGTGGGAATCAAGGGAAAGTTGGCTTGTAGTACCGTAATGAGACAGGCACTGAGCAGGACTCTCCCATTTTATAGTGGTAGACAGAAGACCGGCAACCCGTAAAGAATAAGAAACTGCATGCACCGTGCCGTACGTGACTCACCATCGCTGCGGCGTTCTACGTTCGCAATTGGTTAGGCAACGACTTGGTGCTAACTTCCAAAGATTGGCATATGTTAGAAAAATATACATATTATTCGTCATTAACTTTGTTTTTACTTGACAAAAGTGCTTTAAATACGGTCAAATGCGCATAAATATGATTCTTTCTATAGCGATGAAATATGGAGGAACAGCAAAAAACAGATAAATTTTATCCAGACATAGCCTACGTTATGGTATGTTTCTGCTTTTAGGATTGAAGCTGCTGTCTTTTTATATGCATACACATACATATACATACTTACATAGGCGGGCACAGCTAACGCAAAAATTAGCTCCGCTAACAGCTAGTCCGATAATCAAAAACATTAGCTTCGCTAACGCTAATCCGACAACACCAATTTTTCGTTAGCGGAAGCTAACGCTAATCCGCTAATTAATGAAAAGATTATAATTTGAGACAGAAACAACGAAAAATCAACACGAAAAATCAACTTTGTAACTTGTAGCAATCATTTTAATATCGCGTTTTTCAGTTGATCAGCCAAATCTAAACAATATCGTATCAACGCAGTTTACAGAAGTTTATTTATTAGTACGATATATCATCAAGTTTTTGGTCACACGCTGAAAGAACTCACAGCAATGAGACAAACTAGGCATTGAAATTAGCACAGTACTGATAAAATGCAAAAAAAATGTACGCAATGCAACGTTGATAAACCGGCAGCTGAGAGGGGTTAGCATACCTTTTCTAGGTGCCAATAACCAAGCGTGTTGCGATCTACTACGTCAAAAACCATCGGCAAAAAGTGATTTCAGTCGGGTCAGATTGGATGCGTTGGCCGTAATAATGGGGGCCCAAAGACCCCCAAAAAACGCTAGTATACCTTTTCTAGGTATCACATGAAACCTAGAGGAAAGGAAAGCTTGCATTGACCACTTGACCAGATCACGAAATGGCATGTGACAAAAATTTTTTCGACTGCTTTACCCCCGACAGAAGCCCCCAAAGTTTGAATTATGACGTCATTTTTGCTGTGAAGTCTTAACTCGAACTTTGAGGACTTTTGCCGGGGGTAAAGCAGCCGAAAAGATTTCTGTCGCATAGGCCTACCATTTCGTAATCAGTGCAATATAAGCTTTCGTTTATACTAAGTTTCATGCGATTCTTAGTCAAGAATTTTTCGCTATGACGTCATAATTCAAAGTTTGGGGGCCTCTGCCGGGGGTAAAGCAGCCGAAAAAACTTTTGTCACATACCATTTCGTAATCAGTGCAATGTAAGCTTTCGTTTACAATAAGTTTCATGTGATGCCTAAAAAAGGTACGCTAGCATACTTTTGTGACGTCATCACTCGCACTTTGGGGTCTTCTGCCGGTGGTAAAGCAGTCGAAAAAAATTTTGTCACATACCATTTCGTGATCTGGTCGATGTAAGCTTTAGTTTCCTTTAGTTTTCATGTGGTGCCTAGAAAAGGTACAGGTATGCTAGCGGTTTTTTGGGCCCCCATTATGGCCAAAGGCATACGATCTGACCCAGCAGAAATCACTTTTCGCCGATGATTTTTCGCCTGATGATTTTAGTACTCACTACTCAGTCGCAATATGCTTGGTTATTGGTACCTAGAAAAAGTATGCTAACCCCTCTCAGCTTCCGGTCTATAACCTCTTAGCTAGCTAGAAGAGTACCGGTAGATATTTCTCTGAGACTAGAACGGGAAAAGATGGCTACTTAAAGGCTTTTCTTTATTAAAACCGCGGAAGCAACTATTCTCATTCTAGCGCAGTGTTTCTCAACCCCGAGTCCGCAGACTCAAATGAGTCCGCGGAAGGGCGTGGATGAGTCCGCGCGCGAAACTTACAGGTACGGTAAAAAATGAATTTAGGACCACGAGGCCAATTCTGTCTGACTACGACTACGCATTCGCGAGTTTATTGTTATCAGCGTTTACGAATTAAAAGTGATATATCGGGTACTACAAAACATGGAAATAGTCTAAGGCAAGCTTGGAAATAGTCCATGGGCTAAAAAGGTTGAGAACCACTTGTTCTAGTGTATTAGCGGATTGACTGAAAAAATTAGCTTCGATAACCAGTCCGTCAACATTTTTGAACGTTAGCTGAACAGCTAATCCGCTAGTGAAAAAATTAGCTTTGCTAATTAGCGGAATAGCGGATTAGCGATTTGTGCCCACCTATGTGTATATATATAACATATACACAACTGGAGTTTGTCAAGTTTTCTTGCAAAAAGTGCTCAATGACTACAAAAGCCAGAGCTGTTACTTAATTTAATTGACTTCAAACTCACAGCATACACCAGCCACTACACTGTGTTTCACGTAAAAGAACGATCATCAGATGGGTTCTATTTGAACAAGCCACCTGATGATCGTTTTTTTGACGTGAAACGCAGTGCAGTGGCTGGTGTATGCTGTGAGTTTGAAGTAATTAAAATGTATATAATATATATAATCATTTTTTTTGGTAAAAATGGTGTTTGTTGGTGTATGCATAAAATATAGCTGTTTGATTTGATCTAATAACGTGGAGTTACATTGCATTTTTAAGCAGTCGATTTCGGTATATTGTAGCGAATAACTGATTTAAAAATGGTTTTGACGCATTTAGATTTTCACTGTTATATTTGAACTTGTAATTAATCAGCGTTTGACGTTGCCTCAGACTTTCTGTGAGTCAAACGATGGCAAGCAACAACTAATTTACTTCTTACATAGACATACTGTATTGACAAAATCATGCATTTCTCAGTAAAACTTTATCACCATAACAGCTTGTAAATGACGTTAGTATTTTTATAGCAAAACTTTTTTGGTATTTTGATAGCACGTTCGTCCTACTATCATGAGTGAGCGATCAAAGCGCTATAACGAGCTAGCTTAGGAGTTGCCGGTTACCTGTCTACCACACCGAGATTGGGGAATCCCGCTAAGTGCCCTTCCCAACGGCACATCCAGAAATCTTGCCATCTTGCTCTCCACAACAGCTGTCCATTTAATGCTAAGCGTCAAGCAGGGAAGCAGTGAATACCAATTTTAAAGTTATTGACTTGACCCGAGTCTACAGCTCCCGAGGCAGACGCTCTTACCACACGGGCATGTGAGCTGTTTTATAACTTTACGTGTTGAACTTTGGACTAAGCAATGTTTTACTTTATACTGTGGTTGTCGATACCTACTGTGTATCTTAGTGATATCTGTTAGTTGAGTCTGGATGTAATAGCTTGTTAGTTGAGTCAGCAGAAAATATGACAAAAATAGGACAATAAAATAATGCGGTGAAATTAAAATCTAATTAGAAGTTGCTCATGGCCGATACTGATATGAATTTAATTAATAGCTCATGCATTTCATAACAATGCTCGCAATTCCTAAAAAAACTAAAGTTCTGTTATGTGTCTGTACAGGGCCGGATTAAGCTTTTCGTGGGCCTGGGGCTGTATAGTTGTTAGGGGTCTATTTTTCATCCTATTCGTTGAAGTAAAAACTTTTCACAGTTAAAGCAAAGCACAAATATATAAACAAAGTCTTTAATTTGCATGCACACATTGAAATGACACATTTTTTGGATTTAGACAACACAAAGATAGGATCTATTCTTTCCAAGAGTTCGTTTTCGATGCCGAGTAGAGCTAAGAAATTTAACCTTTTCTGACCCATAGAATAGACGAACGCACATGATTCTTTATTTTTTTAACGCTGAAAATGAGCGTTTGCCAGAGCAATTAGAAATTATCAGACAAAGGCACAGCCTAACGATTAGAACGCAAAGCGGCATAGCTTATTGGACATCGTTTCTACGTTGTTGCTTTTCGGTTCACTTACATCAAAATAGTCAGTCACTTTTTTGAATTATGCTACAACTTTTTTACGTTTATCTTCTGGTTCTTTTCTAGATTTTTCCTTTTCCGAACCGCTTTTATACTTTCTCACTTTTATTTTCAAATTACTCTAGCCGACATAATATGGAATCTCCTACCTTTCAAGCAACGTAGTAGAATCGACTATTGATGGTATATTGGTATCAGAGATGGGCGTAGTCACAAAAATTTGACTTCGCATCCGCTCCAAGTCAGAAGACTTCAACTCCGAATACGCTCCGAAATCCTGTTTGTCGACAAATTTTTGAATCCGAATCCGCTCCGAATCCAAAAAATGCAGCCGGAGTCCGGCTCCGCTCCGTGCCAATCTTTGACGGGTACCTTAACTGCTTGCATCAGTACCTTACCTTGGTTCAGACTAAAATCCGGATGGGCTACGAATTCGGCTTTAATTCAAAAACCCAAATCCGTATCCGGCTCCGAATCCAAAAAATGCAGCCGTACTTCGGCTCCGATCCGGCTCCGTGCGCATCTCTGATTGGTATAACTGGCCGAGCAGCCGCGAAAAAGAATTGTTGCGTCACAGTGAGCGAGTAGGGTTTTACAGTGACAGTGCAAATGGACACAAATTGAATAGTGTTGTCCATATAATAGGTGGGAGATTTCTAATAACCTACGCTTTCTTTTATCATTTCATTGACTTAAAATAGTGGTGGGCCTATTTTGGGTTGTGGGCCTGGGGCTGCAGCCCCATCAGCCCCCGCCTTAATCCGGCCCTGTGTCTGTATGTAAGCTGGGGTTAGGAACTAGTTAATCGCAACAAATCTATGATACTGACACTCTTCATTTCACATTTTTGATTCGATCTTCAGTATAGGCCTGTACACTAGATTTAAAAATTCAATAAGATAAAATGTCCTTCCTAGTTTCAAAAGGGTAGGATATTGTACTTGCAAAGGATATTTGAAGCCATTTTTTAACTCGCTTTAGTTTCAAAGACAAGGCAGTTTTTTGCCAAAAATGAATGGAATTTTTTATCAAATGAAAATCAACTCGTCATTATACTCGCGGTAATTGCGGCGAAGCGTGTACTCAATGGCCCATCTCCCCAGTTCAGCGCCTGGGCATTGAGTGGGCAACACAACTCTCTGTAAACACCGCATCTTTGGCAATCCGTTGGGAACACAGTGTCCGATTTTGCCCGCTCGATAATCGAACCCAAACCTCGCGTACCGATAGAGATGTTTTTAACCTCTGCGGCAACCGGTGCATGCCATATACGGATGCAATATTGATGTCACAATCTTGCCTATACTTGCAACTCTGCAAGGTATATAAAGTCTACAACAGCGAATTAGTATTTGATGCTACAAATTAAACATCACTTAAAAACTTACAAACAACAAATTAAATGAAAACGAACCGAATTATTGGTGCCGAATCGCGTATGGTAAAACACAAATTAGTTTTCTTCGTAGAAGGAGAACAACATTAAAAACAAGAGGTAAGCCTACTGCTTTGCAGTTTTTGCGCATCTGAAACTACCGAAGTACTAGTGCAAAAAAATAAACCCCAACAATTAAGAAGTGAGCACGAACCCTCTCAACTCTTCTGGATCCATGTCTTACTCAGGCATAGGCGTAGCCAGGGGGGCCATGGCCTTCCCAATCCATCCTAAACAAAAACAAGGATTTTAGCAGAGCCGGCGCCAAGAAGGACCAGGGGGTCTGATCCCCCAATCGACATGCTTGGCCCCCCAATCAAAAAGCTTACTCTTTTGAAAACAGCGGCTTTTTTGCTTAATATCAAACTTTGAACCCCCTGATGAACGCTTGGCCCCCTAAAGCGACTGCTCTGCTGCCGGCTCTGGATCTTGGTAATTAGGTTGTATACTTGCCATTGCGTGTTGCTTTCTTGTTTGAATTTTAATAAGTGGGCTTACATCGGAGAAATACAATACAACTTTGCTTTTTGCGTTGGCCAGAATTATGATCGCGCTGCCGCAATGGCCAGCGAACAGTAAGGCGTCACTTCAATTGTTATAAACACTAGTTCTCAAACTTTTTTAACATTTCGACTTGGCGGTCCCCAAAGATTTTTTTCTATCACTTACGATCCTTATTTTTAAGCCTAAATTTTCATGCAAAATTAAGTGAAGAGCAAAAAAAAAATAGAAAAGGTCATCACGCCCGCAGATGTCCATCTTTCCACACAAAATCAAGTGAAAAGCAAAAAACAGGTCATCACGTCCGCAGACGTCCAATCAAGCACAATTCAACGGGATGATTTATCAGAAATCCGTGATCTCTTTGCGGTTCCCCTAAAACAGCTTCGCGGACCCCACGGGGACCGCGGACCCCACGGGGATCGCGGTCCCCAGTTTTAGAACTACTGGTTTAAAACAAACCTTCTTTCGAATGTTATTTTTACTGTGCTATGCATTGCTTAACTTTGCGCGCTTATGCAGCTGTAAATGTTTCAGCAATGCAAAATGCTGAAAACGTTGCATGAAAAGTGGTTAAAATGTAGACCAATGCAAAGAAAACAGCGTGATTAAAATCCTGCATTAAAGAAAGATGTCTCTAGTCAAGAAGAAAAAAAAAAACGTCATCTTGTCGGTTTATGTGAAACCCGGTTTGTGTAACGCTATGTATCGATACTGGTGAAGCACTCAAAGTTAAGGGCAAAAACTTTCTATTAAGTTTGCCCGAAAACTGTTCAAAATGCACTAAAATGGTCTTACAGACGTGAATTTTCCAAAAATTTCCGGGGAGCATGCCCTCGGACCCTTTGGAGCCTTTTTTGTTCCTCAACTTGCTTTAAATTAATTCTGCCAAGAAAGACTACGCATGAAAAGATGTCGAAATTTGGAGCCCTTTTATTAAGAAAATTTCTGATTACGCCTCAGACATGAAAAATTTTCAAAGGGCTTATTTGCGATCTTTTCCACGTTTAGACGTCTACCGTTTTTGTATTTACAGTAGTACGCATTCAACCTAATTTAAAATTGCATCCCCACCAAAATTTTCTAGATCCACTCATGGCCTGAAGCAAGCACGCATAAATCGAAAATGTGCGAACAAAATGCATCATATTTGGTGAAAGACTCCGAATGAGGGGAAGAAAGTTTGATCAAAGTTTGTTTAAAGGCACTAAAAAGGCATATGTAAAATTTCAAAAATTTTCCAGGAGAGCATGCTCCCGGACCCCCTACAACCGTTTTTTCCTCAATTTGCTTCAAATTTGCTCTACCAGAAAAACATACGATTATACAAGATGTCACAATTTGATGCCCTTCCTTAAAAAAATTTAAGTACGCCTCTGAAGTGAAGTATTGACGCCCTATTTCGAGTCTAAACGTCTGACGTGTTTGTACCTAGTTAACACTCAATCTTATTCAAATCTGCTTCCCCCCCACCAAAATTATCTGGATCCGTTCCTGCTGTTGGGTAAAATTTGTTAAACTATAGCCCCCCCCCCAATTGAAAATTCTGGCTACGCCAATGCACTCAGGTTGTCACGATTTCTATCGTAGCATGACGGTGAGTACGCATAAGTTGTATCTGAGAAACGCCCAAACCTTCACTGGTTTCGAATTCTTTCTTCAGCACAGCATTTTATAAAATCTTCTTATATTCCTAATGTCAAACGAAAGACTAAAAACTTGATAAAAGCAGCAAAAATTAACTTGAACTCACCATGGGTGACAATATCTTCGAAAAATTAAACTTGTTCACTCTTCGGCATCCAAAATCGAATCAAACAGCTCTCGTTCAAAACCAGAAATGGAAAGTACAACAACGTAAGTAACGTGCGTAATTAAAGTAAATTACCAGAAAAAACGTAGGCTAATCTTCAGGAGAAGCGCGTGTTGTAAGATAACTAAATTGGTGCCAAAAAAAATCATGGTATAAGCAACATCGTTCGTATGATGTAGTCTCAATCGGAAAATTCGGATTCTAAACCTGAGACAGAAGTGCCAAGCACATTATAGGAACGCCGACTTGCATACATAAGTGAAAATCCCAAGCTAGCTTGTTACAGCGACTCTATCACTTTTCGTGATAGTAATACATTTATTCATTTTTCGAAAAAAAAAATACACGATTTGATAATTAAATACACTACAGTGAAATGAAACAAGAATAAAGTAATAAAAGGTGAAAGTCCTCTTGAAAAGAAGCTTCGAAAAGGCCATAGTTCTGATCCGCAGTGACGCAAATTTGGCGTGGTTGCCGAGCCTGCAGCCAGTGGTGGTCTTAGGAATGTGCGAACTGTGCGGTCGCACAGGCCCCCCCTAAAAGAGAAGACCCCCCTCAAAAAGAATCATCGTGTTCAGTATGAAAAATTTTTTTCTATTTAAACTTGAACCATATCAATAAAATTAATTTTAGTTTTTTTATTTTAAATTATTTTTAATTTAAATTATTTTTATTTTTTGTTTTTTATTTTTTTTTTATTTAAATTATAATGATTTTTTTATTTTTATTTAATTTAAATTATTTTTTGATTTTTCCTAATTTTTTATTTAATAGTTTTATTAATTTAAATTATTTTTAATTTTTTTTTTAATTATTTTTTTTTTATTTTAAATCATTTTTAGTTTAGTTTCAGAATCATATAATAAAACACTTTTTTTGTAAACTTAAACCATTTTACATCATTAGAATTAGTTTCAGTTCTTCCGAATAGGAACCACCCCCTTGCCACCTTTAAAAATAAGGTCCCCCTCAAAAAGAATTCCCTTTGAAAATAAGGCTCCCCTCAAAAAAAAAAATGAATGCGGAAACTCCAAAAAACACTTCTTTATGTTAACTTGAACCAAACCATTAAAATTGATTTTAGTTATCCCAAACTTGACCTCCCCTAAAAAAAATTTTCATTTTAACAAAACTCTTTGCATTGAAACGCAGCAAACAACTTGTCTGAACCATTTCTTTTTTTTTATTCTAATTAAAGCTGAACCACCTCGAAGTGAAACTTCTCAATTTCTGTATCTTATGATTATAATAGACTGAGTTATACCCCACTGTGTAATGGCTGAATCTTTAGCAATGATGATTAGTCAGTGTAATGTAGACTTCCTGAAAGTTAACAGAACGTATCTTGCGGGTTTACTCTGCATTTTGAGATAATAGCTTTGATGCTCGATTAAGGTAACATGACATTTTATAAGGCATGGTTAATTTTGGTTCCTTCCTTACGGAATTGGACTTTTGAAACCTTTGCTGTTGGTAACTAAAATGCCTCTACGCTGCATAATTATTGTCGCATGATTAAAATCACGTAGGCTATGTTCACTGTTCCCTCTAAGGTGAGAAATTTGAGAAAAGTGAGAAATTTTGGACACAATTTTTTGATTTTTCTTTTAGCTTGCCAACTGGGCTTGTGATTTAGTCGAATTTGAATCAAAGTGTTCAATGCTTTGATGCAGAATAAACATTTCATAAACTTGGAGGCATAAATTTGATCACTCGTCCTTTAACCCCCCCAAAAACTTTGGGCAAAATTTTTCTTAAAATTTCTATTTGGGCAAATTCGCACTTGCTAAAAACTTAGAGGGAACAGTGGCTATGTTGTTTATATCAGGTCATATTGGTGTTAAGCTTTTCTTGGTCGTTGGGCTCTAGTAATATTGTGCAGTTTGAGATTGTTAAGAAGTTTTTTTCTTATTAAGATTGTCTGAAATAATCAGTACATATACCTCATAATAGATGCGAAAACTCTTTCCAAGATTCTCGCGAGACTTTGAAGTTTACAGTATTTTGGTTTGCTACACATTGTACTACATGTGTATCAAACTTACATAGAGTGGTTTAAATTACTGAAAAGAAATTAGCACAGTGGCAGCCACATCAATGTACAGTAATTAGTGTAACTGTTTTGATTGGAAGTTGCAGTTTGTAGCTGGGCCGGAACCAAGGGGGGCCTGGCCCCCCCAAATCGACATGCCTGGCTCCTCCAATTAACATGCTTATTTTGAAGACAGCGGCTGTTGTGCTTAATTTAAAACTTTGCCCCCCCTCCGGATAAACGCTTGGCTCTCCTTAGTCGACTGCTCTGGCGCCGGCTCTGGTTTGTAGAAATAATACATTGTTTTAATGTTTCATTTTGACTTTGTGACTAGAAGAGTTGTGATGAGAAATTTCTTGTTTCAAATGTATATAGATGTTACTTGGAAACTAAAGTTGTAGAGATTAAATTTTAATTTTATTAATTCAAAACCACTGATTATGATGTATTCAAAAGCTCAGAAAAGAAAATCATGGAAGTAACCATCAGAGCTGACTCTTTACTGCTTCACCAGAACTAAGCATCATTTTGCGAATTATGTAAGCAATAGCTCATTATATTTTTGAAGTGTATATTAGGTGCAGCGACCATGCTTTTTCTTTTAGTTTTTAAATTCATTGTAGGGTTGTATATTGCATGCTTTAACGGTTAACGTTTTGTCGCTGTTACCTTTTTTTCGGCCGAATGTCGTGAAATGCGTTGTTTCTATGTACTTTGATGGTTGTTGAATAAAACACTACTACTACTACTGTATATATTCGGTTTTGTTATCATGTTATTTTGTTATTATTTTGTTATTTTGTTAGGATCTTGTTATTTTGAAGTAGTAAACTTTTCTTATTTTTCACTTAATGCGAATAGTCCAAAATATGAGAACAAAATGGTTTTATCTTGTGCATAAAGATGATGAAAAGTTAATTGGAAGTGGTGCGATATTTCACAAACCACACTACGTAGCAACCTTGAATTGAAGTGTTGTTTAAATATTAACAGATTACTTTTTGTTTTGAAAGAAAAGACATTTTTAAATTAGAATAGTAACAATTCTTACTGTATAAAAAAAAAAGCAGCTATTAAAGGAAAGTGGAAAGAAGGATGAAACAGATGAAGTAATCTTACAGACACAGTACAGTTTCAGAAATATCATAGCAGTTCCGCACATATTTCAGTAGAAAGAAAACTGATTAACTGGAAGCTTTTTGCCTGAACTTCGCACACTCAGTTGCTAATCCTTACAGGTATGCATCAGCAATGTGCTTGATTACAGGTAAATTTATTGCTACGTACATTTTGTTTATTATCGTTATGAATTGCCACTAAGTGCAAAGAGAATTGCAAGCTGTCACTAGCAGGTGCAGCAATATTGCATAAAAGTTGATGTTAAAATTAATCATTGCGAGTATACCAAAACTGATTTACCGTTAATATAGCCTACTAGTTCGTGGTTTACTCAAGCTATCAATATTGTATATATACAGTAGATTAAGCAAATCATTCCATGTCTCTAAGTTTTCTTAAGTTCTGGGAGATTTTTAGTGAACCCTAGCTTTGTTATAGTCTACCAATTACTGGCAGTAAATGATTTTTCTACATTACATGCATTAAATGAGCTTGCTTGATCGGCGCTTTTCAAGTAACTTCATATCAAATGCCTATTATAATGTGCTTTAGTACACACTACAGCGTTTTGGAATTTGGATCCCAAAAGGCCCCCCGTATAATTGTTGCACAGGCCCCCCCTTCGTCTAAGACCACCGCTGCCTGCAGCCTCTCTCTTAATAATTGATTGAAAGGGTAAAGCAGCTACTTAGCTAAATGAAATACACTAGTAAAACCAGTCTACATTATGAATAAAATCGAATGTTAATACAGATCATTTAAACGAGCACACGTCATTACAAACCAGAAATTTTTAAGCAAAATTAAATACCGGTAAATGCAGCAATGCTGCATGAAGTGATATGTCATAGTACATAACACACTAAAACAATCTGTCAACAATGTAACTGCTAGAAGCAATTAATAAAGCAACTATAGTATTCACATTTTCGCATCTAACTATTGCGTGACACTAAATCATTGTTTCGTTTGTTGTTGGATACTTAAGTATAAGTTTCTGCACATGATTGTTTGTGTAAACAGAGCACGCAGTACAAACATGCAAATTAAGCTGTATCACTGTACTTACTGTAGGCCTACACCTTGCTCGCGTTATGATAAGCGGAAAATTTGGGAATTCTTTACGCTCAATGAAAGTTAAACCAAAGTAATGTACGTATGTCTAAGGTTGTAAAATGACTGATAGAAGTTATCAAGAGGTTATTTCCAATGTCGGCAGCTTGGCGCAGTGGTTCGGAGCGTCGTTTTTACGACGATTATGATCGCAAGGTAAACGATTCACCTCCCAACCTAGTCCCGTTGTTGCGTCCTTGGATAAGATGCTTCACGATGATTATCTCTGCTTGGTGGAATCTGGCAAGCAGCAAATTAAAGAAGTCAGAAGAAAACTCAACCGAAAAACCTAGAAACAAAGGCAACTCCTAAGTGAGTCTGGATTCGTCCTACGCAGCTCGTGATAGGAAGATAAAGATGAAGAAATTAATCAATCAATCGATCATCAATTATGTTGAACAGAAAATGCAAGATATTGAGGGAGACTGCAAAAAGAGCTTGCGCTATTCGAGTCAGCGGCCATCCGGTATTATGTCAAATTCGATCGGCTGAATCAACCCATTACGAAATATTCGCATAAACTTTGTATTCACATAACATGTTAAAGGGGGGCTTGTTGTATTCTATTTCATCGGACGAAATGTTTTGTAATACTAATTCAAAACGATACTGGAAGTGGGAGGAGATTATTGATATGAGTATAAAGTTGAGTTGTACAAATCAATCGTGTTTTTTTAAGTAGCAACTTAAAAATATCCAGATATAACAATCAAACTGGCAGTAGCAGAGTTGTAAGCAAGCAGACTAGTTCAGGCCCGAAGCCAAATTTGATTTGAAACCTTAAACATACCTACAAAAAATCCAAAAGATGAAAGCGGTAAAATTCTTGTTTTTTCAAATATAATAAATTTTTTTGTTTGCGCAAGGAAGTACCAGGCTGATGAAGCAGCAGAAGAAATTCATACACGCGTAAAATCGGTTCGCGTGAAATAGCTTGCTACAGTGCTTGGTGGTAAAAATAAGTTGTTTATCTCTAAGCTCCCTGCTAAGCCCAAACTAAGCTCTAGATTTTTCTCAAACTTAGGCCCGAATCCGAATCAAAAAGCGCGACTTGATTTACATCTCTGGGATTTCGTATTTCGTTAGCAAAAATATTAAAGGTGCGATCACACGACCTGATATGTTGAGACCTTTGAGACATTGTGGAGTGCAGGTTTATCTTATTACGACATTACATTCTATAAAATAAACCTGCACAGTGCACATTGCGCAATGTCTCAAAGGTCTCTATTAGCGTGATTGCACCTTTAAGGTCAAGCTATGACATTACAATGCGGAAAGTCACCGATAGTGACTAAAGCAATTTTGCTTAAGTCTGATGTCTACAGCTACACCGGTTAGTTCAGTTATTAAGCACATAACGACTGGTGCGAGAGGTTTGCCAGCGCTGCGATATTTTTTCCGAGCTGTGCTGCCCAGGCGAAAAGTCGCGGATATGAGCCCCGCCACTTATTATACGCTGCGGTGTAATAGCGCGAGTATAATGCAGATTTGATTTGAAGATTTTGTCTATACCAGTACTATTAATGCGCAATGCACAAAGTGACGTTTGCCTTAGCCGTGCATTTCTCATATAGCCTTCCACCACATGACATCAAATCACAATCACACCGATTCAATAAACCTTTATCGGGTTTAATAGAAATTTATTTTTTACGAAATCTTTTGAAGATAAGTGCTAATATATTTCTTGCAATTGACATCATTGAAAGTCATTACCTTTTCGAACAAAAAATGCAGATGAATGGTTTTGACTGAAGAAATAAAAAACACTAAATACTTTTTTAATGCATTACCGTTTTCTTTTTGAGACAATGTCGTTAATCGATTTTTGGTAATCGATAATAGCGTTTTCAATCATACTGGTTATATTGTTAATCAGATAAATTTAGTTATAGTCGTGCTACATATGACAGAATAATGCAAGTTATAAGAACAATTCATCACGAAAACACTAATTGCTTTTATTTTTGAAAATTGACCCAACTTGGTGCTGTCTACCACATTTGCACGTAGCACTTCAAAAAGGCGGGGCTAATCCGACTTGCATAAAATACCAGCAATAGTTATTCAGAATGACCCTAAACAACATAAAACAAAACGGAAATTACGCACCGATATGATAAAATTTTCGAAGAAAGCAATAAAAAATGAAAATGGTAATTTTATGCAACAGGATCAAAGTATGAAATAGCCTGAAGCATTAAATGTCGTAGTTCCATTGACCTAACTCCATATTAGAAGTGAGTAAAAACGATGAATATCATTGGTTTAAAAATTTGTGAAAACAAATTGAATTGTTTTGTTTACGAAAATTTTGAAAAAAGTGTTGAGATCAGTTCTGGGACCGCTTCTCAGTTAGTTCATACACAATTTACGTCATAATTGCAATAATACACATACAACAAGAATTTTTTTTGAAGTTGTTTATGAAGTTTGAAGGTTTGATACAAAGTAGGATACAAAAAAAGTCTTTTTGTCATTGATTTCTTAGTTTCAGGAAATATGAATTATACGCTGAGCGTGTGTTTTTGCGTTTGTCATAAGAGAACGGTGAAATTGTTGTTTAAAATACAGTACTAATTTCTAAGGATGACCACTGTCAACTGCATGAACGTGAATACAACTGTTCATAATACACTATTATACAAAACTTTTTTCAACCAAGAAATACATAAACCCAAGGTACTGCAACAATTTTTTATTTTTGCATCTACAATTTTTCGCTTAACTAGACTTATGTAATGTATTGCTTCAACCGTAAACAAATGGTTTCAACCTTCTTTCATTTTTCTGATGAATATTACACCATAGTGGCACAGTACTGCAAGCAAGAACTCCGCTAGTTCAGCCGGTTTAATGGGCCAAGTGTGTTTCAAATAACACTTCAAAAATAATGTAAAATTATGAATATACAACCGAAAAACTACGACAACAAGTTGTTCAATACGAGAATAAGTTGTTGATGCTCTTTTGCTTACCTGTAGGTCTATATATTACCCTGTTCACATGTCCTATCTTAACGGGCTTTAGGCCCACGGTTCTTGGTTCTAGTTTTTGCATCATAATCAATTTTTTGATGTAATAATCACTTTGTTTAATTATGACATCAAGTGATTGATTATGATGTGAAAATTAAAATCAAGAACGGCGGCCCTAAAGCCCTTTAAAATTGGACATGTGAACAGGGTATATTATATAGACCTACAGGTAAGCAAATGGTTTCGAACTTTTTAATTTTTTTGCTGAAGTTTACACCGTAATGGAACAGCTCAGATGGCCGAGTGGTAAGAGCGTCCACCTCGGGAACTGTAGAGTGTAAACTAGGTTTAATTCCTAGTTGGGTCAAACCAATGACTTTAAAATTGGTATTCACAGCTTCCTTGCTTGACGCTTAACATTAACGGGACAGTGTGGAGAACAAGCCAGCAAATTTACTTATTGTGCCGTTGCAAAAGGCGTATAGCGGGATTTCCCCACCTTGGTGTGGTAGACAGATGGCCGGCAACTTCAAAGCGAGCTTGCTATAGCGTTATGATCGCTTTCTCGTGATAGGAAAATAAATATGCAACTAAAATACTAATGCTAATGCTGTAACAAGTAAGCACTCCGCATGTTCAGCCGGTTGAATGAGGCAAGTGTATTTCAAATAACACTACAAAAATAATGTAAAACTACGGCCATAAGTTTCTGCTGCAAACACAGTATCAACGGATTCATGTGAAATATTAACTTTTGTTCAAAAAGTGAAAAATGAGTTTTTAACACAAAGAGAAATAATATCTTAATATAGGCTATCATATGCAATCGTCAAACGTTGCTTTATTTACCATAAGCTTAAGCAACAATACTTCTTGCAATCAACAGTAAACTATACTCACATATTGCACTTTTATTGCAAAAAAAAAAAACGATTGAAAATAAATTACCCCATGGTTTCTATTGTAATCATGTACAACTACAACTACGATTGTTTGAATTAAGTCATAAGCGGCAATTATACTTTCTCTTATTTCTCACCCAATTTAAACTACTTTCGCAAACTTTAGACATAGAAAATGAGTTTATTGCCAGTATAAAATTTATTTTTATTACCAGAGTACCTGCTAGGTAATTGGTTGCGGTTAGATTAGTCGGCATAATGACACGATAGGGGTTTCCCCGACTCAACTTTAGCAACCAGTCACTCATAGCGAGGGTTAATGTGGATCGTGATAAGTGAATCGCAAAAAATAAGGTTACATTACGTAGAGGAAAGGAGGTTTTTGCATATCAGGATATAGCAAATGGTGTGGTATATTTCTATTTCGAGCTTCAGGAATAAGTAAGTGTAATTGTACAGTTTAAGCCAGGAATCTGACTAACACTCACAGGAATTACATAATTATTGTTACTTCCGATGAGTAACGCCATTTATTACAGAAATTAACTAATCAGCAGTCTTGATTTTTTATGAAGTATCAAACTAAATCGATTATAAAAAAATTTTAAACAATGAAAGTTTAAAAAAAGCATACGTCGCGTGTAATCAATGTTATCATTTTTGGAAACAGATTGTTTTAGGCGCTTTTTTGGTTTTAGATTGTCTTTGCTTTTAGGTTGTCTTTAATAACCAAGCTCTGTATTTAGCCTGGAACAATTTATTTGGGTTCCATTATAATATTTTATTCTGTTGTAATAATATTATTTATCACTTTTTTTTCTTGCTATCTTTCATCTTCTGTATCTTATCTAATGCTGTGATAAATTAGGTAGATGTGAATACCTGCGTGGACCAAGTTTCTGACTTGGTACACAATATACTCTTCCTTGCAAGATTACGACGCCATTCGGCGGCAAACAGCAGTCCAAAGTTTTTTGTGGTGTTAGCGATTGAAGGCCTAAATGGAAGGGAATAATCAGAGAATTGCTTTTGAATAATTTGATAATCACTGGAAGATTCAACTGTAATTTGGTGATTAATTTTTTATAAGCATTGCAAACCTGTATTGCACGGAGTGCTATTTGCAGCACAATAAGCTGCTACACCGCAGCACTACATAAATGAAAATAGAAATGTATTAACCACTAACATAAAAAATAAAATAGCTCCTCTGATGAGACCTAATAAGGTCGAAACAGTGGCTGTCAGGAGATTGAGTAAAAAATAAAATATATATATAATAAAATTTTAAAAACGTTTTTCAATTATTTTTTCATGAATTTTGGTTTTATTAGTAATTGCTCTAAAATTTTCGAAGGTTTGCAGTCGGAATAGGTTTACTGTAAATTAAATTTCAAAAGGCGACTCACACAATACGACTCTTTGCTAACACTTTTTGCTTTACCTAAATTTATCTTCTTACTATTATGCAAATAGATTACGTTTATATAATATTTCTTAAAGCACGTAAAACCACTTATCAATAATGAAAATGTCTAATAATTGACAATTATGATATTTGTCTTCATTTAAAGTTCACATAACGCAAATTATGAACATTAAAAAAACAGTTAAAATGTAAAAAAAAGTGCGTCAAATTAGTTTAAAAAGCTCAATGGTTTGATCAAAAATTGCAAATATCTTTTTGTCAATACTTTTGTACTCGCCTTTACGCAAATGAAGCATATGTGAAATTTAAATTAAATTTCGTTAAAAGAGTTCATCAAAAATCTTTTCATCTAGAATTACTACAATGCTATTATTTTTTATTTACTCCTGCGCAACTGTAGGCTTAAGCGCTGAAGCGCAGACGCGCTTGAAGTTCAGTAGATTGGAAGATGTCGCGTTAATAAATTATAAAAAAAGATAAGTTTACCATTGCACATGGAGTGGCCTAGTGTAGTGATTCCCAACCTTTTTTTAGTCACGGACCCTTTTTTAATGATTATCAAGCTTACGGACCCCCACGTTTTTATGATCAACTTTAAACAAATAGTTTGGTAAACCACGCTTACTTTTGCAAATGCTAACAAACTTTAAATGCAATATTGTGCGACGAATTAAACAATAAACTGCTTAATTATAGCACATTACATTCAAGAACCATCAGAAAAGTAACTTCGAAGAATATCATACAGGTGACTGGTACAATTTTATGAGAAGCCTGTTGTTTGTTTGTTTTTTGTTTTTTTGCGCCAAAACACTGAACCGTGGTTGGGTGATTACATTAGCAATTGCACAATATTTATCGAAATAGAAAAACAATTCAGCCTACCGCACTACAAGTGCATTACAGTATTTTCGTACGTACAAGTTTCTGCCTTGTGCTTACATCAACATCACATTTATTGAGTCAGTTATTGCTGATTAATTTTGTCGAATTTTACTGCACTTGCGGACCCCCAGCAAGCTTTTCACGAACTTCTCGGGGGTCCGTGGACCCCTGGTTGGAAACCACTGGTGTAGTGGTTGATGCATCAGAATCTCGAGTGAGTTTCACGGGTTAGATGCTTAACTAGGTCCATCTTCCATGATGCGTGTACTTGACTAACACAGAACCTATGCTGCATTATGGCTTACAAAAAGTTAAAAAACTTTTTTACCATAGATGACGATTTCGGCGTTGCAATGATTATGGCGTATATCGAACAAAAACTTTGAAAAGGGATCTTATGAAGGTTTTCTAATTACATTTTTTTACTAGCAATATCAGTTGATTTAATTCTGTTGGTTTTATTATCTGGTTCACGCCTGTGTTTTTGTCGGCCAGAATCCTGTAAGCCTTTTGCATCACAATTATGTGGAATCTTTTCATGTGCAGTTATCTATTTAACCTTAACGTTGAAAATACAATACTGTATGATTTATGGTGAAGAAAGACAAGTAGGATTTTTGCGTTGGCTTTTGATTTTTGAAAAATTAAGTCTCTACTGGTTTGTGTTAAACAAAATAAAATATTAAAATATCCTTGATTTATTAATTTAATCTGACAGACAGACACAATGCTAGCTTAATGTTTATAAGATCATACTGCCGCCGATAGCCATTGTTAGCACAGTCATGATTTTGCCATCAGCTGGATAAGTAGCTTATTCAGCTGACAAGCATTTTTTCAATTTGGAGTAAATCTGTAGCAGGGTAGGCTACACCCTATGAATTTCAGAACTGCAGGCAGTGAACCTTGTTTTGACCTATCAGGTGGCATAAGTGCAGTTTGTGTGACCAACATTCACTCAAGGCAATGTATACCTGAGAAGGAATTTTTACATGCATAATCGAAACTGTAAAATTTTTAGTAAGTTTGTTATCTGTATACATATGTTACAAATACTCATTGATTATGGAGCAGACAAATATGGGCATATTTTGCAAAAACAACACTGTCTGATGCAAATCATATTGGTAAATAACGAATAATTTTGAATAATTTTCTTGAAGTTTTTTCGTTCTTCCGGTGACATTAACAATAACCTCAACTAAAACTAGTTAGGTTTTTTTTATTGTTTGACGTTTCGTTGGTACTGACGACCAACATCATCAGAAACGATAAAGCGCTACGAGTTATACACACTACACAGCAGTTTTGAGCAAGAACAAAAATTTAAAAAATTATGGTAGAATAGTAATTATTACATCACAACATGCGCACAGAAACAATTAAACAGTAATAGGGAATATTACTAATATGAAAATAAATGATAATAAATGCCTAACTGCTGAATCTTGGTTCATCCACTCCCACCCCAAAGTTTTGAATCGATCTGATGGCGAATCCCTTCCCGTAATATACCGTTCTTTGCTCTAAATTAATTACTATCATTTATTTTCATATTAGTAATATTCCCTATTACTGTTTAATTGTTTCTGTGCGCATGTTGTGATGTAATAATTACTATTCTACCATAATTTTTTAAATTTTTGTTCTTGCTCAAAACTGCTGTGTAGTGTGTATAACTCGTAGCGCTTTATCGTTTCTGATGATGTTGGTCGTCAGTACCAACGAAACGTCAAACAATAAAAAAAACCTAACTAGTTTTAGTTGAGGTTATTGTTAATGTCACCGGAAGAACGAAAAAACTTCAAGAAAATTTGCATAATGCCCGGTGAACGCAACACCTCTAGGCCTAGGCCTATTCCAACCTTTGCAAGTTTTTGAATAATTTTGTTAAAATAAAAGCAATTATATCAAAATCTATTCTTTGTGGTATTTTGTTTTGGAATGATTCTGTAGTTATCAATATAGTTGTAACTGCTCGTTGAAACAAATCCGGATTTATGTTCAGCAGGTTGAAACTGTGGTGATTACGTGATAAATTTCTGTTCCTTTCCGTTTACTTTGCAGCTAAATTTCTAAGTCAGGCAATATTGCAGAACGCCTTGCGGCTTTCAATCGTGTCTAGCCAAATTATTGCCAACAATCTTAATTTCTGTGTTCCTATAATATTTCCTGTTCCCAACATTGCAATTCTATGTTTGCTTATTTTACCTACTTGCGCTTATTAAAAACGCTATTTTCCTTCGCTTGCTAGAAATCTCACAGTTATTGAATTATTTGTTACGTTTCACATAAGCACCAAATTGAGCTAAATTTTGCTTGGGTTCCATGAATTGGTGTCGCCAAAACCTAATCTGTGCCTTTTTTGTGTGATCGTTTAAATATGCATGTTCTCGCTGAAATATAGCTCTTCTGCTTCTGGTTTCGAGATGTCCTGACCTTGAGGTTGAGACTCGCAATCCCCAGCGCTTCATGATATAAGAATTTACAATAACACTATATAATTTAACACAAGAGTCAATTTAACTAATCACAATCTTAAAATCAGTCGGCGAAATAATCCATTATTAATTTGTAAAACTTACATCGGCCCTTAGGCTACATCATCAATTACCAAAAATCGCATTACTTCATTGACATGCAGAGTCTGTTGCATGGAATACTGTCATTTCATTATGTATAAGCTTATGCTATGCAGGGAAGCGTTGCATACAAAGTTTTTTTAAATACAGTTAAGAAAAAAACAATTGTTCCATTTCATAACAATCCTTGGGATGACAAAACTCGAACAAATCATTTCTTGATCAGTCATAACAACAAATCATTTTTTTGTATTTCACCTACAGTAATTGTTTATGATCATTGTTCATTCGCATTAACCATGATCACCACACTGATGTTGCTATAAGATCGAGTCACTTTCAAACCGAGTTTAACCCGCTTAATATTCTTATTTTAAATAGACTACAATCTAACATTGCAAGCAAAAAGCTTAACTCTGAAATTAGCTGCTAATGATTTGCTGTTTGCGATTTTCGAGTTTATCATGTGCTTTCCCCCGAAAGGTGTGGTGGAAAGCAGCGGTTCTTCTGACGCTGACGTATTCGATCTGATTTTTTTCAAGAAACTTCTACTGTGAAGTGGCATAGATCTGAATACTTTTATTTTATAATTGTTTTATTAGTAGAAAGTGGTGGAAATTGCGTGATATGCAATCAAGATTTAGAATTTCACTACATGCACGAATATTTGGGATGAGGTAAAAGCTTTATCATAAACACTAGTCAAGTCACGATCCTTATTGTTGCGTGACAATAATTGCCAGATGTTTCGTCTATTTCGTAGCGCTTCGTTTCGCATTTGGATGATCAGAGGTGAGTTGCTGAACTTTTCATAGCAATTCAATAAAGTCTTAGACCACTTCAACATCTTATCACGATATGCAAATCAGTCGGCTCAAAAATGAGACTGCCAATTTTAACGAAAGCACTATTTTCGCAACTCACGAATGATTTTTTAGGATTGTTTTAAAGGGCAGTCGTATTATTTCAAAAACCCGAAGACAGTACATGTAGATAGAAAGTAATTATATGCAATCCAATGAGCGTATTGGCAAAGTTATTTCTTTAGCGCTATAGCGAAGCAAAAACGTCTTACTGGCACTTTTTGATTCTATCCTAATTGACGCCAGGTTCAGAATAGATAACAGTAACGTAGTGGAAAATGCTTTGATGTATTTTAAAGTTTTTGTTCTTTTTCGTAGATTTTATTTATGGAAAAATTAAAGACCCTCAGAGTCTTTGCCTTGAAGGTGTATTAATGTTAGTTTTTCAAATGCTAGTACTGTAAGTTGATTATTGCAATGCCTGACTTCCTAATCATCACGCAACATATCAGCTTACACTGTATATGTTTTCAAGTTGTATTGAAACTTAAGGCATTTATTGGATATGTGTGATTGTCTTTCAATTATTAATTTTTCTGAATTCATATTGTTTTTGTAAAAGCATCGGACAATATTTTTTTTCTGATTCTAGATCAACCAAGGTGATCGTCTCGTTGTATGCGTTTCCACGTATAAATGAATCAAAAGAGCAGAAAAGACGAACGTCAACGACAGTATAAGCAAATTTTAAAATTTTGTATTACGTGCCTTTGTATTGCTGGCAGGTTGGTTCTAGTAGCTATAAGAATTTCCCTGTCTACGCTGGAGGTCATGGGCTCAGTCCCCGGGATAGTCAAATCAGAGATAGGTTGCCACCGCTCCCATCTTTCTTCGGAGTTTGAAGCTGTGTTGGCCGCGCGCTACGCCACCAAGATGGCCCCTAACTGGTTACACGCATTGGCGCAACACTGCGGTTATAATGAAAACTTAATTTTAATTTAGCTTTATATTGAAAAAGTCTGTTTTCTCCTCAAATGCTTCAACTTTTTTAACGTCATGTTTAGCTACACATGTCTAAATGAAATGTTTTGATATCGTTGCAGCCTTCGGATGTATCATAACCTTAGTCGAAGCTGACCTACATACTCATTCAACTTATTAAACCGTGCTCTTCATACTTATTGCGAAATCATACATTTTAATTTGGCAGTTAATTTTTTTTCTGTTTGCAAGCTCAGATGGCCGGGTGATAGAAGCGTCCGCCTCTGAAGCTGGAGACTCGGATCAAACCAATCATTTTACGATTGGTATTCACTGCTTGACGTTCAGCATTATGGGTACAACGTGGAGAACAAGTCGGCAAGTTTACTTGATGTGCCGTTGGGACCGGCAAGTTTGTTTAGCGGAACTCCCCTATTTTGGTGTGGTAGACAGGAGGCCGACAACTCTTAAGCAAGCCTGTTATAGCGTTTTGGTCGCTTTCTCGCAATAGGGGGATAAATATGCGACTACATACAAAATAAAAAAATAAATAATACCTATATCGGAGTTTCGATGGAAAGAAAAATGTTGCAATAGCAAACTGGAAAAATTAAGGAATGTTGACGATAAACAATTGTAGGTGCCGTTTTAAACTTTTTAGCAAATCATGTAGAGTTTTCTTGAAGGCCTATTCTGACCAAACATTAGCGGCAGGAGAAGAAGCAAATATCGTTTTGCGTATAAAGACATTAGCGTTAAAATAGAAAAGGTGTTATTCCCGGCACGTGACTTTCATTTCCTCCCCAAAAAGAAGCTAGCGTTCATCGCTCAACTAAATGAACTGTATTAGTTGCTTAAGACGGCAATGAAATAATTATTTCTTGCAAAAATACAGCAATTTGCTTAAAAGTTGGACGCTTACTAATCGTCTATAATGACGCTACGCAGCATTTCTACAGAAAACCTTTTCCTGCTTTTCTCGTCAGCTTTTTTATAATGAAATGGTATTCCCTTGAAGTATTTCGTGAAGAGTAATCACAGGAGGCTAATCTTTTAATTCCTTAATTTTGTTTTTTGTAATCCTTTAATTTTTATTATACCGTAAATTTTTTAGTAATGAAATGATAAATTTTTCTGCTATGCCGTGTAATATTATAATTGCTCTTCTTACGCGTGTTGCCATAATAATTTGTGTAAGTCTAACATTTTGAGTTTTTGCATCTTGCATAAACCAGTGATGGTTGGTGAGGGTGATTAAAGTAATCAGTGATTACCTAAGCAAATTATTATTAAAAACTGGGAAGTTGCAGTAAAGTCCATGCATTTATTTTGTTATTTAAAGTTGCATGTTTTTTTAATGACGAGTTTTATCACCGTTGCATGGTAGTGACTTTGTAGCGCCTATTTTTTTTTTCACGCCGCATAATTGCAGCTTAGATTTTATATGCTAGTGAAGTATGGGATCGAACTCACAAAGCCAGCTCCGGAGCCCAATGCACCAACCACTCGGCCAACTCCAAGAGCAATGCAGCGTCTATAAACTATATAAAGGTGTCTTTCATGTAGCGCCAGCTACAGGTAATATTTTGGTTTTGTTTTAGCATTAATCTTATGGCCTGGATAATCCATTAACCAATTTGCTTCCCCACGTGATCATCAATCTCTCGCATTATCTAACCACATCGTGCGAGATTGTTTTCAAATAACTGAGCTTGTTTTTAAATTACATTGAACTGAAAACTCCACAGTAGTTGAAGGAGACTGCGAAGTAAGCTTGCGCTCTTCGAGTCAGCAGCACCCGTTATATATGTCAATGCGATCGGCTCCAGCCGCGAATCGAACCCGTCACGCAGAATCTGTTACTTGCGCGCGGCACCACTAGGCCATGTCGCGCGGTATCGCTAGGCTACGAACCCCAAACATCATAGACCGCAGAGGAGCCAATTCGAAAACTGCTTTCCGACAAGTCAAGCAAATGGCAGTGCTTCAAGTTTATGACATCATAATCGCTTGTAAAGGTAAAGGTATGGGACGCATATTATGTAATGTACCCAACACCAGCAGAACCTTACATTCCTGCTCTATTTGCCTGTCTTCACGACCCTGATTGTTAACCACAAATTACAAGCGAAGTCGCGACGAAAATCTAACACAAAACTAATTCATCGCATCCCTACGTACGCCGCGCTCTTAGTCACTGACCTGGGGGGTTATTACAGGATGCTCGTTAAGCGGTTTACGAGCTCGCAAACTGCTCGGTAAAAAAATTTTCCTCGCTAACGCGCTTTTCGGGATTACTGGATTTTCCGCGCTGGCGAACTCGCTCGGCAAGTAGCGAGAAAAAAAATGAGCACGTTAAGTTACCGAGCGACAATTTCATACACAACCAGCCATGGCAGAGCGCATTTTTTTGGTCATAGTTTATGCACAATAGCTAGTACCTAGTGTATGACACAACTAGAGCTTTACACAACTCTCAGGCTTGTTGTGAAATGGTAGACTCAAGTTCAAGTTTACTCATTCGTGCGAAAGAGGCTAAGGCTCATTAAGTGGCTACACTCTGTCTCAAATATGACACATGTCAACAGAAAAAAATCAGATTTTCAAAAATAAAAAACAAAAAAGAAAAATGCAAAGCATAGTTAACATACAAATACATACAGTGATACACATCAAACTAAGACTAGTAGGCCAGCTGCTGATCACTGGTACTAGCTGGTGCCTAGTCTAGTACTAAAACTGTTCTAGGGTGACTTATTACAAAGTTGGGATGGTTTCAACTTGATTACAGGTAAGAGTGTATGTAGTAATGGTGTCTACAGATGTACCGGTATAGGCTTGCCGTGAGGTGCTAGACTAGCAGCTGCTCTTTGCTGGCTGGCACCAAGTCTGGTGCTAAAACTGTGCTATTACGCCTATTGCAAACATGCGTTGGCTGCAGACTTAGAGAATCTGTACTAATGGTATCTTCCACCATTAACTGTGTGAGGCCATGGCCAGCAACTGCTAGTCTAGCACCTCACAACAAGCCTATGCATCAGTAGACACCATTACTGCATACACTCTTTACCTATAACCAAGTCAAAACCATCCCAACTTTGTAATACAAGCATAGTTTTAGCACTAAACTAGGCGCTAGCCAGCAAACAGCAGCTGCCAGTCTAGCACCTCACAACAAGCCTATACATACCGAGCAGTTAGCGAGACACTCGGCTTTACCGAGTAGCTGCTCTTTCTGCGAGCGCAACCTGTAATCCCAACTTTGCGAGCACGTTATCTCGGCTGCCGCTCGGAGAATTTCTCCTCCGAAAAGAATTAGCGAGAGAAATCGCTCGCTAACACATAAAATCCTGTAATCACCCCTCTGAACAAAAGTCGTAGCAATCCGCTAATAATGGCTTTTATAAACCCACGCTTTGTCAGAAAAAAGGAAGGTTCTGCTGGTGTTGGGTACATTACATAAAAATGCGTACGCGACAGCGGGTGCAAGCACATATTGTGTAGGTTATTCTCCATTGGCGGCCCATTACAAATATCAATTATGAATGATTGAGCGCTGTTAGAGGACATACAAAATGAACAACGCACATACACTAAACCCTTTGCACTTCCGGTTGTGCCGAGCGCTTGGTATAAGCTGAAAATACCATGCTTTAAAGTCTTTAGTAATACCCGACCGGGAATAAAACCCCAGTCTCCCAGCTACCAAGCGGACGCTCTTTTCCATACACCAAGCGCCGGTATAATCGTTTGTAAGTCACAATTCAGGTGCAGTAGCACTTTTGCATCTGCGATATAATGTAACAATAGTTGCTTTCAATTCAATATGAGGTCATTTTTCAAAAGTAAACGAGCTCATAACCTCCTTTAAATAAGGGTTTTATTAAACACCGCAAAGGACTGAAACATCGCAAAGGATGACAAAGGACCTCAAATTGTTGTACTAAACACCGTAAAGTACGACAAAGGACCCTAAATCCCTAACTCTAACCCTAATCTAACCCTAGACCTAACCTAACCCTAACCCTAGCCTAACCCTAACCCTAATTTAAAGTTCTTTGTAGTTCTTTGTTTTGGTATGATTCCAAGTCCTTTGTTTTTCTTTGCGGTTTTTAGTAGATCAATTTAAGGTCCTTTGTCGTCCTTTGCGGTGTTTCAGTCCTTTGCGGTGTTTAGTAGGACCGCTTTAATTACACCACTTTATGATGATGGGGGATTTTGCATGCAATTCGTGTGTTATATCTCACATTGTGCACCACTACACGATGTGCACACGTAGTGCCATAAGTTCATTGTGAAAAGAAATATTGCGTGGTTCATCTTTTCTGTTATTAAAAAACTTGAATTTCACGTTGTGTTTGGATTATATATCAACAATTCAGTACAACTGTACAAAGTTAACTTAAGTTGTTTGAAAGTGATTACGCTGAGAATAGTATACCATCGGTCATCATTGTTTTTAGTACTAATTTGCAGACAAAAAATAGCCGTCATAAAATTTCGCATCTTTTTTTTTTTTTTCAAGCCACTTAATTGCAGCTTAGGGTTTTTGTAGTAGTGAAGCACATGCATCATGGAGATGACCTAGTTGAGCATCGAACCCGCGAATCCAGCTACGGAGCCCAATGCACCAACCACTCTGCCAACTCCATGTGCCATAAATTTCGCATCAAACAGGAATGAAGGAATAAATACAAACCTTGCTTTATGACTGTAGTTGAAAAACAAAAAAATCAAATCAATCAAGTCTTTTTTTTTTATTGTTGCAAAAAGTGATAAAATGATATCAACATGACAATAATATTATTAATATTGTCGTTACCAAATAACATCGTAAAGCATGAATAGGTTCAGTAGCAGTACAATTCAATAGATATTCCATTTTCGAAAATGATTTTTCAAATCCCCATTACGTTTAGCAATCAAATATTCTGACTTTTTTAGCAAATTAATAGTACTTAAAAATATAACATGATATTTTGTTTTTTTCAATTTTACATCTATAAATTAAAAATCTTGCATTGAGTAAAAAACAATTCATCAAATCCATCTTATCTCAATTTTCTAACTTGTCAAATCCAAAAACTTTGTTGAAGTTGCAAAAATCGATGTCCCGTTTGAAATGACAGCAAATCCAACTTAAAACTTTATTCCAAAACCGATCTACAACTGGGTAGAAACAAAATAAATGCAAAATTGTTTCAATACGTTGCACACGAAATGAAGAAAAAGGCGATTATATAATACCTAAACCATGCAATTGCACATTAGTTACAATGGCTGTTAGATTTAATTTTATTTGAAAGATTTTTCATGATACTCGCGGTATAACGCCGAAGCTTGTAACGAGTGATGGAGTCCATCTCCGTGGCTTTACGACTGGACAACAAAGCTCCGAAGAAACGTCGCAGCGGAGGCAAGCTGTTGGCGACACTGTGCCCGATTTGACCTTCCCAGTAACCGAACCTCAGACCTACCACACCTTTGGCGATGAGCGTAACCACTGAACCAATAAAAAATTAAACGCATAAAAGCACATTCACGATTTATTATATATCAATTAGAATGATACATTGCAATAAAAACAAAACTCTTCTTCTGCATTCAAAAATATTGAAATTTTAAATTATTGTTGACACTTTACGTGGATTGTTCGCCAATACTATGCTATTGCGTCAACAAACATCAAAACCTACAATTAATAATATAACATGTTTAAAAATATCATAATCCTATTTTGACACTACCATAAGCAGGTTTCTTCATGTTCTATTTCTTAACACGAAATCGTGACGTGAGTAATTTACGACTTGCTATATTTATTTTCTTCAGCTCCATTATAAAAGGACGAATTGATCCGAAGAGAGCAGATCAGTTAAAAGTTGCTTAACAATTGGAACTATTAATCAGTAACAAAAAGGCATCTTTGGAACATCATCATTGCTCAAGAATCAAGATGGTGTGATTGTAGTACCATAAACTTCATGAAACAACATACGCTATTGAAAACATTGCAAACTGTTTACTGAAATATTTTACTGCAGTAACTTTATGACGATTAAATTTTGTTGAAAGCGAAGATCAAGGATTGCATTTGGAAAACCGTAAAAAAGTGTTAATGTGACGTTAATGTGCTACTGTGATAATCATGTATTTTACGGTACTCTTCCAACGTTTAAAAGCACTTTTCAACTTTGATTTTCTTTTTTTTCTGTTTTGTTGAAGTGATGAAGTGCCAACGCTTTAGGCCTAACTTCATTTATTGCCTTTGCTCATACTGCTTTGTTTAAAGTAGTTTTGAGCAAAAATTGACCTTGCTTTATCAACAACGACTGTATACGAACATGTAAGTCGTACTCTAACGTTACGATAAAAATGTTTCGATTTTTCAAGCAAATTTTATGACCTGGCTCTATGTTTCAGATTTCTTACTATAGCTACAAATATTTTGCTTTGGAATTTCCATTACACCCTAACTCAAAATATGTTGCGCTTATCATTATTTTTGTTTGTTGTGGCAATTGTTGGATATTGCACTTCATGTAAGTTGCGTAGTTTTATATAATTCAAGATAATGGTTTAACTCAGTGGTTTTCAACCTTTCTCGTGGGGCGAAACCCCAATCAAACATTCCAGAGACTCGAAGAACTCCTGTGCTTTAATTTAACTTACTAATTTACTTGAACCCAGCTTAAAATTGTAAACGTGAGGAGTACTGGACTGTGCTGGAGAATGCCGGGTTGAAAACCACTGGTCTAACTGAAACTAAGCTTGCAGGCGAAGGCATTCAATAAAAATCTACCCAGTTCTAGCAATTAGACTGAGTGAAGATCTTTATCTGTGTAAGACATGGGGTTATTTAGTCAATTTTGGCAAATCTTGATACTGATGAATCAAAAAGGGAACATGAACTGTGAACAGTAATGTTGGTATGACCATACTGATGTTTGACTGCACCAAAGCGTAACAGTTATACTGCCAGTAAGTTGAAGATTTGGTTCCTGGGGTTAGTTCAGTTCTCGGCTGGGCCCGATCGTGTTTCGTTCATATTTCGGGTGGCTGCTAGCTATTTCGGTGTCTCCCCCACTGTGCTATGAAATTTTATATTCAAAACTTGAAATATGATTTCAGCTATTTTGTTTTATTGCCTGACTGGTCAGCAAAAACAACGAGTAGAATTGTCTAATTTTATGCAGACCCAGCGACAAGCCAACCGGAACTTGCAAGACGAGATACTGAAGAAGATGAACGAATCAACATGTTCTTTTCGCAAGATTTGGGCTCTTTGTTATGTACTGCTTCGCAGGCTTGCGAGAGAAGAAACAATACAAGCGAATATCTTATTCCTAAATGCGCTTTACATCCAAGTAAGTTTAAATTCAAAATGAAATAATCAATGTTATTTCAAAACTCTAACCAAACATCTTATTTTATAGGACCTCTTTTTGTTGGTATTTGCTTCACTTGCCGTCATGTGCTGATGGCTTGCAAGGGTCATCGATACGTTTCATCAATCTTGTAAAGAAGCTATATGCAATCTTAATTTGCAATTTCAACTTTTAAAAAAAATGACGAGGACTTAACATATTTAAATGGTTGCTGTTTGCTCACGTTGAGAAGTACTTTGCGTATTCGTACATTTAATGTTCATGATATTGTATTTATTAATGGTGTAAACCCGCACTGTATTGCTATTGTTGACTAATGTTTTGTTATGTAATTTGCCTGTTCGTGCGTGTATTTCTTCCTAAACTGTCACGAAGTTGCTAAATGAAATCTTGCTCAGTAAAGAGTTTGTTTTGCTGAAATGCGTAGTCGTGAAATGTTTGTGGATGTGACAATAAAAGTGCTTATAAACTAGACTCGAAGAAACTTCTCTCAAATCAAAATAAAAATATCAGTAAAAAGCTAAATGTGAGATAAAGGCCAATTTAATTTTGCCGGTTTTTAACTTAATTTTTTGAGTATCATCCTGATAAAATTCTAAACATTGGATCCGTTTTGCATCTCTGGGCTCATACTCTTTCTTGTACTTAAAGATTTATTCCCTAATAGTACAAATTGTATATAGTGTAGAAGTTTGAATAAACAATAATATTGGTGTCTAAATGCCAATTTTGTGCCAAAGTCTAAGCTTAATTTTCTACGCCAGTGCTTATCTTTCTTTTACCGCCATAACTGCAGTAACTGATGTCATTTGCACGACTAATTACGTTATTTAGTGCTTAATCAACTATTTGATAAGGATTGTTGAGGAAAGAGTTGGTTTGGTTGTTTCGTCTTTTTGATGTCTTGTTGCAACGTACAAGAGTTATTTTTCAAAAATATCACAGAGTGTTTTATTTTGTGTACATAGCATACGCCAGTGGTTTCCAACCTTTTTTTCTTCATTACCCACTTTTGATGTGACTGATCCTCAATTACCCACAACAAAACTACAATATTACAGAAGTTTACCTCAGTTATATCAATCGGTGAGGTGCAAAAAGAAAGGTCTTTACGTCGAACATATCGGTGAAAAGCAAAAAAAGATCTGCACGTCTGCAGACAGTGGCGCACCCAAGATTTGACAAAGGGGGGCACACCCGGGGGTCTGAGGGTGAAACCTCCAGCCGCCGGAGGCTTAGGGGGGCCGTAGCCCCCAGCCGCCCAAGAATTTTTGCGGTTTCGTATAAAAAAAACACTCATTTTAACACACTTTTTATCGAAAAAGGGCTTGCAGTGAGTGCAGTCACTATAGACAACGCAAAAATAATTTCGCAGCTTATGTCTAAAAGCAGAAGCTTGGGTAAAATAAGTGAAAGGAAGCTGCAACCATGATTGGTTTGAAAAATTGTAGACTGAAAGTTAGGTTTTAGTACCTTATTACAGAGCCAAAGGGAGGGGGGCATGGCACCGTACCCCCCTCTACGTGCGCCTATGTCTGCAGGTGTCCAGTTTTCGTGAAAATATCGGTGAGGAGCAAAAAAAACGTGCCTTCAAGCATATATTTTTAGCGTGTTGGTGGTGTCACATTACCCAGCGAAGAATCACATATTACCCCTCGCGGGTAATTTACCCCCAGGTTAGGAACCACTGGCTTACGCTGTACACCAGTAGCTTACGCATGAGGCAGATGGATAACTGTCAAAGAAAAAGAAAATTAATGCGATTATTTTCCAGCCAACTGTGACGTCCAACACATTCAGTGTGGGTTAGTTTAGCCTTTTTGACTGGCGGCACACTAGAAAGATTGAGTACGGTACAATTTGCGGCACACTTCTTGCAAATTAATGCTAGTTCAAAAAATATATATTTGGCAAGTTTTAATGCGATGTGTGTGTCTGGTGTGTGGAACATTTAAAATTAAAACGAGTTTGCTTGGTTTCCAAGCACTTCCGCATTTTGTTTTCCATCCAAGAAGTTTTTCACTGTTTTATCTAAGCGGAAAATTCATACTCACAAAGCTATGAGGCTGCTAGGTTGCTAGCGGCAAAATTATATTGAAGAGTATTGTCACAATTATCCTTAATACATCGGCATGGACTTTGGGTATTATAGCATTTACAGTAGTTATCAAAGAATAATGCTCAATTAAGTTTAGCTGTCTCATTTATACCAACAAGTTATTGTCTAAAGTTTTGAAAAAAGTATGTGGCACACCTTGGGAAACACTGGGCTGGAGTCAGAGCCGGATTTAGACAATGAGAGGCCCTAGGCTATATGATCGATGAGGCCCTAGTGAGCAACAATCAGACTCATCTCTACGCAGTGGCGTAGCGAGAAGTTTTGAAAGGGAGGGGGCATAATTTCCACACTTTTTGTAAGCGTATTTTTTCGGCAGAGCTAATTTGAAGCTCATTGAAACACAGAAAAAGTTCAAGGGGGGTCCAGGGGCATACTGCCCGGGAAAATTTTTGAAAATTTACATGCTGTAATGATTATTTTAGTGCTTTTTGAATAATTTTCACGCAAACTTTGTTTAAATTTTTTGACCCTAATTCTGAGTGCTTCGCCAAATATGATGCATTTTGTTCGACGTTTTCGATGTACGTGCTGAAGACGTAAGACTTATTGCTATGGAAGAGGTTCGAAATTATGGAAAAATTGTAAACGTCAAAAACGTTTTTGAAAATGGCTGGTGGGAGGATGCCTTCCCCTCATGCTACCTCCTTGGCCATAAGCTACAGAAACCAGCAAAAGAGTCTGGCATATTTTAGTCACTTGGCACCATTAATTTTGTTCTTTTTTCCAAAAGGCAGAGTCAAAAGAGGGGGCCACGACACAATGCCTCCCTAAATACGCTCTTGTCTCTACGTTTAGGCCTATAAAGGTCTTGATGGTCGATTTCCAAAAAAATTCTTGATAAAAAGAAGTGTTCGTTGTTCGTGACGAGGCCCTTTATTTCTCCGAGGTCCTAGGCTTCAGCCTGCCTAGCCTATTGATAAATCCGGCCCTGGCTGGAGTGCTTGCTGCAGGAAAACCGCTTTTGCGATCTTCGTCAGCCATAGCATCAACAATGAAACATAGGAGAATGTAACTTGAGCTTTTTCGAAAATGTTATAGCTTTTATCGAAAATGTTACTGTTGCAAAAGTCGTTTTGTTCATCAATCGCTTTGCTGTAGCAAAAATTTAATAATCTAGCTATGTAAAACTGAAGAGAATAAGCAGCTAAGATTTTTGGTATTTTCAGTATTTGTGCCAAATTGATATTTGTGGCGATCAATATTGCTGTAATTTGCTACAAACGCAAATGCTCAAGCATAAGCAGCCAACTTCTAACGAAGAATATTGCCTCGATGTTTCAATTAAAATGCTTCGTATAAGAGTCAATCAGGACATGTATGACAGTGCAAGAGCAATTGTGAGGAGAGCGCCAGGGCTGACGAAAAATGCTAGGACGACGTAGAACTTTGTCAAAGTTCAGCAGTATCACTAACCATTCAGTCCATTTCTTTTTGTGATCATCATGGACAATCCGACAGAAACATCAAGAAAGAAGCGCCATTACACTAAATTTTTACGCAAAATCAAGTGAAAAGCAAAAAAAATAAATACATAAAAGGTCACCACGTCCGCAGATGTTCAATTTTCCACGCAAAATCAAAAAAAAGGTCATCACGTCCGCTAATGTCCAATCAAGCACAATTCAATACGAGAAGCTAAATACGCGAAAAATCATTTTTAACAGTATCGCTACAGCGACTTCAGCATAACACGCTGACAAAAAATCACTACCTAGGAGGGCATTGATCCCCTGCCCTGCGAGTGGTAGTCCATCACAATAACCCCTACACCACTTCACCGTTGCCATGACTTAGTATAATTTTTGTACTTATACTTTCTTTACGCATCACGTGACTCTCAAAAACGCTGTAGCGGTTTTGTTGAAAATGATTTTTCGCATATTTAGCTTCTCATCAATTCAATGGGATGATTTATCAGAAATCCGCGACCTCTTGCGGTCCCTCTGAAACTGCTTCGCGGACCCCAAAGGGAATGTTAGGGGTATGACATGTGAAGAAAATAATGTTGGGACAAGATGCCAGAGATGGCAGCCGCATCAGCTAAAAGAAAAACGTTTAGGAAAAGGTGAATGTATGAAAAAACAAACGAACTTGAAAACAATTGGAGCGAGGGAAGGAGATGAAGACGAGAGAATGATGAAGAGAAAAATTTCTCGCTGAGGTAACTCTCGATAGCAAGAAAAAAAAGAATATAAGGCACTTTGAGTTAGACGATTCAAGCAAGAAGTTTTTGAGTATTGTTTTCATGTAGAGGCAACAACATGTGGTGGTTCTAAACGTAAAGTTTTACTCGCTTAAAAAGGTATGTGAAAGAAATGCAAGTGAGTAGCATCTACAACTAAAAATTAACTCTTCGTTCGGAGAATCGCTTAGCAATTATACTTTTATAAATAATAATATGATCACGAGCATAGCCGTAGGAGGCGGGGGGGCTGGGGGGGGCGGTCGCCCCCCCATTTTGGTCAAAACATCGAAAATTCGGGCAAATAGTTTTTTTATTCGGGCACACACTTTGAGATAAAACAGATCAAGCCGAATGACTTGTTAACCCGCAACTTATGATTTTGTTTTGCTTAAAAAATATAGTGACATCTTGCCACCAGCGGATAAATAGGTCTAAACACGATTTACCCGTTTGTGGCAAAATAGGCCTATTTGCCACTAGGGTCGCGCTCACCTTCACATGACATATTGGTATGTTCAAAATTTACTTACAAAACTGCAATGCGCTGTGAACAACGCTTGTTACTGTTATTGTTAGTCCAGTGGTATGACCGGTATGACATAAGACCGCAGTTCTGGTTAAAGGCCTTGTCAGATTAGCGTAGGCCAAGTGGGTTCTAGGCCTAGTCAGACTGCTCAGTTATGAACAAAACTTCAACAGGATTTTGACTGGATGAATTGCTGATAGCTGACTTGTTGAAATGTTGAATGGTAGGCTACTGGTGAGGTAGGTAATGAATTGATGATTGCAATTTTTCCGCGTTAGATTTTTATTTTTTCGGGTTACAGGGTTAGGTCTCAGGTTTTTCCGTTTTATTTTTAGCATTAAGATTAGGGCTTTTTTTCGTTGAAAATAGGGCAGAATTGGGTTTTAGATCTGAGTTGCATTTTTGAGTTTAGGGCAGAGTACCGGTATTTAGGAATCAACCTATCATGAAAATCAAATACCGTACCTAATGCTGAAGTAGCTGGTAGTAGAGAGACTATCATAGGTCTATAGCGATTAAGTTTATAGTTTTGTTGGAAAGCTGGCAGCAAAATACAGGTTGGCCTATACAGTTTAGGCCAACGTACAGGTTATAAAACTACCGGTATCGGTAAACAACTAAAATGTCTTAAACCGAACAGATGCCGAAAAATTAGAACAGCGTTAATAGATGATTGATGAGCAGAAGTAGGCCTATCAAATTTTGTAGGCCTACTGGTAGCCAGCAATTAGAAGTGTTTTATCAAGCACCAAACTGCCAAAAGAGAACTTAAAGAATAGATGATAACATGATATTTTCAAATTATGAGATTCAAAATGTAAAGTTGCATGGTGTTCGACAGAATCTTTATCTGATTTCTAATTCTCATTACTTGACATTGCAATTTAGGTTGGTAGGATAACTCTAGCTATCTGGCTACAATATAACTCTTAATTTGTATTTCTGGTTAAAAATTAGTCATTATCTGAATATTCTTTCATATTTAGCAGTTTTTTTGTGCGGTACCAACTGCATTTACCACAGTTTTGTTTAACAAGTGCTGATATAATTTATTTAATACCATTATTGATTCGCTAAAAATTGAATCAAAACACTTTATTTTGTCAAATGTCACAAAAAGGGTTAACTCGCAAAAAAGGATCCATTACTAAATTGGTTCCAATAAACTCACTTACTTCGCATAATATTTGGGCAAGCAAACAAATATTCGGGCAATTTTGTGTTCGCCCCCCCAAAATGTTTTGGTCTCCTACGGCTATGATCACGAGTCATGCGCATTTTACCGTCGATCCTGATGGCCACTGCGGTACTGCTAGGTAAAAAAACGTGGATAAAACTATTGTGACAGTGTTTAAACTTTTCCACAAAATTCAGTTCAATAAATGCATTTGTTAATTGTGTTTTTGTTTAGGTTTGTTATTCTTTAAGAAGGGAACACAGTGAAAAGACCTTTGCCTGCAATCATTAGCAGGGATTATGAAAGAACCAAACAAGAATGTTGCTATATAAATACTGATATTTAAAATACACAGTCTAAAGAATCGTTGATTATATTGATTGCCTCCCTTCCCTCACATACACACACACTTACACACTCCACTTTAGCTAAGTCAAATCTGATGTGAATCAAACGTCCTAATCTATAGCCATTTCCTATACGTATTGTGGAACGTGAACATCATCAGTCAACATACTAATATATATTCGCTTATTTTCATTTAAGGGACAGGAAAAAGTATTGAGACTTTGCGTCAACCGTATATTTTGATCATAATCTGCATTTCCATAATTGGATAATTTTACTCTTATATGTTGTGAATATGTTGCATGATTTCCGTTTGGTGTTTTTTGGCTATTCTTGCTTCAACAACGCCTAAATGTAATTGCGGGTATTTTGAAATATTTTCTTCTTTTACTACGGAAATACTCACCCTATCTCTGCCTACAATGAGTTGACATAATTCAAGCAACTTCTTCAAGAACAATAAATTCAATATTACGTTTCTGAGAAATCGATTATGTCTGATCCTAATATTAGCCAATGATTTTACCGGCATGCATAAAACTGTCTGAAGCGTGTAAAATAAAACCATCAGTAACAATTGCAAAATAATTGAAAATATAGATGAAAAATTAATCTGACTTTGACAGGGATCAAACTCAAAAGTAAAGCGTCAGGATGGCAAAAAGTTTGTCGAAAATATAAGAAATGAAAAACAAGCATGAGTTGAATCAGCATAATCATATAATCATAAGATGGCAACAATCTTCTCTCGCAAGGTGCAGTAATGCAAAGAAATGTCTTGCTTTTCCTAATATAAATACAATTAATTCGTCATGCAGACGTCGCATTGATGATGTCGTTTTATCAAGATTATTGTTTTTAAAGAACTGCAGACTAAGCGTAAATATTTATCGTCACTGTATTGTTGTCTGCAACTGCATTTGCAGTCGATTTCATTCTACAGTATATAAAAAAAAAAACTGATTAATTAGCAATGTCTTTTATACCATGGGTCTGCAAATAGTGGGTCGCAATTTTGGTTGCGACCCACTATTTGCAGACCCATGGTATAAAAGACATAGCTACCACCACTTTTGAGTTATTTCTTTCTTTATTAGATTTAATATTTTTGTTGTATTTATTTTTTCCTGTTATTTATGCACTTACTGTTCTTACAATTTATTTGTGGTCGTCAAATATTTGATTTCCTAGACTAGTACTTGTTTCGTAGTTGTCTTTTTGAATTGTGCGTAGCACAAAAAAATTCCAAAATTTCCTGTCGGCCATTGTTTCGACCTTTTTTTTCACCATCAGAGTGGACACTAGAGTGATGACTACGAAACAACATTAGCCTGATGTGGGATGGGATGAACTTTTTTATATATAAAACGAAAATGGGGTTGATTTTTATTTTTGTTTAAAAAAATTTTCCCATCAACTGACTTTTTTGCACCTCATTTTTCATTTTTTGGCCATCTTTTGCCAACTCTAAGTTTTTGCAGCAAATTATGTACTGATAAGTTTATGGGTACGATGCTCCTTGCCGTTTGACAGCTTTAAAAAAAAATTGTTCAAAACGGACAATCAGGGCCGGAGATATAAGCAATTTGGTGTTTACAAATCAAACATTGTCCTCTAGTGGAGGAATTGAATATTAATTGTTACAAAGAATGTTAGAGCGATTTAGATCATTTTTAATGGTGGTTACCCATTTTTAGCGATGAGGAGTTCGTTTATGCACTCAGGCAAGAGGTACTTTCCGCCACTACATGGCAGCGGCATCGTTTTTTTTCTTTTGCAGTTTATTGGCAAACTAATCTAAAAACTGCGGAGTAGACAGCTGATCAAAGAAGTGCTCAATAACAAAGTTACAGCGTATTATATTTACTTCAGCACATCAGTTAAAAGTTGAAAACCCGACAGCCTGTTTCACTCAGTAGGGTTCGTCAGGGGTACCTTATTCGAATAGAAACAAATCTAAAAATTCCCAATTTTTGGGGCTAATATATTTGTTTAAATAGCTACGGTATTCTGTGATTAAAGATGTCTTTTCATAAATTTGAAATATCTGCGGAGAGGTCCAAAATTTGCCGAAATCTACTGTAGGTTCAACAAATGCCATCCAATGCCTTCAATAAGAGTTTTACGCAAATGTGTTCTGCTACCATAAAAAAATCGAAGTTCAAGTCGATAGCGAGTGTTGTTGGAAGATGAAAAGCAAAAGCTAAAAAATCTCGTCAACTTTGCTTTGCACAGCTAATCCAGACTTGAGTCATTCCAGACTGTAAGGACTCTTTGTTACATTGCCAAACTAAACTTTTCAGCTTCATTTCTTTTCTAGAGGGTTCCCTCCTATTAGTAGGCGACCAGCCAGAAACAATAACTTCAAGTGAAAAAGCCTAAACCCACAACTAAGTTACCGATAGCCTCACTATTCAGTACATACCCATTGGGTAACCGAATCATTTGCAACTGAATACGCGCTTCAACCCTGCTATGGCCTCACCAGTGCAGCATAGCAACCTCCCATCTCTCAAAAAAAATCCTCACTTTTAAAAGAACTACATACCTTAATTCTAGCCTCTACTGGTTCTTATCAAGGTGAAACATTTAAAAAGAAAAAATCGAGGGAATAATACAGGTAGCTTATGGGTTAAGATGTCAAAAGGGTCCCTCAAAAAATTCGAAAAAGCTAGAAATGATCACTTAACCCCAACATTATTCTCCCGGTAAGTTAAAAAAAGTGAAAAAATGCCAAAACTCTATCCAAATTTCTGTTTACAGGATCCAGCAAGAAAACACAATCTTCAGAACTTGTAAAACAAAACTCCAATGTCATCATGATGGAGGGGTAGTTTGATGGGAATTCCTCTATCCTGCACGTTTTCGATTTGCGTATGCAAAGCCAGCCAACAACAAAGCCCATCAGAGTGTCAGGGTTAAAATAGGTACAACGATCGATTAGTTCATAATAAAGAAGAACCAACTTTCGTCTTCTCACGGTCACTCGCTAAGACAGCTATCGTAAAGAAGCCCTGATGACATGAAGGATCTTCTACTATGAATTCATTCTTCAATGTAATATTGGAGTGCTGTCATCTTATGGAATGAAAAATAGTACTCCCCCATACAGGTGAAAAACTGAGAATCGAACCCTCCAATTCGTGACACCAATAGTAAGTTTAATAAAAAAATTAGATTGCTGAAAGAGCAGTGAAATTAATGGAAGAGCTGCATAAAAAGTGTACAAATGAAAAATATCTTACAATTAAACTTCTATCGTGCAGCAAGCTATCTTAATAGCACGTTTTTAATGTTTTGAAAGTGAACTGTGATCATTTTTAGTTTCTGTTTTGGGCAAGTTTCTGTATCTAAAATTTTGAATGCACAAGTTGTTTGTTTTCTTTCAATAGATTTGATAGTCGCTATCGTGATGTGTGCTTTTATTAATGCAAACGAAATGAAAACAATTGAAAAGTCATACACATACAGTAAAAAGCGTATTCATTTAAAACTAAAAATTGCTGCTGCTGCCATGTAGTGGCGGAAAGTACCTCTTGCCTGAGTGCATAAACGAACTCCTCATCGCTAAAAATGGGTAACCACCATTAAAAATGATCTAAATCGCTCTAACATTCTTTGTAACAATTAATATTCAATTCCTTCGCTAGAGGGCGATGTTTAATATATGAACACCAAATTGCTTATATCTCCGGCCCTGATTGTCCGTTTTGAACAATTTTTTTTTAAAGCTGTCAAACGGCAAGGAGCATCGTACCCATAAACTTATCAGTACATAATTTGCTGCAATAACTTAGAGTTGGCAAAAGATGGCCAAAAAATGAGGTGCAAAAAAGTCAGTTGATGGGAAAATTTTTTTAAGCAAAAATAAAAATCAACCCCATTTTCGTTTTATATATAAAAAAGTTCATCCCATCCAACATCAGGAGTTTTGAAATACCCAAAAAACTTTTTTAGTCATCACTCTAGTGGGCTCACCTGCATGATTAGACACTGAGCAAAATGGAAAAAATACAACTCAAGCAATGAAATATGAAATACATATGCGTTAATATCAAACATGCATTATTATGTCATGCTAATACAAGGCTACAAATGCTGAAAAAAATTCCTTAGCGCACATTCAAATTTTCATTAGATCTACTTCTATCAGCCTCGTATCTAGTTCGAGTTTTGCTTTTAATGTTAAGAATAACACTCTCAATGTTTAGTACTGCGTTATCGTCCATCATGCTGTTTTTATGGCAGCCACTGTTTCGACCTCAATGAGACTCATTCGAGGAACTTAATTTAGTCAGGCGAAAAATCCCCGAATTTAAATTTTGTACTTCCAAAGACTTTTTTGTGATACCACAAAACACAAATTCGTGACCCCTGCCAAAGTGTTTAAATCGCGTAAGTGATAAGCTATCTGCACCGCGTTATAGCTTTCGTAATGTTGTATATGTGGCAGACGGAATGTTAAGAAACTCTAAAGTAATCATTTTGTTACTTCAAACCTACTTAAGTTGTTGTTTACGTGTTGTAGGCAATTGATTTATTACAACTCTTCAATCACTTTTCTTGAAAAAAATCGTTAAACCCTTGAACGTTATTAAAATTACTTGCGAAATAGGTCTCTTCATTCTTTCGTTTTAACTTTCCTTATGTTTTTAAATTAATTTAACAGCTGAATAATTGAATATTAGCATACTGTTATTTTAAATGCATTCTGTCGGACCATGCGCCGTTGGCGTAGAAAAATATCTCTAGACACTTTCTTCATCGAAGAATTAAATAGTGTCGTCCTAAAAGATCAAGAATGGATGCTAGTTTGAATCGTGGAGAGAACACTTTTTATTTTTTGAACCCAGATGATGTTCCACTGACTCAAATTCACACGAAATAAGTTGGAAAAGATATTCAGATAACTGAAGCAGATGTGAATGCTTTTATCGAACCATTGAAAACTGGACAAGCACCTGGCTAAGATGATATCAGACTTGAAATATTGAAAGCGATGAACTCACATGGTGTTCGTTGACAGACTCGTGTTTGTCAGGGTTGGAAATCGATAATGAAAAAGTAAAGAATAATTCGATATTCGATACCTCAAAAAAAGTAGCGAATTCCTGCATTTGATAGCAAAAATAAAAAGTAGAGATTATCGATCAATTGATAACGTCAAATCGATACTTTTCTCTGACTCAGTTGACAGCAACAGCGTCAACATATTTTGATGCTAATGGGAGGATTCAGATTAGGCAAAGTGGAGAATGTCGGTATCGAAGGCATAGCATATTATGATGGGCAGTTTAAAACAGGAATACCAGGAGGCTTACTCTCTATTCCCTTTTCATTATAAAAAAGAGTAAAGATCACTTTTCTCTTAAATACTTTCTACCTTTGATCTTGGCCTGCTTCAGATGCTATGGACTATAAACCTTTTTCTACAATGTTCGAAACACAAAAGTACGGTATTCCTACCAGTATCAGATGAAATTTTTTAAATGAAAAAAACTGTTGAACAAAAATTCAAAAACCACTGAATGTAAATACTGGTATTTGAATTTGGTTCAAGTAACAAGCTAATGAAAAAAGAAAAAAACTCTTAGCGTACCGGTAACAATATAATGAAAAAAACACACAAATATTTCAAAAAATATGGTGTTTTTCGCGAAACTTTTTGGTGATTAAAATAAAGAAGAAACACTCTAGAAGGAAAAAAGCTGGTGAACAAAAATTCAAAAAACACAGAGAAAGCAGACCATATTTGGAATGAGTATGCACATTGTACAGGCAATATCTAAATTTGGTACAAGTAAGAAGCTAATGCATGAATAAAAGAAATTAAAAAAAGTTAGTGTATCAGCAAAGGAAAAAAACACATAATTAAAAATCTGCATTGCCCCACAACTGCATTATACTGCCTGGCCCTGGCCTGCCTTATATAAAGCGATACCAAGTGACCAAACGTTAAGCAAACGTTTTCTCGTGTTATATTTTGGAATGGAGTAAAAAATGAGAGTACGTACGGAATTTTCCGCACGCTAACTGTTCCTATGCGGATGTAAAGTAAAATATTTACCTGCAAACACCACATAAACCAGATAAACTACTAAAAATAACAAAAAATAAAAAATTTTTGAAGAAACTTGTTTAGAAAAAAAGCCTCGATTAATTAATATCGATTTACCACGCAAAAAAGTAGGGAAAAACCTCAATCAATAATGAAAAAAAAGTAAAAGAACTTTTGCATTTGATAACGAAAAAGTAGAGAATATCGATACCGATTATCGATTTTCTAATCGATGCTTTCAACCCTGGTATTTGTCAGATAGCGTGTAGGACAGGTCGAGCGCCAAAGCAATGGCAAAATAGTGTGATAATACCTATCCACAAGAAAGTAAACAAGAGAAAATGCACCAATCATAGTGCATCTCTCTCATCAGTGTCCCGTGATTGTCAGGAAATTGCTGAGATCAGCCAATCGGCAACTTTTGTAAAGTAAATGGCGTCTAGTGAAACCACATCATTACAGACTAGAAACGTTCGTCATGTATTTGCGTGCACTTCATATAAATCTTAGTATTGTGGCAACCGTCAACTACACGATCAAGAGTGGAAACCTAGCTATTTGGTGTTGGGGAGTCTGTTTCAGTTGCGGTGTGGTAAAAAGCACATGTCAGGTTTTAGTTTTGGTTTAGTTTCTTGGATGGTGAGAAATAGGTTCCAGTTTTGCTGAAGACAGACTTCGGTTTTTGGGTTGTAGTATCGGTTTAAGGTTCAGCCAAGAAAGCTATTATACATTGAATACAAATTGCGTAAATGCTTTACTTCTTAGCGTTTTTGCCTTATTACGATGATGTGTAACAGCTCAGATCGCCGAGAAAGTGGAACAATAATTGCTTCAGGAGTTGTCGGCTCGGGTTTGATTCTGGTTAGGGTCAAGCCAAAGACTCAAAATTGATAATCACAGCTACTTTAATTGACGCCCTGCATTGAAAGGACAGTGTTGCTAATGATGGTGATGACAATTTTTAAAACCCAAAACCTTAAAAAACTTTGAACAGATTTTAGTCTCAGTTTTGGTTTTGACATGTCAAGAAAAATTGATTTTAGTTCCAGTTAAGGTTTTCAAAAATTTGACTTAACAGGTTTCAGTTACAATTTCGGTTTCAAAAATTTCCTTTAAAACCGGGTTTTCAGGTTTCCGTTTAGGTTTAGGTTTCCACCCTCGTGCACAATGCTTAAAAAATCTTAAACTGTAATATTGCAGAATGCTCAAAATATGCGATAAGGCAGAAACTGAGATGGGCATTGGGCAGCATAGGCTTGATGAAGAAGAAATCGTATTGCAAACAATTAGGCGGAATGGTTCTCGAACCAAAATTTGTCGTCTCAGTTTTAGGTGCGTTTGATGCTACGCAGCTACGCGAGTGCACAGTCACATATACGGTAAGCAAATGTTGCAGGTTTTCGCGTGGTTGGTAGAAAGTGAACTAAAATGTGCAAGGTTCGACAAAGACTATCTTGCATCGACTTGCCGTCTTCGGCGTATCTGTGAACTTGTGTTTTGGGGTTCGCGATGCGATTTTATAAAATCGTTGAAGACTATAAACATGAAAACTGAAAATACGTTCCCAGAAAGATAATGCACAGTCGGTTAGATATAACGGAATGTCAGTAGCGGTAGTCTCCAAAATGCGTGTCAGTTTTGCACTTCGAAAAAATAGCCAGCCATTGTCTAACACCAGCAGACATAGATGCACAAACCTCAAAATTCTAAACATAATTGTGCCACGAAACACTGCAATGAACGCTTACTTGGCAGGTTACCAAGAATAGGCTATTGAACCGGCGTGATCTGAAGCGATTGGCTTGATTCCTGGGTCAAGTAAAGGTTCACCGGCAGTAGTTCCTTTGGATGGATGCAACCAGTACATATTGTTTGTAATCGACGAGTTCAGCCGGTATCCTTTTGCTTTTCCTTGCCGTGATATAACTACTGCCTCTGTCATTTCGCATTTCACTACATTGTTTTGTATGTTTGGCTTTCCATCATATGTACACAGCGATCGAGGCTCTTCTTTCATGTCAAAAGAACTTAAAGAATATCTGACAACCAGAGGTATTGCCACGAGTGGAAGCACACCTTATCATCCGACTGGTAACTCCCAATGTGAGCGCATCAATCAAACCGATTGGAAGACTGTGAAACTATTTTTGCGAAATTAGGAACTACCGCAAAAAGCTTGGGAGAGCGTGTTACCTAAAGCTTTACATTCTGTTCAATCTCTTCTCTGCACTACAACAAACTCTACTCCCTATGAGCGATTTCTTGGCTTTGACAGACGAAGCATGATTGGCAGAGCATTGCCCAGCTGGCTTGTCCAACCAGGACCAGTACTGCTACTCCGTTTCGTAAGAAACAAGAACGATCCTTATGTGGATGAAGAGGAACTTCTGGAAGCCAATCCCAACTTCGCCCATGTTCGTTTTCTTGACGGATTCTGGATCAGATTTAGCACCGTGTCCAAAAACGATCAAAGATACCAGTGAGGACTCCGATTCGTTGTCACTAGAATCACAAGAAAATGTAACTTCAGCTCAACCTGAAAGCAATGCTACTGTCGATGAACCTTTCCTTTTCAACTCCGATTTTTCAACTAATGCTTCAAAATCTTTATTTTCGGATCCCGACTCAGCTGAATCTCAGTGGTCTTGTCGTAATGATTCATATGCTTTTCTTCCTCCACCTACCAGCCCAACACCTGCAACACGTTCTGCACGAACATGTAAGCGTATCGACAGATTTGGAAATAATGTTTATGATTACTAAATTTTATGTACCTTTGTTAAGTTACCTCATGTGTTAAATTGTATATCGTAGGTCTTACCTCCAAGGATGGCAGTACGGTACGGTACACAAGTACGGTACTGTACGCTCCAATTTTCGGCAAATAGTACGGTACGCTTGTACGGTACGTAATTATTCCTAAGGTACGGGTACGGTACGTTGGTACGTGTTATAAATATGCGTGCTAAACGTACCTTACGTACCGTACCATGTGGTAGTGTACGTAATTTGGTATTATGAAATTTTGTGAACAAGAAGAACAAAGCTTTCATTGACGTACTACATTTCCAAAAACAAACATAAGTAAACGGTAACATTACTCTCTGCAGCTTCGGAGATATGAACATAGGAGAAGGCGAAGGGAGCAAAGTTCATTTAGGTCGCTGCCACCTGAAGTACAGAAGATCAAGGACCGATGGGACAAAAACACTGAATGATTAATTATATTCGCAGCGATACAGAATTGATAATGTGTAGTACACCATCAGTCCTGGCGGTAATCTTGAAACTACGGACTTGCAAAAAAAAATAAAAGTAACCGACGAGGTTTTTGAAGCACAAAGCAGGAATTAAAACACGTAAGCATGCAATTATAGTATTTTTAGATGTTACAATTAGATTGTCCCTGAAAACTAAATGGTAATTATAAAAAAAAGGTTGTGACAAAAAAAGGTTAATGCTCTTGCAAAACTTTTAAGTTATATACAAATAGTTATGGCCAGCAGTCAGTGGACAGAGCACTCCTCTGGGGCCTAGCACAAACAGAGTATTTTTCATTTAGAATATTAATATGCGGCATTACAAATTCACCATAACAGGTCGCAATTATACATGGTATGCATCCACCGTGAATTTCAATTGAGAGAGGAATCATGAGCACAACAAAAGATGCTACCGGTAAGTCATTGGAGAAGTCTCTTTTGGTCTTCTGACGTCCCTTTAGTAGTCCTGGCTTCCTTGTAACAGGGCTCGGTAGGGTGCAGAGTGCAGACTACCAATAGGCTTATAAGAGAAATTTTACGCAATGCGCATTTCAGTGGACAAGTTTGGACTTGTTCATAACGTTCTACTGTCACCGAGCAGCATTATTTTCTGTCGTAACCTACAGTATTTGGAAAGCAATTAAATAAAGAAAAATTCGGCTAATGTTTACTCAGCTTTTACAAAACGTAGGAGCTAGCTGCCGTTCCGATCGCCCACATGAATTGTATCGATCAGTGTGACTGGGATCAGGGGCGGATCCAAAAATTTTTTTAGAGGGGGGTGTGATTTTATATTAAGTTGAATGTTAACTAAATACTAAGACGTTTAGATTTGAAAACGGCCGTACATAAGCCCTCTGAAAATGTTTTGTATCTGGGGCGTATTCAAAATCTTTTTCAGGGAAGGGCACCAAATTGCGTCACTTTTTCAAGCGTAGTTTTTTTTTTCCGGCAGAGTTAATTTTAAGCAACTTAAGTAACAAAAACAACTCTAGGGGGTACCGGGGACATGCTCCCCCGGAAAATTTTCAAAAATTTGCATACTGCAATGGCCATTTTAGCGCTTTTTGTACAATTTTCAGGCAAAGGTTGTTCATATTTTTGGCCCCTACCTTTGAGTGCTTCACCAAATACAATGCATTTTGTAGGCTACGCACAGTTTTGATTATGTGTGCTTAAGGCGACTAAGGCTTATTGTAATGAAGAGGTTCGAAATTATGAAAAATTTTTTTGTATTCAAAGCATTGTTGGCAGGTGGGGGGGGACGCATCCCCCACTCCCCTTGGATCCGCTCCTGACTGGATCATTGCTTTTCCAGACTGATGATAACCGCGTTGGTCAAGGTAGGATGCGATATGTTCTATTCTATTCATACGGTAGATCATCGCTGGCGACTTGGTAGTTACGAGGACACCACAAGTGTTCGTATCGTAGCTGGAAAACTTGTATAGGGTTCAATTTCCGATCAGGTCGCATATTGCAAACTTTAACCTATTTATAAGCATTGCAATAGCACTTAGCTAATTTGTCGTGCATCCGAGAATGGCGGTAGGTAGGTACGGTACGTAATTTTTAGGTACGGTAGGGTACGTAATTTAAGTACGGTACGTTTTAAGCGTACCATTCATTGGTACGGTACGCGGTACGGTACGCTTGTTAAATTTATTCGAAGTACGTTACGTTAGTACGGTACGGTTAAAATTTTGAACGTAACGTACCGTACTGCCAACCTTGCTTACCTCTGTAACGTAATATTAATGCTTATTGTGTGTTTGCATTATAGAATCTTTTTTGAAGAAGGGAAGGTTGAGATAAAGGCTCGAACCCAGAGTGATGTTCAGGGGCGGATTAAGAGTACATGGGGCCCTGGGCTAATTTAATAATGGGGCCCTCTTTCCCAAATTCAACGAAAGTTTATACGATATAAAATGAAAAGAACAATAAACCAAAAGAACAGCTTCAAAAAACAAACAATAACTTAGCAATATTGATCAGTAGCGTAAAAAGACCAGTATGAACTTCTTGTGCTTTGTTCAGCACGCTCAGTTATTGCCTTTGAGTCCTACTGAGTAACAGAGTGCGAAGTAGGGGGGGATGGGGGGACATGTCCCCTCCAGTAAAAATAATCGTCCCTCCCAGCAAAGAAAAAAAAACTTGTCCTGGGGGGATGCCAAAACGTCTCCCTCAATGATAAGTACCGTAAGAAGTTAGATGTTTTTATACGTGGAGCTTGTGGGTACAGACTGCGGCGATACTTTCCAGCATATTGTTTACTGTTAGTGTTTCAAAGGCACACAAAATGCAATATTACACGTAATGTAATATTACAATATTATCTTGTAGCAAGTGTGGAAACCCAAACCAAAACCTGAAAACCCGGTTTTAAAGGAAATTTTGGAAACCCAAATTGAAACTGACATTTATTTAGCCAAAATTTTGAAAACCTAAACTTGAATTAAAACCGTTTTCCCTTGAAACGTCAAAACCGAAACTGAAACTAAAACCTGTTCAAAATTTTCTAAGGTTTTGGGTTTTAAAAATTGTCATCACCATCCTTACCAGCACAGTTTGTTTAATGCTGAGCGTCGAATAGAGAAGCTGTGAATACTAATTTTGAGTCTTTGGTTTCACCGGACTCGGAGTTATACCCAAGTCGACAACTTCTGAAGCAATTGCTCTCCTCATTCGGCCATCTAAGCTGCTACTTACCATCGAATAAAACAAAAACGCCAAGTAGAGGATTTAAATAATCCGTATTCACCATAAAATAGCTTTCTTGGATGAAACTTAAACCGAAACTAAAACCCAGAAACCGAAGCTTTTCGTAAGCAAAACCGAAACTGGAACCAATTTTTCAACAGCCGTGAAACCAAACCTAAACTGAAACCTGACATCTGGGTTTTAACACACCGAAACTGAAACTGACACCCTAACGCCAAGTAGCGTGGTTTCCACCCTTGTCTTGTAGCCATTATGGTTTCTTTCGCAAACTAATCAAGAACCACCTTTTCAGTGCGCCTATTACAGAACAGTTTATTTTTCATCAACATTACAACACGTCAGCAGCTTTTCATAAGCGTTAATGAAAGCACTTATGAGAATATGTTAAAGGAGCGGTTCCCTAATTTTTTCAGATCATAAGTTATTTAAGATTGAGAGTATGAATTAAGAAAATGCTATACCTTTCCGGGGCGGAGCCCCGGACCCCACTGGGGTAGCTTACTGCTATACTCCAAAAACCCTCGCTTCATTTATGAAACAAAAACCTGCCTAAAACAAAGCTGATGAAGTTTTCGAAATTCTACCGTTGATAGCTTTTGTTCACCATGCTGGTGGTATGCAAACACGCAGTACGCTCTCCACCACTGTTTTAATTTGGTCATTGATTAATGGCATCACCCCTGGAGCGTATTTAGGGAGGGGTATTGTGCCATGGCCCCCCCTTTTGACTTTGCCTTTTGGTTAAAAAGAACAAATGGTGCCAAGTGACTGAAATTTGCATGACTCTTTTGATTGCTTTTGTAGCTTATGGCTAGGGGCTGATCCAGGAGAGGGGGTTGGGATAAGGGGTATGTACTACCTCACCAGTCTTTTTCAACTATGTTTTTGATGTATACAATTTTTCCATACTTTCGAACCTTTTCGAAAACAGTAAACCGTACACCTTAAGCACGCATAATTGAAAATGTGCAAAGAAAATCCATCATATTTGGTGAAGTAGGCTACTCAGAATTAGGGCCAATAAATTTAAACAAAGTGTGTTCAAAAAGCACTAAAATAGCCGTTACAGCATGTGATATTTCAAAATTTCTCGGGGGAGCATACCCTTGGACCCCCCTAAAGCCTTTTATGTTTTTTAATCTGTTTCAATTAGCTTTGTTGAAAAAAACTACGCTTGAAAAAAATGGTGAAATTATGCCCCCCCCCTTTTTAAATTTCTTGCTACGCCACTGCATCGCCCCATGAACAATAAATACCATTTTTACAACATTGTTTTGTTATTTGGGTTCAGAATTCAGGCAAAATTGTAGACAAAAACATTTCCCCCAGTAAAAATTTTTTACTTTGCACACTGCTGAGTAAGATCAAATATGTTATTCTTTGTTAAAAACAATTAGTGCATTTCCATTGCATCGATTCACTCAATCGGTTTAATGGGTTTATATTTTCCTTTATTTAATTTTACAATCATTTTTACGCGTACGGTAGGAACAAACCAAAAACATTGAATCATTTTAAAATCGTTCTTAGTCACGTCGACAGCGTGACCGAACGGTCTGGAGCGGCAAGCGCCGTTTTTATGGCGACCATAAGGAATCAAAAGGTCGCGGTTCAACTCCTACCCTCGACATGTTGTTGTGTTCTTGGATAAGGTACTTCACGATATTTGTCGCTGCTTGGTGGCTTGAACAAGCTGCAGCAAATTCAACAAAAGACTAGAAGAGGAACCTCAGAAAAGTTAACTCCCAAGCTAGTGACGATATCTAATCTGACATATAGCGATACAACTCGCTTTCTCGTGAATGGAAGATAAAAATGGAAAATCAATTCAAAAAAGTTTTTAGATTAGATTTTATCTTCCATTCACGAGAAAGCGAGTTGTATCGCTATATGTCAGATTAGATATCGTCACTAGCTTGGGATATCTAATCTGAAAGTTTTTAGTTCTAATAGTCTTTTATAATAAACAAAGATTCGGTAAATCGATTCAATGAAAATGCAGAAGCCTAGATGAAATCTTTTACTCAAAACAATCCAGAAATAAAGCGACTGATCAACTAACGAATATTAGTCATTAACAGAGCCGTAGCAGCCGCCCCCTAAACCCCCCAATTGGGGGGAGCCCACACTGCCAAAAGGGGCCCCAAATTGTCTTGAAGGACCCGAAGTTGCATCAATTCAAAAACAAAGTTTTGCTTGGCGAATCGCGTTGAATCGGATTTTTTGCGCTCAGATTCTATATATTTCAGTTTTAAAATTTTTCGCTATCGTTTACTTTCAAATAGCGTCATAAGCTGCATAATGATGTCATAAACAATACACTGTGTGTAAGAGTGCGCGTAGGACTTGAAAAAGGAGGCCGGTGCAGAGTTGGATGCAATCATTTTTCAAAGCTTAAATTCAAATTCATTCCTCTTGAAAAAATTAAATTCAAATTCATTAACACCTTGTGAGCAGATTTAAAATTTTATCTATTTATTTTTTATTTATTCGAAATTTTATTCTCCTATCATGAAAAAGCGACGGGGCGCTATACGAGCTCGCTTAGGAGTTGCCGACCATCGGTCTACCACACCTAGATGGGGTAATCCCGTTTAGTGCCTTGCCCAACAGCACAACAAGCGAACTTGCCGCTTGTTTCGCGCTATCCATTATGCTGAACGTCAACCAAAAAAGCTGTGAATACCAATTTTCAAGTCATTGGTTTGACCGGACCCGGAATTGAATCCCGGAGTCCACCAATCTAGAAGCAGATGCTCTATCCACTCGGCCATCCGATCGGTAAATTAAATTCAATCCTACCCTATTTCTGTGTCAGCAACCATAATCTGACATCGAATACAAAAGTCCATTGAAAAAGGATTTGCTAGTTTGAAAACGTGTGCTTTTGAAATAGCGCAGGAATTGGACATTGGTCCGGTCTTCCTCAATCAAAAAGTAAAAAAAAAAGAGAATGAAAATAGAAAAAGAGAATGTTTAGTCACGATGCAAATCTATATCGTACAGCTTCTGAGGAAGAGATTCAAAGCAAACTTTTTAAAACAACTGGTGGACCAGGCTATTATGTCGATACTAGAAAGTTTTAAGCTGACATGTGATGTCGCTTCTGTCTTTGCATTGCTGTTTACACCCAGCAGCTTCGTGCATGAACAGCCATTGTCAGCAATATGATCTGGCAATACCGCACGCAGGTTCAGATTCTTTGCGACGGGTTCGATTCACGGCTGGAGTCTATTGCATTTGATATCTATATCAGATGGTTGCTGATTAGAACGACACAAGCTCGTTTGGCAGTCTCCCTTCAACACCGTTGAACTTTTAATTCAATAGTAATACCTGTAAGTGCTCGCTTGCCTTGCTTCTCGAGTTTACAAAATGCGTTGTTACTGTTACCAGTGCTGAACAAAGCTTCAGAAAACTGAAATTTATTAAAACGTTTATTACATCTAATATGGCAAACAGCAGACTATCTTTTTTCTTTCCATTTGTTGGCATTTTTATCCACCTATCACAGAAAGCAATGGGGTACTACACGAGCTCCCTTAGGAGTTGCCGGCCATCTGTCTACCTACCGCACTTAGATGGGGAATCTCGGTAAGTATTTTTCCCAACGGCACAAGCAAACTTGACGGCTTTCTTAACACTATCCCTTTAATGCTGAATGTCTAGTTGGAAAGCTGTGAATACCAATTTTTAAGTCATTGGTTTGACTTGACTAGTGATCAAACCCTCAGTCTATTCACTCCTTCAGGCTCAGAAGCACACGCTCTATCCACTCGGCCATCCGATTGGTTCTTCGCTGGCCATGTTGTCAATCGAAAGTTAATGCGCCCGATCTCCAGATTATGATGCTGTCAAAAGAACATCTGTGTACGAAAAAGTGCGCTCTAGCTAGACCGGAGGTTTTCAACCTATTGGCCATGGCCCAACAGTGGGCCACAGAGCTTGACTAGAGAGCGACATCAGCATTCCCTAATCATGCCATCACGCTGACTTTGTACCTTTTAGCAAAAGTTATTGGGCCACCATCATATTTTATCATTTTAGTGGGCCATGAGCAGAAAAAGGTAGAAAAACCCTGAGCTAAACGATTTTAATGGAAAATGAATTGGGTGTAACAAACTTGTCTTAAAATTACACCTTTTATTTTTACACAGTGATAACGCGTTATATGTTTTAATTTTACCACAGTATTCGCATTGTGGTGAGAAACTGAGTTGTTACCCCTGGAAAAACCTAAAACAATTTATATCGAAAGCTAAGTATTGGGAACTTGAAAGGGTTTTTGGGGGGGGGCCCAAAGTTGAGCTGCTACGGCACTGGTCATTAATTATATTAGTAATGTATAGGCAGAGCTGGGCACTAGCGTCGCTACCCGTCATGCTTATAGTGTCAGTGCCGCTGTTTTTTTGCTATCACTAGCGTGAAGCTTACCGCTGTACGATAAAAACAGGAGCGGCGGCGGCGCGTCCCTGTTTTTATCCTGTTTTGAAATATAGCTATGCCTTATTTACAAAAACCAAACTATACTATGCTTCTGCTCTCGGCAATAGATTTTAGGCAGAGGCTGAGGTTACGTGACCGTAGCTTTCGTTTTCGGAATTCAAAGTTACGTGACAAGCAGTTTTATTTCTAGTCTATTTCTATTCAATTATTTTATCTTCACGAACCCGACTGTTAACCCCAAGTCACACGAATTCGAATCGAAGCGATCCGAACTGAAGCGTAACGTACAGAAGCCGCGACGAGAGTTGAACCCAAAGCTTGTGCAGCGCTTCCCGTGATAAGCGGCGCGCTATCCACTGAGCTAACGAGAAGTCGTGGCGATCAAGCACAAAATGGCGTTTATAAAGCGATGCTCGTCGCACGACTCTCATGTAACTTTGAATTCAGAAAACGAAAGTTACGGTCACGTAACCTTAACCACTGCCTAAATTTTATTCTTTCACATTAAAGCTAGAACTACCACTTATTCTAGACTAGAGTGTAAAGTTATGAAAACTAGATGTTGTAGCTAGCCTACCGTTGTACGATGGTGCAATAATTTTTAACGCTAGATTTTTCAGGGACATTAAGCATTTTCTGCTAGTATAACCTCAGCTGTAGTCTGGCACTCTTGCTGGCAAGCGGGAATTAAGTGTCATCGTTTGTTGATTACTAGGCCTACCTGAATTAACATTTGTCTCATTTTTTATTGTGACGTTTGAATTGGTAAAAAGCGAATAACTTTTCTTTGAAAAAAATTGCTGTCCGCGACTTACCAAGCAATAATGTTAGCTGATAACATCTGCGATTCTTACTTTAAGAAGATTTTTGCTTATAAATATTAATATTGAGTTAACTAACAACATATCACATTTACCCCCAACGTCTCAACCCCTCAGCGCCAAAATTTTAAAAACTTTGATAGTTTCTGCAAGTGAAGACCTTTTTTAAAATCGAAAATATTTTTTGTCAAAAAAAACTTTTAGAAAAATGTAAATTTGTGGGACTCCTAAATGTTGTGGGGCCCCGGGCTTCAGCCCGCTCCGCCCCCCCTTGATCTGCCACCGGTGGTGTTACTTTCCTACTTATGTGTTTTCAGCCACAGTATTTCAAAATAGTTCTAGAAAAAGAAAGGGTTTGGATGTAGTTCTGGAAAATGAAAGTTCTAGAAAAAAAAGGGTTTGGACGACGATTGCATGAAAATGACTCACAGCAAAATGTTACCGGTTACTACAAACTAATGCGTTCTCGGGCACAAAACATAAAGATGCTTCTTAAACGCTAGGTAATAGGGAATGGCATTATTTTCGTTGTTAGGAATTACTTGTTGGAACAAAGACCATCACGAAAATCTGCCCGAAATTGTAGTTATGTAGTTGGTATTACGTGTGATATCGTACCGGTATTATATTTACTACTCACTACGAAAATAAAATCGCAGTTGAGCTGAGAACCAAGGAACTAAAAACAATTACGAATAGTTCTTTTATAGTTTAACACGGCGGGGCGACCTACAAGTCTCATTGAATGTTGGAAAATATCAATTTGTCCCTGATATACACCAAGAAGTTGATAAAACACTAAACGAAAAGAATTGGTGCTAGCCGCAGCCAACGAAAATACGGGATACCTTTGATGTGCAATTTTTGATGTCGGTAAAGATTTTTTGTACGCGGGGTGCAAAGTTTTCGGCAAACAATACTGCATGAAAGAAATAAAAAGTTTGGCATTGAAGTGTGTTGCTTTGTTATAAATTTTTATAATATCGTTTTAGCGGAAGAAAGGCTAAGTTTTGATTAATTATGCAGTAAATCACGCCAAATGTTTGAGCCACCACATTTTTTCTACCCTTCAAGCCAGTGTTTCTTAACCGGGTTTCGACCGAACCCCTAGTGTTCGGTGGAGCTGTCTCGGGGGTTCGGTGAAAGTCCTTTAATATCCTAACACTTTCAGGGATGTACCCAGGGGGCCGCTGACCACTTGATTTTAGGAGGAAAATTGGACACCGGAAGACGTGATGACCTTTTTTTCTGATTTTGGGAGGAAAATTGAACGTCACGCTGTCCGTTTCAAGGGTTTGGTTGAGACAGCCACGAAGTTGTTAGGGTTCGGCCGCTTGACACGGGTTAAAAAACACTGCTTTAAGCTGTTGAGTTAACATAAACTACCACAACTAACTTTTGCGATGCGACGAGACTTAATGCATTTTTCTGAGCAATCGATTGCAGAGTTGTCAATGGACCGCAGATGTAGTAGAGCCGAACCCGATTTTTCAAGCCCGAATCCGAATCCAAATCATCAGCCAGACTGAGCCCGATTTAAGCACAAAATTGAAAGCATCAATTAAAATTTTGAAAAAATTTTAATAAAAAGGAAAATGGATTTTACCCATCCACACTCCACAATCACATCAGTTACGAACAGCGATATTTATACAAGGCATTCTTTTTTCTTTATTTCATCAATCGCAAAAACTCTATCACTCACTGAAAATCTCGATTTTGCTCCGGCGTCCGGCCTGATGGAAGCCGACAATTTTTCCAAATCCAAGCCCGCGCCAGGCCCGAACCCGACCCGAAAAGCCCAAGCCCGATTGACAACTCTGATCGATTGCACTTGCAAAGTCCCTTTGCTGTTACCGTGATATTCATGTCATTTCAGGGAAAATTTTTGATAGTTAAGGCAATATACAAAGCAAGTTTAGCAAGTTGCTCAATTTTTATTTAAGCAAAAACAATTTGCGAAAAATAGGCCACAAGTGAGAACGTCATTCTTTTTAGCTCATAGATAGCAAAGTTGCTCCTAAATGTTATAAGGAGTAAAAGTATTCCAGTTACGATAGAGTTAGTACAGTGTCACGTTTCCAAACGGTGATGGCTTATTTGAAATATACAACAGCACTGATCTATATACACATTGCCATTACACTAGTGTTGTAACATGTAGTTGGCCAATGACACGAGTCACGTTGAGAAGGGAGTATGGGGCGCCGTTTGGAAAAAAACTATTCGTTTTGTGAACCATGTTTTTTGAGCTTATTTAGACCATAGTTTGTCCGATATGTATATTGGAAATATCCTACTTATATATCGGACAAAATGTACTCTAAGTCGGACCAAAATACACGCGCAAAATAAGTCGGACAAAATCGTTATTTTCCAAACGGCGCGTCACACACCTTTTGAAAAAAAAACGATTTTGTGACACCTGTTTTTCGAGCTTATTTGGACTATAATTAGTCCGATATATACATCGGAAATATCCGACTTATATATCGGACAAATTGTGCTCTAAGTCGGACCAAAAAACACACGCAAAACAAGTCGGATATTTCCGACTTATATATCGGACAAATTCGCCGTTTGGAAAAAAACTCCACGTTTTGTGAACCATGTTTTTTGAGCTTATTTAAACCATAATTTGTCCGATATATATGGGGCGCCATTTGGAAAAAACTCCACGTTTTGTGAACCATGCTTTTTGAGTCTAAACAAGCTCAAAAAACATGGTTCACAAAACGTGGAGTTTTTTTCCAAACGGCGAATTTGTCCGATATATAAGTCGGAAATATCCGACTTGTTTTGCGTGTGTTTTTTGGTCCGACTTAGAGCACAATTTGTCCGATATATAAGTCGGATATTTCCGATGTATATATCGGACTAATTATAGTCCAAATAAGCTCGAAAAACTGGTGTCACAAAATCGTTATTTTCCAAAAGGCGTGTGACGCGCCGTTTGGAAAATAACGATTTTGTCCGACTTATTTTGCGCGTGTATTTTGGTCCGACTTAGAGTACATTTTGTCCGATATATAAGTAGGATATTTCCAATATACATATCGGACAAACTATGGTCTAAATAAGCTCAAAAAACATGGTTCACAAAACGAATAGTTTTTTTCCAAACGGCGCCCCATAAGGGAGTAATATTATTTGCTAATGTTTTTATAGGAAGGTTCTTGATTACTCTGCATATTAGGTATTGAACTTGCACGTGCTACGAATAACCTCATTCTCTGCGACTCAGCGCCTGGGCGAGACAATTGCGAAGAAACATCCCAGCGGTGGCGCGCTGTTGGCGACACTTCGTTAGATTTGACCGACCCGGAAATCGAACCTACACCTCCCGCGCAGATAGCGATGTCTTTTTGAGCCAACCGGCCGACATAATTACTTTTTGCGAATGTAAATAAATTGCTTGAGTTTCTCATCGTAGTTATAATGTTCACTGCATGCCCGACTGCAAATATAAAAGTTGCTTCGCTAAAAATAAATTGTTTTATAGAAAGACAATGCGAACAATGCAAGCAGAATCTTTAGCTATTCAAGTCATATTGTACGTATATTCATTTTTACGTTTTAAACTAGGAAAACAATTGTCTATTATTATTATTATTGTTAATTTTATTATCATTTCCATTACTGTATTATGTCTAGGCATATTTCACACTGCGTAGTTGCCTTACGCTTTTGTTGCAAATAAAGTATTCCATAAAAAAATTTTAAAAAATAACTTCTTTACTGAAACAGTCATTCTATGATCAAGATCATAATCGCATCAGGCAAATTTGATTACACAAACCGAATATATACTTCGATAAAAAATTAATTAACTTTAAATCGGATTCTCATACTTTTGGAGTTTTTTAACCTGAGGCGCCGTTTGGAAAAAAATAATTTTGGTTTTTCACATATTTTTTCGGCTAATTTAAGCTACATTTTGTCCAATTTGTTACATACGAAATTTCCTATATGTATATAGGACAAATAAGTGGTTTAAAACAGCCGAAAACACTGACGCACGATATATAGGAAATTTTTTATACATTATATGAGACAAATTATTGCTCTAACTAGCCAAAAAACGCAGCGCGAAACATATAAGAAATTTCCTATCTGATATATAAGACAAGTTATTGCATAAATTTGACAAAAAAGCAGCGTGAAACATGTAGGAAATTTTTTATATAATATATAAGACAAACTATTACATAAATTTGCCAAAAAAAGCAGCGCAAAACGTATAGGATGCTTTGCGCTGCTTTTTTGGCTAATTTGTGCAATAATTTGACTTATATATTATATAGAAACTTTTCTATACATTTTGTGTCGATTTTTTGGGCAATTTTAAGCCACATATTTGTCTTATATTTACATAGGAGATATCCTCTATAATATATTGGACAAAATGTAGCTTGAATTGGCCGAAAAAACATGTGGAAAAAACAATGTTTTTTTTTCAAACGGCGACTCATAAATTTCCTATATATTTTGTGTCAGATTTTTCGGCTGTTTTAAACAACATATTTGTCTTATATATAAATAGAAAATACCCTATATAATGTATTGGACAAAATATTGCTTAAATTGGCCGAAAAAACACGTGAAAAAACTTAAATTATTTTTTTCAAAACGGAGCCTCATACTGAGGTAAGCGTAAAAGCATGTTTGCATTAGTCTTATGTAGAAACACTTAGTGATAATTATGGTTTTTGACTGCTACTGATCACCACCTGTTGTAAGTAAGAAACTATGTATTGACAGAAATAAATCACGTAGCGCACTTTTGTGCTATCAAGACATTCTTTTCAGTAGACCAGAAAGGACATCAGTTTTTACTAACATTACACTTTGTTGCTCTCCTACTGCCCTTTCTAGTATTTTATTCTTGTTTGCAATTCAAAAACTAAACAGCATTTTTCATACAGAGGAAAAGAACTCACGAAGTAGAAAACTTGTACGACTATAAAATGTTGGTTTAGCAATTCTGCTCTCCTAGACATATATAATCCATTTGCAGCATGTAATTTAAATCAATAGCATACAAAAATGCTCCCTGGTGGCGTGTCACTCGCATCCTGGGAGTTTGAACACGCCCATCATAGATTGACTAAATCAGAGGTGAACAACTTTTCTAATCGGCGGGCCGTTTAGACTCTAAATGATCATAGATTGTCTCAATGATTGAATTCTGTGATAAAGATTTCCGAGTTACCGCACAATTTTTGTTACAAGCCTTTTGGGGCCATCGATCAACTATCAGGCTTGCCCTATGAAAAATGGCTATCTTGATTCAAAGAAACTACAAAGCGGAACACATTAATGTTCCATAACCCCCGAATTGAGGTTACAATGCACGGTACTTTAAGATTTATCTTGGTTTGAGTAATAAGGAAGTACTGAATGTTGCTGCAATTCTTGGCCTTTAATCTTTTTTTTTTTTTGCGTTTTATTTTCTTTTGTGACATCACTATCCTGTGTTTTTGGAATAAACTGGACAATTTTGATAAACTTACGATATGACCTGAAAAAAATTTAAAGCACTAACAAAAGTTTATTTTGAAGTTTAGCCTAAGATGACAAGCATATCTTATGATGAAAAAGCTTACAACGCTACTCAAATTAGCTCAGACGATGCCTTTTTTGATGCAAATACTAGCAGGAGCAGCAGCATTGAAACTATCAAACATAGATTCCACAGAAAGAAGAGGAGTAGTGATGAATCAAGAATTTACGTTCCTCCCAACTTTTTTTTCGCACCCTCAATGCTTCAGAATAAAATGTCTTTAGCTGTTTTTGTTCTTTCCTTTTTCGCCTTTTTAGGTCTTTCGATTTACGCATTTTTGACTGGTGATCCGGCCCGGTATATTTATGGTGCTGATTCCTGGGGAAATGTTTGTGGTCGAAGAAGTAACCCAGCAATAGAAGATGCTCTACTTCCCGGTCTTGACCATAGTCAAAGACCACTTTCTTTTTACTTCATTACAAATGATTTAAGAATTCCTTTTGATCCAAAAATTGTGGAAAATCAACAGTATGCAGCGATCTGTGTCTCTGCCTGTGTGTCAGTTCTGACTGATTGCAAGGATTTATTAATTCGAGAAGGTTACAATCTCAATATGGGATTAGTTCAACAAAGAATATGTACTATGATTGGTGATTTCATTCTTCCCCACCAACTTTATTACGGAAGTTGCGTACCGGCACCACTAAACCAGGTGGGTATTTAATTAATGACTTGGCTTTGTTGTTTGCATATCAATTGCGCGTTTATTTTGCTACGTTTTACAACACAGAGCATGTTAACCAGATAGTGCAGAAGCTGCAGAGAGCTGGATCATAGTAAAATGGAGCATGGGAAATGATGAAAATAAGATGGAGCATTCAATATTGATCAGTGTCACTTGCATCGTTCATTCAATAAAGTGTTATACAGAAAATTAGAAATATTTTTTCTGTGATCAGCACTTAGTTGCATACTTTAAATCGGTATATCAAAACGTTAGATCAACCAAAACACGTTAATTCAAAAGTTAACAAACATATGAATAAAGTCAAAAATCATTTTTTAGGATAAAATAAAAATGGCCTTATCTAATGCTATGACTAAACAAGTTTTTGTCTTTTCAGTTTCATGAATAATTACAGATTCATTGTTAACCGGTTTTAGTTCTTTGTTTTTTTTTAATCATTGCTTAGGCTAATCGTCTTCTGAGAAATCGAGGATGATAAAGATTGTAGAGATTGTCATTCTTGTTTTGTACCTTGTGAGTAACAAATTGTCAAGTTCACTGTTTAATATCAGCGTAGAAAAATACTGCTTCATTACTCCCGCATAAAATCTTGAAAGTTGAGATCTTAAAAATAACTTTAAAAAATGCTTTTTCTGCATTAGGCTTCAAGAAATTTATGACAGAGCATTTTTTAAAGCCTAACGCAAAAATAGCTTTTTTCAAAGCTATTCTTAAGTTCTGTATCCAGTGGCGTGGCCAGGGGGGCCACCGGGGCACTGCCCCCTCTCCTTTTTGATGAAGCTTAATTTGAAGTGTAATTAAAACATTCGTATAAAATACCGTAAACTTTGTTTCAAAAGCTCCCTCATCTTTACCATTTTTTCAATTACGACTAATTTTTGCGCCATTTCAATTTCGACATAATATCTTCTCTACAATAAGCGCTTGTTCACCAGTTATTGCATCATAACAGCGCAATAGGATCAAATATTTAAGTGTAAGTACAGAGAAAAACAAGATTGTATCACAAAAAGGCAATTGAATACGGCGAGCAAAAAAATGTTTAATGGAAAATTATTTCAAGAAGACGAATAGGCAGCTTGATTAGTATTAGGGTAGCGATTAGCGAACTGGATTGCCTGCCTAGGTCTACAGACTCTGCAGTAAATAATTAACCCCATATTCATCCGTGAAACAAAATAAACACCAATAACGTGAAGCAAAAATCGAAATACGGGAAGACAGCGTGAGCCTTTTTGAGCCAGTGTGGCCTTTTTGAGGCGCCTAGCAGGATCAAGCTGGGTGTCTGGTGCTAAAACGCTGTGCGTAGCTTCCTTGGCCTTCTGTTTGGAGTCGAAGTGCTCACACGCGCTTTTGACAAGCCCATCAACGATGCTTCACGCCTGGTGACTGGATGCCTGCGTCCCACACCAAAGAACAACCTATTTGTTCTATCAGGCATCACACCGACTGAGCTTCGTCGAAAGAGAGCCACACTGTCTTTGGCTTGTCGTGCCCAGAAGCCTGGCCATCTAATCCATGATCGGCTCACGTCCCACCCTTATGGAGGGCATGGACAACTTAAGTCAAGACACCCCTTTGTGCCTGCTGTTCCGTAACTGCTCAGAGATACAAGCGAACAGGACACCATTACAGCAAGATGGGCGTACCAAAGGTTGAGCATTGGGTGGCGGGAGAGCACTTTTCGTCTAAATTTATTTTTGATGATGTGAACGTTTTTCCACTTAGAATGGGGCTTCCCAGACCCGTCTGGGTCCGGCTGAACCGTCTCCGGACTGGAGTTGGCCTCTTTCGTTTATCCATGCATAAATGGGGCATGGCTTCCACAGCGTCCTGTGAATGTGGTGCAGAGGAACAAACCGCCGACCATATTATAACATCCTGTCCCTCATACCGCCATCCAAACGGGATTCGGGGCCTGCTCACTGTGAACAAGAGTTGGGCAAGGTGGCTGTCTGACACGTGCCCAGCCATTTAGAGTGATGCTACTTCCCGATGCAACGTCGCACCTACACGAAGAAGAAAAAGAAGAAGCGTGAGCCTAACGCTTTGGCCTGAGAAGATCATTTTTTGAAGTTCTTGGCCTGTTGTAATTTGCCCCCCTCCCCTAAATATTCTGCTGGCTACACCCCTGTCTGTATCGTCACTTAATTATTATTATTATTAATGTTGAGATCATTTTTATCAAGAAAATTTCTTGTGAGGTATATTTGAAATTTCGTGCATTTTTTTTTTTTTCAGACCATCTCCAATCAGCTTTCACAAGCTCTTCGAAACTATGCCTTAAATGTCACTTCAAGATCGACGCTTGATGTTTACAAAGCACCATCGGGATATTTTGAAGTAACGTCATTGGGAATACGGTTTTTGTATGCATGCTTGACATCATTTTGGCCCGACGTCATAGCTTTGTCATTTATTTCCCTGGGTCTAACTCTACTCTGCGTATTGATGATTCACATGTTTGGTCGTTATCTGTTGATTGGAAGCATTATTTTTTCATGCTTAGGAGCAGTGGCATTATCTGCTGTTTTTTGGTATAGCTATAGCATATCTTCGGCATCTTTCTCATTTGAAAACTCTTTACCGTACTCAAGCTTAAATTATATTCGAAGTTATTTAGAAGTTAGTTCCATCAGAGAAATTGTGTATTTGCTTCCAATCTGTTTGCTCCTCACTTTTGTAGCGTTACTACTCATAGCCGCTGTTATTGTGATTCGACGCAAATTGTACTTAAGTATTACATTTTTTGATGAAACTGCTATGCAATCAGTGATAGGTATTCCTCTTATACTGCTGCAACCGTTAGTTACATCAATAATAGTTCTTTGCTTTCTAGCATTTGTCGTAAGTTCCGCAATATATCTTGCTGCGAGTCAAGCAGTGACGGTAGACACGGATGGTTTTGCGTATTACGTACCTCGAAAACTCCCTCCAACATGGTTACTTCTAACTTTTCATGTAATTATTTCTCTTTGGGTTCTTGAGTTTATATACGCTTGTCAAGACATGGTGATAGCTGGATCTATGAGCCGCTGGTATTTTAACGACGATCGACGAAGGTGGCAGCTGATGCTTGCACCGGTCATAGAGCAAAACGCGTTTTTGATGCGCTATGGTCTAGGAATTGCTGCTTTCGGATCCCTGGCAATAAATGTTGCTCAAATTTTAAGAATCTTTTCCTTCGCAGGCAAAAAAACGTCCAGTCAAGCAAATTTCAAATCAGACAACCAAACTCCGGATTGTCAAGCGTGTGCTCGAAATTTCATTCACTATTCTAACCGAGGTGCGTACGTTTGCCACGCTCTATTTGGAGATAGCTTTCATGAGAGTGGCATGCGTGCATATATATATGAATTAGGATATCACCGTCACTTGGTAGCGATCAACTCATTTAGCACTTTGAGTTTGTTTTTGTGCAAGATTGGAATTGCGTTGTCAACTCTCTTAATCACTCTGATGTGGCTTCACGCACGAAATGGATTTTACCCGGTCGTTGAATGTCTTTTTCCGATTCTTATAGTTTGCATTGTTGCCTATGTCATGGCTGCTTGCTTTTTAAATCTTTATGCCATGGCGTTTGAGGCTATTTTTATATGTTACTGCATTGATGAGTACTTAAAAAATGACAGCTTAATCGCACTGCACAACCAAAAATATTTAGCGAATCATCATCAATTGAAATCGAATTGGAACCGATATTCTCAGGCACAAACGCATTACGTTCCCCCTCCAAGTCGTCATACGCTCATCGAACGTCATTCACAAGGTCCGTACTCACTAGGTCCTAGATTTCATACGTACGGACATCAACGCCGTAGCTCATTACGAAAATCGTCTTTAAATAAAACATCATCTGAGATTTTTAGCAGTCCCATTCAAGAACCAAGTTTCATCGCTTCATTATCAAATCAAACCGAATCACCAGACCCAACCTCCACTTCATCACCCGATCAATTTTCCACTCCATCACCCGAAAAACACTCCAGTTCATCGCCTGAACAATTTTACAGTCCATCACCCGAAAAATACTTCAGTCCATCGCCTGAACAATTTTACAGTCCATCACCCGAAAAATACCCCAGTCCATCGCCAGAACAATTTTATAGTCCATCACCCGAAAAATCCATTAGTCCTTCACCCGAACACCTCTACAGTCCATCACCAGAACCGTCCGTTAATCCTCAATCACCGCCCACTTCTTCACCAGAATCACCGCCAGCCAGCAGTAGCTCACCAGTTATCCCATCTTTACCTTTACCAGAAAAAACGAGATGTATGCTGCTGGGCAATCCTTCTCCAAGTATCGAAAAAACATGCGGGGCCCCATGCTTAAAGTTTATAAACAATTTTGGAATTAATGCCAAAACTAAACCGAGGCGCTCACTTTCTTTGATGAAACCAGGCGAAAAGACAGCTGAAATCCAATTACCTCCACAGAGATATACTTCCTGTCGAACTAACAGTCCGTGTCAACAAAGCAATCTATGTCAGCCATATGAGCCATGCCACGTTTGTGTGCCTTTTTATGCTTCAAAGTGTAACAACATTACAGAAGATAGTCGGTGTGATTTTACTTGTGAACAACTTCCCTCAGACCCTACAGCAGCCTTTAACAGAAACACTAGTTACGAAAATATTTGCAATGCTGAATATGGAGAACCATTAAACAAACGCAGTTCGGCTACTTATCGCCTTAACACAAAAAACAGACCATCTTCCGCCTTAGAACGTTACAGTCAAAATAAACAACCTTTTGCTAAACAAAATGACCCGAAAAAAAGATCATCTTCTACCGCAGTGAATTATTTACAAGAAAGGTTATCCAAAGCTTTAAGACATTCTGCTCATAATGAACGGACTGAAAGATTAAGCGAGCATGACCAAGACAGACAATCTTCTTTAACTTCGCCTGATACTCAAGATGTAAAATTACGAGATTCAAAGCGCTATGATCAAAACAGACAATCTACAGCAGCTTTGAATCGTAATTCTCAGTATAGAAAGTCGAAAGCTTCAAAAATGTACCCTCAAGTTGGATTTTCTAGAAGTACGCAACAGCTTAACCGAAACACGAAAATTTCAAAAACCGCCCGTTTCTCTTCAGCAAAACCATCAAGTGATTCAAAGCGATCTGTATATGATAGACAATCCACAGGTTCCAAAAGGAATGATGATAAGCGATCGGTTGTGTCTGCACGTTACACTACAGATACGCAATCTGGAGATTCAAAAGTAAAAAGTCACGAAAGGCTAACCAGAGATTCAAAACATAGTCTTGACCGGCAATCTTTAGCGCCTACACGCAACACTTATTTTAGACAATTCAGAGCTTCAAAACAGCATGATCAAATGTCATCCGGAGAACATAATACTCCCAATCGACTATCTTCAGCACCAAAGCGTTCTACTCAAAACCGCCCATCTGCAACTGCAAGGCGTCAAACTCAAGACCGACTGTCCCGGAAATCTACTCGTTTTTCCAAATATAGACAGTCTTCGGCATCTACGAAACCTCTTTCAGAAGAGAGACCTTCTACGAGAGCTTCAAAACGTTATACTCACAATGGGCAATATTAAACTGAAAGTATAATGCGTCATCTCATCGATTATGGTAAGCTTCAAGGCATGATTCAAATTATCGTACATGAAAAAATATCAGCGTCGCATATTGTGCAACAAAAAATAAAGAAAACGCTCATGCAATGTGAAGTTTTTTGCCCTAATAATCACTTTTCAACTATAACTAGGGCGATTTAGAGTCACAAAAGTTACTTCTTTTTGCGGACTTCAATTAACACAAAAAGCGTTGAACCAAAATTTTACGGGTGTGGGGCCAGTATTTAAGAAGTTATAAGGTTACGAAAAGTTACTTTTTGTGTTTTTAGGTTGCATTTAATTTTTGAGGTTACAAAGTTTTTTGTGTTATTTTTTGCCCAATTTTCCTTTTTTATCTTTTCTTGCTAAGTTACAATTGGAATGGATTTACAATCTGCATGATGCATCAACGTGGTTATATACTAAACATAAAGCCTTACTACATCTTCCAGTAGTGCAATGGCATCTTTGCGATATCAACACTTCGAATTTCAAGCGCTAGATTAGACCCACGATTAGATTATTTCATTGATTAGTTTTCGCTCAGAACAATACGTTTTTTTGAAGATTAGACTGAGTGAAAAGTTAATGGACTGGTGCTTATAACATCCCAATTTTTATGACGTGCCAGTGGCTTGTAAATCATAATGTAGTATCTACCAAAACCCAAATAAGAAATTTGCAAGGGACAAATTAATGTTTGGACTGTAACAAAAGTCTCGTCAGCCTAGCTACGCAGGTTTTATTTCAAATGTTTTACCTTGAGCAGAACGAGTAGAGGCTTAGATTTGGGGTGTGTAGTTCTTTTGAAGGTTAGAAAAGGTGGGAGGTTGCTATGCTGCACTGATGAGACCATAATAAGGTCCAAACGCGTCTGCAGCTGCAAATGAGTAGGTTGCCATGGGGGCTTCTAGTGATGTGGGCTACCGGTAACTTAGTTTGGGGTTAGTAGTTATAGGCTCTTTCATTGGGTATCGTTGTTTGGGCCAGTCGCCTGCTAAAAATAGGACACAACCTAGAAAAGAGATGAAGTCGAGATGTCCAGGTAAAGCAATGCAAAAGCTGTGCGTAGCAAGGCTGACGAGACTTTTGTTATAGTCAAAACCCAAATAGTTTTCACAGCCTACGGTAGTAAAAACTTAATTTCAAAATTTTCTTTGATTTAAATGAGGGATTTATTTTAACATTTAATATAAAAAGCAGCGGCAATTTAACGCCTAGAGTCTCCTATACCAACTTTTGTCTATTTTAAAACCGAAGGGTAAAAATGAACATCGTAGATGAGTATAGCTGAAATACTGGTTTTTAACAACGATTGAAGAAAAAAAAAGTTGTTGTAGGCAGGCCTAAACCAAAATTATCAGAATTAACTGAGCTAATTTTAATTTTTTTTTTTTAGCTAGAAAACATATCAGCGGTAATTCATATTGGCAAAAAGTGTGCTTAAATGAGTGTTTTCATGTAAAAATCCGTAGGCTGGTAGCCGTAGTAGGAGCGGAGCACTATTGAAGCCCCTCAGACTTCGGCGGCCCACCGGCTTTGGCCAATTCTTTTGCCAAATCTTGGGTGCGCCATTGGTATGGAGCAACTGTAATTGCATTGCTTGAGTTTTTTAAAAAAATACTGTGATGGATATTAACAAAATGAGTCGTCAAGAAGTTGCTCTTGCTGTATATTGCTTGTGTCAGAGATGCTAACCAACAAAGACTGCAGCAGAACACAGTTTTTCCATGCTGAACAACATACTTTCCACAGACAGAAACTTTTTACCCAAAAATTTCAAGCACATGTGCGTGCACTATAACTTGAGCACTAATTGAGACTATTTTACTGCTTTTTACCATATAGACTGCTGTTATTTTTTCATTTTGTGCTGGTCTTTAAATAAAATCACTTTTTGGTTACTTTTTTGCAAAAATAAAGTTTCGTTTTTAAGTTTTTTAGGTCACAAAAAAATCTCCCTAACTATGACATAAAAAAACTGCTTATGATACTGAAACCAGAAGCAAGAATTGCGGGTCTAAAGCGCACTGAAATTGGATAAGTGGACAGGGTGATAGTGTCCTACAAAAAAGTTTATTTTCAGCAGGAGCGTAACTAGGATTAGCTGAGACCCTGGACATTGCCCAACAGGGGCGTGCCCAGGGTTTTGAAAAGGGGGGGGGCGCAATTTAAAGCCATGCTAGCAGGGCCGGATTTATTCTTACCGTGCAAAAGGTGGACAGGTTTTTTGAAAGTCATCATGTCCGTTTTCCGCCCAAAATCAAGTAAAGAGCAAAAACAGGTCATCACGCCCGCAGATGTCCACTTTTCCGCCCAAAAGTCAAGTAAAGAGCAAACAAAAGCCGCGGCCTCAGCGGCCTCCTCCCTGGATACGCCCCTGAACACCTGAAAAAAAACCTGAGCATTTTGAAAAAGATCCTAAGCATTTGCTTAACAAAAGACCTTGTGACGCCACTGTTCTTAGAACTTTTGTTGTAGGAAAATCATTTTTTCAGGTTTTACTCTGTAGCAATTATAGTTTTGTACATGAAATTTTGAAACGTTATGAAACTTCCATCGCTTTTATTTTTACAAGTTTTTGCGTTACCAAAAAATAAAAAACGAATTTTTTAAGGGACACCCGTATATAGTTAAATTATTCAAAACGTTTATCGCAAAACTTTGTGAAGACTTTTTTTGTACAAAACTTTCCTAAACAAACAACACGGTCATTTGAATAAAATAATAATGACAAGGAGAAATAACTTTGCCCTGCTTGGCATGGGCTTTGATAATTATTCGAAAAGCATCATGATATGCCCGAAATTAGAAACTATTTTCAAGTCTTCACGTCGCATGGTTTAGATCAGGGGTGGGGAACCGGTAAAGCACAGCGGGCCACATCGATTGCACGATATTTTCAGCGGGTCACATTTGCTTATAATTGTTAAATTTCGCCTTAAAAAGGCGCAATATTTCGTCGTAAATTTAACAACATTCATGCTGAGCTGCTTTTTACTGTATAATCAGAGACTTTTGCCCGTTTTGTATACTACAAATATTGCATGTAGTTGAATGTGACGCAGTTTTTGAGAAATCTTAATGTTTTATATTCCACCATTTTATTGTACACTTAACAATTAAAGTTCTGACGCGGGCCACATTCAAAATTTAAGAGGGCCGCATGTGGCCCGCGGGGCCGCAGGTTCCCCACCCCTGGTTTAGATAAAGAGATGACCGACCCAAGGCCAGCATAATGTGGCCTACTGCTTAATTTCTATTGAGTTATTTTGAAGAGTGAAAAATCTTTTATTACCTTTTATCCAATATTACCAAGCGTCACTAAGTGAAAAAGAAGAAAACAGGTCGTATTTTTTTCTAAACATGCTGTTATGTCCGATATTGAGCGGAATGACTCGAAGAATGTTTGACCAAAATCAATAAACGTTTGTTAAATTACAAGAAACATAGGGTTTGATATACAACTGGATAAATGGTAGGCCTTGAAGACTTACTAAATAAACGCTGTAAACATCAATTCTACGACTAGTTTCGCGGTTTGACCGCTCATCAGCTAGACTCAGGTTTTGAACCCAGGACCTTGTGATTGAGAGTTGTACCTCTCCAACCATTCGGCCACCGAGCTGACAGCGTTTCCAATGCAATTTTCAGCTATGCATACTCAAGCCGCTGCAACTCAAGCCCCTGCAATTATAATCAATCAATCAATTTTCTGGACCCGCTTATCCTTGGGGGGCAGCAGTTCGAGTTGGAGCCTCCAAGCATCTCGATCCTCTGCAACAAAGGATAGATGCTCTGCTGGGATGCCAAGGCGAGACCAACTAAGATCTTCTACGTAATCTCGCCATCGAGTTCTGGGACGGCCTCTAGGCCTTCGACCAATCGGTGTTGAACAGAGCAGTTTTTTGGCTGTTCTTTCCTGGGACATTCGTGTCACATGTCCATACCAACGCAATTGCGATCTTTCTAGTCGGAGAAGCAGCGATTCGATGTTTAGAGATTCACGAATATCTGCACTTTTAACCTTGTCCAACAAGGTCAAACCGCTAATTCTTCGCAAAAATCCCATTTCGGCTGCTTGAACTCGAGACCTCACTTTCTCATTTATGATCCAACACTCATGGCCATAAGTCAAAATAGGAACATAGACCGATCTGAAAATGGATAGCTTTGCCTTGGTGCAAAGCTCCCTTTTCAGTACCACAGATCGGTGGAGCTGGCGCATTACTGCACTTGTTTTTCCGATGCGGATATCCAATTCGCTATTTTGTCTGCCGTCACTTGTGAATGAGACGCCGAAGTACTTGAATTTCTCTGACTGTTTTAGTGGTACTCCATCAATTTGGAGAGAGCACTGCTTTGGTTGTCTGGACAGGCACATGGTTTCTGTTTTTGTTGTACTGATTTTCATTCCGGCTACAGAGCATGCATCCGAAAACCTGTCAAGAGCTTGCTGGAGACCATTTTGGGTAGAGTCGAGTAGCACAAGATCATCTGCAAATAACAGACGTTGTACAGTGCATTCACCGATCTTTACTCCGCCACAAGACTCACTTTTCTTAACTATTCTATCCATATAAATAAGGAACAGAATAGGTGAAAGAGAGCAGCCTTGCCGTAGTCCCACACTAACTCTGAAAGGTTTCGTCGTTGCACTGTTAACACGAACACAGACCTCGGAATGCATGTACAGCGACTTAATGGCAGTTAGTAACTGGCCATCAATGCCATACTGCAACAGCACCGCTCAAAGCTTGTCTCTAGGAATGCGATCATATGCTTTTTCAAGATCAATAAAACATGCATTGACCTCTTTTGCATGTTCCCACGACTTCTCAAAGATTTGCTACAAGGCAAAGATCTGATCCATTGTGCTTCGGCCAGGACGAAAGCCACACTGAGCATCCGTTAGTTTAGGCTCGACTATTTCACGGCATTTATTTTCAAGGCATTTGGCATAGACCTTACCCGGGACACTGATGAGAGATATGCCCCTATAATTGGTGCATTTTCTCTTGTCTCCTTTCTTGTGGATAGGTATTATCACACTAGTTTGCCATTGCTTTGCTATTTGCCCAGTACTACATGCCACCTTACAAACACGAGTCAGCCAACGAACATCATATACGTTCATTGCTTTTAACATTTCAGGTCTGATATCATCCTCACCAGGTGCTTTTCCAGTTTTCAATGATTTGATTACTGCATTCACATCTGCTTCGGTTATCTGAATATCTTCCCCAACCTGTTCCTCGTGAATTTGTATCGGTGTAGCATCAACTGGGTTTAAAAGATCACTAAAGTAGTCTCTTCACCGATTCAAAATAGCATCTTGATCTTTCAGAGTCACACCATTTGAATCTTCGATAAAGAGAGCGGCTCGAGATCCTTTTCCACGCAAACGGCGAATGGTTTGCCAGAACACTTCGTTTGCCGTTTTGAAATCATCGTCTAACTTTTCTCCAAATTCCTTCCAGGCCTTTTCCTTAGACAGTTTAACTTTTGTGGCTGCCGCCTTACGTGCTTCAGAGTACTGCGAACGAAGTTCAACTGATGACTTATTTGCAAGCCAGGCCTTATAGGCCACTTTTTTCGCACGAATAGCTTCTTTAACTTCTTGGTTCCACCAAGGAGTTCTTTTCTCGCTACTCTTCGTCCCTCCAACACGCTTACGTCCACAATAGTTAGTAACGGACGCAATGACTGCTGATCGAAACGAACACCACTCAGTTTCAATGTCTTCAGTAGAGGTCGGAAGTTCTTTGAACTTAGATGCAATGTTGTCTGCAAATGCAGTTCGTACCTCTTTGTCAGCCAATGATTCCCATTTGATTCGATAAGTTTCTCGTAGTCGAAAAGTCTTTCGTTTTTTCAAGGGTTTTAAAGCTTTCAAAGTGCAGACAACCAGGTGATGATCAGTTGACAACTCAGCCCCTCTTTTAACACGAACATCAGACACGGTAGAAAACAAGTCCGCCGAAACGATACAAAAATCAATCAGGGAGCGTTGTCCCAGAGAGTCTCTGTACCAGGTGTACTTATGAATTTTTTTGTGCTGAAAAAATGTGTTCATTATGCACAGCCCATTGGTGGCACAGAACTGCAATAAACACCTTCCGTTCTTGTTAATGTCAGGGTCACCATGTTGCCCAATAACACCTTTCCATGTTCCATTGTCGATGCCCACATGTGCATTGAAATCGCCCAAAAGCCCAAAGGGGTTCTGATGAAGTTGCTTTTCCCAATGCAACCTCAACTTCCTCCAGAAAGGCTTCGTACTGTGATTCTATGTTAGGTGCGTACACCTGCAAGATACACAGAGATCGCTTCTGCAGCCTTAGCTTTAGAAGACAAACCCTTCCTCCCAGTGGTACTCAGTCAACGACACATTCAGCTATGTTGGGGCTCACAAGTAAGCCAACACCAGCTTGAGCAGACATTGCTACATCAACACCTGAGTAGAAAAATTTCCACCCACCGTTCAACTCGACAGTTCCAGAACCCCGGCGCTTTGTTGATGAAATTCCCACAACATCAAGGCGTTGTGGGAATTATAATTTTTGATGTAATTTTTTTCGCAGCGAATTATCACCAAATTACTTATGGTGCAATAATTGAGTCTATGATGGAATTGAAAGCAATAAAAAAAAGGGAAGAATCCACATTCTTCAGGCAGCCACTAACAAAAAATTGCTTATATTACCTGACTTCTTGGTATAGGCTTATCCCTGCTATTATACAATCCGATTTGCATTTAGTGGGTAAATTGCAAAGGCTAGAATAGCAAAAACAAATTAACTAAACACTTTTTTACAGTTTGAAAATAGTAAGCTACGAAGTACTTCGACGCCTACAATTGCAAATGTGATCACACCTTCTCGGCTCCAAACGTTGAATATATTTTTGAAAGTATGGCTGTATAATCTGACCAGCAGTGACTATCATATAATGTCAGGAGGATGAAGTACGAATCGGCTGTGTAGGTGTAATCGCGTTTCGACTTTCTTTACTCCATTCAGGACCGCAATAATAATTATGATTGATCGATGAACAGCGCCAAACATAAATGGTTTTGGTTAGCGTTGCAGCAACATATCGAACTCACTTAATCGATCTTCATTATGAAGTTATAAGAGTTGAATGGTCCCCGAGATATTAAATCAACGTTAATATCTTAATCAACATGCCGGTTGGCAAAGTGTTTTAAGTTATTTATATCGGTACAGGAGGTCTGGGATTCGATTCCCGGGCCGGTCAACCACGGCTTGCCACCGCTGTAAAGCAAAGTATTGCTAATTCGATATCGAAACACGATAAATGAAAAAATATTGACCAATAACGATGAAAATTAATTTATCGCCAATGATGTTCGATAAACGGCATTTTTCTATAAATGATGCCAGTAATAGTTAGCAGTAGTAAATTGTGCCAATTTTGAAGTTAAATTATGATGCAGAAGTGTTTTATTTTTGGCATAGGCCCAGGACCGCCGAGAGGGGGGGGCAGAAGGGGTCACTGTCCGGGGGCCCGGGGACACAGGGGGACCCGGGGTTCTGAATTGTCAGGTTTAGAATGCAAAATTCATCAGCTCAAACTACGGCCTGCGGGCGCGATGATGTTATTTTTTGATTTCGGGCCGAAATTCGAACATCCGCGGACGCTATGACCTTATGTTGCTCATCACTAGATGTTGAGCCGAAATTTGAACATCTGCGGAGGCTATGACCTTTTTTTTGCTCATCACTTGATTTTAGGCCGAAATTCGAACATCTGCGGACGCTATGACCTTTTTTTTTGCTAATCATGTGTTTTTGGGGCACCACTGACCAAAGGGCCTAAACGAATTTTTTGCCCCGGGGCCCGAAAGTTCTCTCGGCGCCCCTGCATAGGCCTATGCTATCATCAAAACACCCATATTTGTAATTGCACGAACTTTCACTGCTCTGCGTACAAAGTACGTAGTCGCAAGGATGAAGGCAGTCTTTTCGAGACTCTCGTGAGAATATGAGCGCACTAACAACGTTCTTCTCAAAATAAAAGACGTAGATCTCATTTTCTTTTAAGGTAACGACAGAAACAGTAGAAAAAGTGTGTTAATTGCTTGAGCTACTTTCAAAGTTTTGCTGTATAAGTTATATTTTTTGTTAAAAGAACGCTCACCTAGTAAGCAGATTTTTGGGGACTTGCTCCTTTTCTTGGTGCAAATATTGTTCTGGTTTATGCGCTTTCCTGAAGTCAAAGCACGTTAAAACGCATATCATTGCCTTCTTTGCGAAATGTACGAACAAGCACCATTATTTGTTGCTGCAAACCGGTAAACTTTTGAACATCGTGCATTCAGCGTAGATTATTTTGTAATTCTCGGCAATACTAAAAATAGTGCAAAAGCGTTACCGTTAAGCGCGGAGTTAAATTTGTGCAGAGCTATGCCGGTAATCGGTGTAACATGATCGCCGTTAGATTATCGTCATAAATGTCCAACAGTAGATGTACAATGTAATTGACTAAATCGGATCAAACTTTAAGTTGAAGGTCTGTTTACACTAAATGCGATTTTAGTCCGATTTGCTGTCGTACGAAGTTTCATCAGATTTTTGACGTAAGCAGTTGCCGAAAATATCTTTTACACCAGCGTTTCCCTAACTATGGGTCGCGACCCACCTGTGGGTCGCAAAAAGAATCTTGGTGGGTCGTAAAAAGTTATAGAGATCTTGAAATAAACCGTAACTTATAAATTCGATACGTCAAAAACTACAAATTGAAATTGATGTCAATCCCATTACGCAAAAGAGCAAGATCATCCTTCTCGCGAACGTTACTTAATTTGAAAGATTAAATTAATTAGTTTCCTTCGTCAATGTTTTGTTGATTGAATAAAGTTAAGTGGGTCGCCGTAAGCTGTGGTAATAAATAGTGGGTCCCAACTCTGAGAAGTTTGGGAACCACTGTTTTACACAATTCAAATCCAAACAGTTTTGCTTCCTACCGGTTGTTTTGCAAAGCCCCTAACGATTGTATTCTAGAATGCCGCGGATAGTGACGTAGCTTTACGTCATAACCTCTAACAGTTTCGTAGTTTACGTCACTGTACGTACGAAAAATTTCATCTTATTCTGTGTAAACACACCTTAAAGCTTTTAATACAAAAGATAATAGCCAGTATATTAGTAATCATTTTACAAACGCTTCGGTAAAAACTTAAACCATCACAAGTGTAAAACTACAGAGGCACTAGGCTAATGCACCAGGCTGGCACAAGACGATTAGTTTTACACTTGCCCTGTCCACATGTCCGATTTATGTGGGCTTTAAGCCCACATTGATGTGGGTTTGCTGCTATGGGCTTTCTGCATTACAATTAAAACTGTTGATGTCATAATTTAAAAATGTGATTATGACATCAAGCCCACAGCAACAAGCCCACATCAATGTGGGTTTAAACCCCAAGTAAATCATACATGTGGACCAGAGTAACTCTAGACTAGATAGTATAAGTTTTTAACGAAGAGCTTGTAAAATGAATGCTATTTTATACTGGCTAAATCTTTTTTATTAAAGCTGAGTTCTAAAACCTATTTTAAAGCCGTGTTATGCTTCATGCACTGCTCCTGCCGCATGCTCAACTTGCAACACTGCAGTTGCCGTAATTGCGTAGTGACGTTGGCTGAACTGGAAGCAAAAAGTGATTTTTTGACTGACTTCAAGTACCGTACCGACATTGCCAACACTGCAGTTATCGTAACCGCATAGTGACGTTGGCTGAACTGGAAGCGAAAAGCAATTTTTTTGACTGACATCAAGTACCATACCGACATTGTCATTAAGTATCGTTAAGCATGACTCGAGCCTCAAATTTGAGATTGCTAAGCTATATAGTAAGCATAACCGAGCCTGTGTCCAGTTGAGAAAAAATAAAATGTAAAAAACAAACAAAATGCTTTGTTAGCTGCCTTAAACTGCAATTGATTGACAGTGCAACAATCAAGAATTATGCTCACATAATGTATAATTTCATAATCAAGCATTTCAAGCAAGAAATGAAAACCAATCAGAACACAAAATCATCAAAATATATGAGGGCAAGATGAATTGATGAACAGTAAATTATGTAGTATCATGCTTTGGCTGAAAAGACTTATCCACAGGGTGTAAACCCTCAGCAGATTGAGAAAGGCTCTCAGCTTTTTGCAAAGAACTATTCGCTATTAGCGAAGAGCATTCAACCGTTTGCGAAAAGCCATCAGCAGTTTGCACGAAACCAGCATCTGTTTGTGAAGACCTAGCGATTGTTTGCGAAGAGCCATCAGCCGTTACCGTAGCAACATGTGCTGAGTCATTTTCTGCAGCAGATGGAGAAACATGCGCTGCATGAGGTTTTGAAATATCGTCACACGGAGTTGGTTGCTGAAAGTCATCACATGTTGATGTTTGCGAGGAAGTTTCAAATGATGCAGGTTGCGAAGAATCTTCAGACGATCGAGAAGAACTGCTTGCGTTTATGGTTTGCAGCTTCATTTGCGCATTGTTGGTTTTTATGTTGTTCCTACGCTTCGCAGTTCCATTTAGCAAAGCAGCAGCTGGCACGATGGTCTCGTCGCTTTCTTCAGTATCTGAACTTGGATTAGTCACACTTTCGAAAGATTTTTTACAAGAAGCAGTAACCTGAATTTGAAGTTGCTTGAAGAAACGATAATACAAGAGCTTGGCTACAAAAATCAGAGAAAAGGAAGTCAGCAACAAGCCAATGCCTAAGACCAGTGAAACAGATGCATCAACGGTAAATAACGATTTTGGAATCATTAAAAGACCTACCGTGGAACAAAACCAACTGAAGACAAAACTGATGGCGGCCCACATGATGAGTTGATCTGAAATTAGAGGGATATATGTTAATACAAGGCATATGCAAATGGTATGCGAGTATTGAGCTTTTTTCGTAACACAGGCTGGTCTACGGCAAAGCACTGTTTTCTTAAAAAAAAAACAACTCTGCGACCGTGTCGATTATGCTGATCTTGCATACATTAAGAGGCGGCAAATTTGTTAAGCTTATAGTCAGTATTATTCATCCCGGCCGGTCGGCGAAGTGGTTTTAAAGTCATCGATATCGGTGCGGAAGGTCTTGGATTCGATTCCTCGCCCCCTCAAATTAGACCTAGAGTCGCCAACGACTTGCTACCGCTACGGCGTTTCTTCGGAGCAGTAAAGCCGCTGAAATGCGCTCCGCCACTCGTTACGCAATTCGGTTCGATACCGCGAGGACCGTCAAGATTTGATTTCTTTTGATTTGGTAAAAGCTGTGTAACAAAAGTTAACATTTTGTACTATATTGCGTGAAAATCGAAGTTGGATCTTCTGTTTAGCTTGTCCTTTTGTTAGATTTAGGCTTTTTCTATATTTTTTTGTAATAAACTTCGCACAATAATAAAAAGCGAAAAGATATGTAGTTTGAAAAGGAAGTTATAAACGTTACAAAAATTGCGTTTTTAAATTCAAATTTTTTTTACAATTAAATTTGAACGTATTCATTCCATTTCTCTTAAAACTATTCGACCATTTGCAGCTATAAAAAGTTTTCATACTTGTGCAGTGCAGCGTCATCGAAATGAATCAAGTGTTGTTGGGCATTTGCTGCAAATCCTTAATGCATTTGTTTCGCAACCCTTTTCTTATGCGACCCAAATTCGTTTAAAAACACCATCTGCAAGAACAGTTGCGACCCACCCTAAATTGGGCATACAAATACAAAAAAATGAAGCAAACTGACTGCATAAAAAAAAAGAACCAAGTTTTGGGGTTTGTTGATTTGTTTGGAATGGCAATCATTTTGTAAATAAAACAATTTTGTACAAGCAAAAGACAGGAAACAAGACCATAATGACGTCATTGAATAGTCACACTTTTCAAGTCAAGTCTTGATTGATTTGAAGTAACACTTCAATCGCAGTATCTCGTAAATTCAAAAATTTTACTAAGAATGTGGTACATTTGTTGGCATTTGTACTCAAATAATAATTTTTTACTTCACCCTCCCTAGTATTTGATGAATTTCCACACGAGCCAAGGCAAAATGCACAAAAAACACAACCAGGCACGCCGAGAGCGGGGGCAGGTGGGGTCACTGCCATGAGGTCCGGGGACACCAGGGGGACCGGGGTTGAGGACTTGATGGCCTTTTTTTTTTCAATTGAACTTCACTCGATTTTGGGAGGAAAGTTGGACGTCGGAGGACGTAATGACCTTTTTTTGGGGGGGGGGTCTCCACTTGATTTGGGGAGTTTTTTTTGGTCTGAGGACCACACGAAATTTTTGCCCCGCGGCCCGAACTTTCTCTCGGCGCTCCTGAACACAACAATTATTATGACATAATGGACTGGTCACAAACAACCATATCAACGTCAGATGACGTGTAGACACTTAGCTTATTATTGTCAACTGTCTACCAGGGCCGGATTTACCAATTGGCTAGGCAGGCTGAAGCCTAGTGCCTCGGAGAAATAAGAGGCCTCGTCACAAACAACGAAGATCTTCTTTTGGTCAAGACCTTTTTTTTGGGAATCGACCATCAAGATCTTTATAGGCCTAAACGTAGAGACAAGAGTGTATATTTGGGGTAACATTGTGCCATGGCCCCCCCTTTTGACTCTGTCTTTTAGTAAAAAAGAACAAAATTAATGGTACCAAGTGACTAAAATATGCCAGACTCTTTTGATGGTTTCTGTAGCATATGGCCAGAGGGGTAGCATGGGGGGTATGCACCCTCCCACCAGCCATTTTCAAAAATGTTTTTGATGTAGGCCTAATTCAACTTTTCCGTAATTTCGAACCTCTTTTGCAGCACGTACATCACGTACTTACGCATTCAGCACGTACATCGAAAACAAGCGAACAAAATGGATCATATTTGGCGAAGCACTCAGAATTAGGGTCAAAAAATTTAAACAAAATTTGCTTGAAAATTATTCAAAAAGCACTGAAATAATCATTACAGCATGTAAATTTTCAAAAAATTCCCGGGGGAGCGCATGCCCCCGGACCCCCTAGAATTTTTGTGTGGCTCAATCAGCATCAAATTAGTTCTGCCGAAAAAATACGCTTACAAAAAGTGTAGAAATTATGGGCCCCTCTTTTTAAAATTTCTCGCTATGCCACTGCGTAGAGATGAGTCTGATCGTAGCTCACTAGGATCTCATTGATCAAATAGCCTAGGGCCATGGGCGTCCGCAGAAAAAAATGCAGGGGGGGGCAAAAACTTTCTCGAGATGGTCATCTTAGTGAAAGCTATTAGGTAAGTGTCAGTGATAGGATGACCAACTGACCATACGTCCGGCATCGGCCGATGCCGTACGTGCAGAACTTTTCTTTCATGTTATTGTGCATTATGCGGACATAAATCAATTTATGTGCCACTAGGCTTGACAGTCTGTTAAAACAACTTTCTTTTTGCATTGTTTTCTTAGGTCTTGTTATATGTGGTTGGTTTGATGCTTACATTTCAAAACAATCAAATCTTCACTATACTTGCGCTATTACACCTAAGTGTGTAACGAGTGGCGGGGCCCGTCTCCGCTGCTTAATCTTCGAGGAAACGTCGCAACGGTGGTGAGCCGTTAGCGATACTGTGTCCGATTTGACCAATCCGGGAATCGAACCCCAGACTTCCCGCACCGATAGCGACGTTCTGATCCAAAATGTCAAAATAAAAAGTAGTTTGAGCTCTGAAAATCAAACTTATAGCTACGGCCTATAAATCAGTGCTGCTCAATTTTTTTATTGCAATGTACCGGCAGCGCAGTTTCTGCCATCAAGGCGTACCAGGAGCACATCAGCAACAAGTCCAAATTTGTTTTGCAAGATACGAGATACAAGATACGATACTCGGTATACAGGCAAAAACCAGAATTTTTCTATACAAAATGCAAAAAGTAAAATTGGACATGCTGCTGTTGCCGCGTGAATTTGCTAGTATACGTACGTCCACATGACGGATTGGTAATCGACTGATTGGTGTAGCAGTAACGATATTGCTTTCAAAGTCAGAGATCTGGGGTTCGATATCCGACCTGTCAAATCGAATACAGTGCTGTTCACGGCCACCGCCAAAGGCTCGCCACGTTTCTTTGGAGTTCGAAGCTAAGTTGCTCACGCGCTAAGTTACGGAGATGGTCTTTGCCACTCGTTGCACGCAGCCTCTGGGTAATACCACGAGCATAACCAAGATTTGAGATTGAAGATCAATAAAAAAGACGCACAAAAACTTTTAACCGAATTCTTCATCTTATGCGAAGTGTGCGCCTGCTTATCTTCCACCAGTCTATCCGATTGTGGTTTGACTGAAGAGTAGCATTTGACACATGACAAAAGATAAATCGCCATGTCTGTTGACCTGAATAGAATGCGATAGTATGTACTATTGGTTACGGCCTTAAAAGACAAGAAAGTAACCTAAACGAATGGAATCATGCAGAGAACAAAAAATGAATTAAGTATCAAGCAATAACTCGTACTGATCAACGTAAAATGATGCTCGGGACCTAAACGTGCTTAGCACTGGCCTTGGTAACAGCATGCCTAAACGTAAAACCAGTTTCAATGATGTGTGAAGGGTGGAGTTTCCACTCATTGAACGGCCGGACTAATTTAGACAGCAGCATTTAGGCAACTAGACAAACTCTTTTATGCTTTAATTCAGAGGTGGGTAACCTGCGGCCCGCCAAAGCATGTGCTAATAGCCAATTGGTTCCGAAACCTGTTTTTTTGCGATCAAGTTCAAACCCAATCAACACACGAACTGCTTTGAGTGCTATTTTCCAGGCTGAAGATCTTGTTTTTCTAGTCATCTTTTATTTCAGAGACCTCTTTTTCACGCGACAGATCCTTTTTTAGTATTACTCCTGCCAAGAAGTGTTTTTTTTTTTCTAAAAACTGCGGCCCGCTGGAAGCCTATATTTACAATTTGTGGCCCAGTATCACCAGAAAGTTGCCCAGCCCTGCTTTCATTAAACAGATTATTGCGAAATGTTTTATTTTATTCGTTTTGTAGTAAACTCATCTGTATTTGTCAACTTTTTGTGTAGTTTCTTAACTTGCATTTTTTCATGCGTATTTTTTCAGCTTTTTTGTTTTTTCAGGGGGGGGCAAGTGCCCCTCTTGCCCCTCCCCCCTGCGGACGCCCATGCCTAGGGCCTCTCATTGTCTAAATCCGGTTCTGCTTTCGACCCATTGGCAACCCACATTTGGGTCTGCTTTCGACCCATTGGCAACCCACATTTGGGCAACCCACGATTCCTGGTTTGGAAAAAGCTGCTTTGTGATAAGGTCTTTCATGTAATTGTGATAGTTAATGAATGCGGTGTTTTGTCTGCAATGTCTGGTATTTATGTATAGTTAACTCCTAATTTTTATTTTAGGGTGTCAACTCAGCTATAGTCCATTCTTTTTCGCCTAAGTTTTTGAGAAATTAAAAGCAGAACTTATTGCCACTAAAAACATTCGCCTGTTTTGGCACATCGTCTCGTTAAACGTTCAGAACTCATAAAAACTAAATTGAACGCACTCACCGCTCTTATGTTGCAATTGAGGGGTTGAGAACTGATCTTTAATGTCCGCACAGTTGGTTGAAGAAGGATTTGAAGATCTATCATCCGATGACATTCCTTTGTCGACGTCATCGTTATCCTCTTGCTGTAAGCGGTTATGCGCGAAGTCATCTCGAGACGCCATTATTGTTGAATTTGCTGGTTATAAACGTTAGTTACTGAACACGAAAAAGTTTCTGCAAAAAAAGAATATAGAATTTCATCACAAAGTAAAATCGCTTTGTTCCTGCGTAAGAACATGAAAAAAATCAAATCTTTATTTAGTCGCCGCATTACGCCGAAGCGGGTAAACGAGTGGTGGGGCCCATCGCAACGGTAGCAAGCCGTAGGCGACACTGCGTTTTGATGTAACTACGCGGGAAATCAAACTCAAACCTCCCGCGCAAAGAGTGATATTTTTACCACTACTTCAACCGCTGGTTAATACGTCAGAATATGTAACGAGTCAAAAATTTTATTAGTATTTTGTCTTGAAGTGTACGTAAAGGAAACCACTACTACTATGCTCTTCAATTAAATGCATTTTTTTTTTTTTTTTTTGGAATCAAATTATTGTTTGACTTTATTTCAAACTTTTTTTGCTCTGTAGAAATAAGACTTCGTTCTTCCGTTCTGCACAAAATTATTGCGTTTCGTACTTTTGAGCTAACCGGTACTGTAAACTGCGAAATGGGACAAGGAAGCTCTTTTGCTGTATTGGCCAATGGTTTCTTTCTGTTACAGCTTATTTTTTGAACTTCATGTTACAAAACAAAGTATCTATAAACGTAAGAAATTAGGTCAACATATAAAAATTAATCACTACCGGAAGACCTAAGTACCGTAATTTATAGACTGCAGGTCTGCAGCTTTTTCAATCCCTTATTTGCAGTGCTTGATTTCATAAACCTACAACCATCATTAAAAAACTGTGGAGTTGGCTGTCATTGCTGTCCAGTGCTTGGTTAGCGGGAAAACTTGCTTGATATTTTTGCTTACAATTTCTCTAATCAACAAATTTCTCTAACCAAACTTTTTTATTGCAAGTAGAAAAAAAACTTAGCACTTAATTCTATGCACAAATATGCTTTTGACTCATTCAGCGTCTGTGCATCTGACAAAAAATTTATCTGGTAACGTGTCGCAAATACCTTTTTCCCAAACAGTGCAATTATGCTGATCTTTGTAGGCCTACAGCCTATATAATAAGCGACACATCCGCATGCTGCAATCTTTGGTGTAAGCAAGTCCTTCACAAAAACTGCCTAGAACTTGCCTGCAATTTTTAACGACTCCTGCTGTTTTTGATGAACCACCATTTTCCATTGAACGAAACGATCAAAAAAAGTGTTGCTGCATTGCTTGCTGACTTTAAGAAGTGAGGAAGAACAACACATTTAGCGGGTTCAATACCTGGTGGAGTCATTCCAAAGACTGTAAAACTGCGTGGTGTGCACAGCTGCTGTTTAAGTTTATTGCTCAATGATGTGGGAACAGAATTCGAAGTTCAAAAATTTAATCAAAGATCAATACTAAGTCAAGTTATGTAATACAGTATACTAAAGACTTTAATAATGGTTTCGTTCGCAACTATCTTATTAGTATAGGGCCAACAAGCACATTTATTATGAGTCTGAATACACAAAGGTTGGATGGTGTAGGTGAAAATAACCAACAGAAAAACTTTTAATGGAAATAATACAACCTCATTATGAATTATAAAATCAGAATCAAAATTAGAAATTATTTATACGTCGCCAAGACAAAAACGAGCACGTAACACACACACACACATAAAAATAAGAGCACAACATTGGAGAACTTTTTTGTGACAAGGAGACTGCGAAAAACCTTACGGTCATCGAGTCAAGCAGCTACCCTAAAGATCTAGAAAGATTCGTAGATATTAAAAACTAAAGTTAAAAATAAATGAATTATAAGCTTGATTACTGTGTAACAATATGAAAATGAATAACCATAGGAACTAACGATCGAATGTAGCAAGGTGTTGTTTGTATTTAGTTTTAAATGCTTTGAAGGAAGAGGATTTAATTTCATGTGGAATAGAGTTCCAAATTTTGACGCCCTGGTACTTCGTGAAGCATTGCATTTTCGAAGAAGTGTACGATGGGATGTATAGAGTCATCTCACGATTATATTATTAGTGAATCTGGTGATTCGATTTGTAACGTTCGTGTTTTTAACGAATAATCCTGTAAGAGAAATTGGAAGATTGTTGTGAAAAATAGCGATATACTAGTTTAGCAGTTTCGTGTTTAAATAAGTCTGGTAATTTTAAAATATTTAATTTTGAGTAAGATAAGTTTGGACTGTCTCGTAAGTTACCATCACCAATAAGTTTGACAGTTCGATTTTGAAGAGCACCAAGCCTTGCTTGGTATGTTTTATAAGTGGATCCCCAAATAGGTAGTCCATTTAAGAGATAGGGATGTAATAAGGAGTAGTACAATTTGAGTAGAGCGTCAGCAGGAAAAACGTGTTTAAGTTTACTAATAATTACAACTGCTCTAAAAATTTTGTTTTCAATTAATTGTATACGTGCGTGAAAATCAAATTTGGAATCTGGAATTACTCCGAGATATTTGAATTCGCCGACTATTTTGATGGGTAGCCTACCTCGTCATATAGTAGCGGAGTAGCAGGGTATGCGTTGCATTGCTTTAGGGAGACTATCATCGCGTTGGATTTAACAGGGTTAACCGACAATTTATTCGCTTTACACCAGTGACATAAATTGATTAACTCGTTGTTCATGTTTTCAAACAAGGAATTCAAGTTAGTGTGCCAAGTATTTGTGCCAAGCTTTTGAAATAAATTTACACGTATCCCTAGCGAGGAGGGGCTAGGCCATACTGCTATCGGTTCGAAATTTCATAATTTAAGTTTTACTCTAATAAAAACAACTCTAAACATCAAACGCAATGCAATTAGTATATAATAAATTTTTGTTGAAAAAGTCAATTGATTTGCTTCATCCCTTTTAAGATTGTAACTTCGTCAATTTGGAATTAACTTCGTCAATTTGCAATTTGGAATTGTAACTTCGTCAATATGAGGCGCCGTTTGAAAAAAATTATGTAGGCTTTTCCACATGTTTTCTCCGCCAATTTAAGCTACATTTTGTCCAATAGGATATTTCTCGTATGTGGGACAAATATGTGGTTTAAAATAGCCGAAAAAATGACTCAAAAAATTCATGGGAAATTTCCTATATAATATATAAGATAAGTTATTGCATAAATTAGCCCGAAAAAGCAGCGCAAAACATAATAGGAAATTTCCTATATAATATATAAGACAAATTATTGCATAAATTTGCCAAAAAAGAACCGCAAAACTACTTAAGAGACACTAAATGAGCTTTAGTCAGCTTGTTAAAAAATTTGAGTAATTTACTTTCTCCAACTGATATCGGGATAGCATTCCAAATCGGTAGACCTCTGTATGTCACTAATTGCTAGGTTAACTCTACACGTCGGAATAGGGGAAATAGCTTTGATTGGCTTCTCGTATCATCTGTTTTTTCAATGCATGTATTTTTATCTAACAATCCGTTAAAAACTATTGGCAGTTTATCATGCAAATGCCCGTACATAAAATTAGCAGTTTCTAGTTCAGCTAATTGATTTATGGTCAGAATCCCGAGTTGCTGCATTAAATCTTTAACGCTTTCTCTTAAATCTAGTTTGAAAATTAACCTGACGAATATATTCGCCGCACTTTGAAATCTTTACATCATTGTCTTATTTCCATTGCACCAGATTAATATACAATACTGAATGTGACTTTTGATCAACGCATTGTAAAGCGTAAACAGAATCTGCTTGTTTAAAAGGCTATCAATTTTATTTACAACGCTGGTCGTTAATCTAATTTTTTGCAGTGATACTTCCATATGCGGTTTCCATAATAGATGCTCATGAACTACAATACCCAAAAACCTAACATTACTCACCCTCTTTAAAATATTATTACGTAATTTTAAACTTGGAAGATTGCTGGGCAGTTTGCTATTGAGAGTACGAAACACAATGTAATTGGTTTTGCTGAAATTTAGTAACATCTTATTAACTGTAAGCTAGTGATCTACATTTGTCAGTTCCTCCTCATTGGCCACTCGAAACAGTTGGTTATAACAGTTATCACAAAAAAATAAGTTAGTATCATCTGCGAACATCATAGTTTTACCAGTTGAAGTAAACCTAGAAAATTCATAATGTAAATTAAGAAGAGTAGTGGTTCTGAAAGAGAACCTTGAGGAACACCACAATTTATTAATAATTTGTCAGATAGATGATCATTAAACAAAACTTGTTGAAAGCGATTACTCAAATAGCTGGAAAACCAGTCTAAGGGCATACCTCTTACACCATAATGTTGTATTTTACGAAGTAAAACATTATGATCAATGGTATCAAACGCTTTAGACAAATCTTGGAATACACCAATAACTTTTTTCTCTTCTTCAAATGCAGTAGTAACATTTTTAACTAGTAAGGTGGCTGCGTGGCTTGTGGAATAATTTTTTCGAAAGCCAAACTGATTTTTATAAAAAAAATTTTGCCTGGTTAAGAAATTTTAAAGGCGCCGATATACTAACTTCTCTAAGATTTCTGAGAAAACTGGGAGCAAACTAATAGGTCTATAATCGTAATGCCTTGCTTCTTTCTTGAAAATAGGTATCACTTTTCCAAGCTTGAATTTATTCAAAAATATCCGCTCCTTCAGGAAAGGTTAAGTATGTAATTTAGAATACTTATGATATTATCGGGTGTTGATTCCAGAACTTTTTTTGGAATCCCATCCATACCACTGCTTGTTTTAGATTGCAATTCAGATATAATATTCTTTACTTCTTGTGAGGTTGTGGGGTTAAAGTAAAGTGAATTTGGGGTAGTCGCAGGTAAATAATCTTCAAAGTGGTTTGAGGTAGAAGGTAATTTTTTGACCAGCTTGCTACCTACTTCAACAAAGTAAAGATTAAAGTGATTAGCAATGGACTGAGCATCACTGGTCACCTGATTACCAATTTTAAGTGAAGAGCAGAATCCGGTTTTCACTTTCCCAAGAAGATTGTTATTAGCTTTCCATGTTTGTTTCAGATAGTTTTTATGCTGCGCGAAAAGTGATGAATGATAACTGTCTTTTTTTATCTTCAGAGTGCGGAAATAACTGTTCCTAGCTTTGTTGTGGTTAACTTTAGCAATGAGGGTTTTCTTCCTAAGATATTCTTTGAATAATTTCTCCTTATCTTGTGGAAGTATTTGCAAATTTTCATCAAAATAACTTTTGTTTTTAGCGTGATTTTTGACAACAGTCAAAGGAAGCCAATTTTCAAAGACTTGGTTATACTCTTTAATAAAACGCGTGAATGACTCAATAACGTCACTTTCATGTAAGATCGGGTGCTCATCTATGTTTTCTAGCATTATAATTATGATAAAATTTAGACGTATTATTATCATTAAAGCATCTAACTGCAGTACAAGCAGAAGAATTATTTATACATAAATTAATACACATAAATATAGGAAGGTGGTCGGATTTTGGGTGCAGAAGAATATTACATTTCACAGCATAACAAAAGGAGTTTGCCCATAATTGGTCTAATACAGTTGCAGTTGTATCAGTAATTCGAGTTGGTTTATTAATTACTGAGAGAAATGAGTGATGTAGCATTATTTTTGTAAACTCATAAACTAGGATGTTTTCACTAGTTTGGGCTAGATCATAGTTAAAGTCACCAAATATGTAACCTTTTTTTACATCTATTTTGTCAAGACAATTTTTGAAGGATGAGTGAACTTTTTACCTGAGTGCATAATGTAAAAATCCAACTTGCCAAATCCAACTTGCGACTACAGAACAAACAGCAGATCATTCTCTCCTCGAGTGTCCGACCTTTCAAGCACCAAACACCAAGCATGGATTGGTCGACATTGATGACGAAGGAAAAAGAATGGCTGATTAAGTCCTGTTCAACCACATAAAACGACCACCTCAAACGAAGAAGAATAGCTGAACGCGAGCGTGGATTTAGCGCATTAAATGACGTTTACACCAAAGAGCGCAACCGCATCTGCACGAACACTTGCAGTGCTGCGACTGTACCAGAGAGCGGGACTGCGCTGTTTCGGGCAATTAGCCCTCCTCAGCCGCACTCAGGTAAAAGATACACTTAACCTTCGGAATGCTTGACCTCAATTAGTCTAACACCCTTCCGGATTTGTATACCCTAAAAGAAATTTAACTATTGTGGTACCTAACAAGCTACAGTAGAATACCACATCAGTTAAATTCCCCATGCGGCCACGGTACAACAAGGTACAACGAAGAAAGGACGACGTTCGTTTATTTGCTGCTATAGTGCTACTGTATGTTTATCAATGTGAATGATCCTCCGCTTTCCCATATCGACTTTGGAAAATGCGAGCACGAACGGCTGAAAAAGCATTGCTCAACGCTTAGCTTCGTCGCAAGATTGAAGAAATCGACAGCCTAAATCATTGCCACTAAGCTGGAGCGTATTTAGGGGGAAAGGGGGTCATTGTGCCATGACCAGGGGCGGATCCTAAACCTCTACGATAGTGATAAATCTTACGCTTTATGCACGAATAGGCCTAATCGAAAATGTGCGAACAAAATGCACCATGTTTGGCAAAGCACTCAAAATTAGGTCAAAAAATTTAAACGAAATTTGCGTGAAAATTATTCAAAAAGCACTAAAATAGTCAAGGCAGCATTTAAATTTTGAAAATTTTTCCGGGGGAGCATGCCCCCGCACCCCCCTAGAGCCTTTCTTGTTTTTCTATCAGCTTCAAATTTGTTCTGCCGAAAAATTTTACGCTTGAAAAGATGTGAAAATTATGCTCCCCCCCTTTTTTTTTTTAATTTTTCGCTATACGCCACTGCAATCAAGAGTCAAGACCATTTTCGTTCGCTGTTAATAATATCGGAACGCTTTATCTGCATCAAATTTTATTGACTGTGCCTAAGAGTGACCTCAATAAATCGATTCCTTTTGTTACCGTTAAATTAACGGTACCGATATTTATAACGTAGATTGCATTGTCTGCGTGCTAGTATATGCCTTGCTGTATGCTTATTGCTTTCATCATCGAATGCGAAGGTCACCATTCAGTCTCATTTTCTTTAAGCGCCGTGGTTAGCTACACTAGTAAGAGATAGTGTTTTTGAAGAGCAGATTTTTTAAATTATATTTGCGATTGAGAGTATCAATTAAGAAAATGCTAGGCCTATTAGCTTTTGGGGCTCCACTCCGAACCCCGCCGAGAGAGCTTACTGCTCTCCACCCAAACCCCTTGCCCTATTTATGAAACGAAAACGTGCCTAAAACAAAGTTAATAAAGTTTTCGAAAATCTCTCGTTGAAAATTTTTGCTGATCATGCTGGTGATTTTAGGGGCGAGTTAAGAGATTGTGGGGCCCGGGGCAGATAAGAGTGCGGGGCCCCTAAATTATGAAAGGCGAAACCAACTAATATCCTTTTGGATATTAAAATTTAGTGACATCACAATTAACCAGTATTTTATTAAATTTATCAAACTCAGCTTTGGGTCGTGCTAAAAAAGATATTAGGGGAAAGCGGGGCAAAGAGAGACACAAGCAAATAAACGGCTCTAGTTTGAAAACAGAAAGAGGTCAGATAATTTTTTTTTTTTTTTGGATGTAGACTGACTGCATGATCACAAGTCCAGACTTTTTTTTTTCTTTTTAAAACAACCCTTACTTGCAGTGGTGTAAAGTAACAAAGTAGTTTTACTTAAGTAGATTACTTAAGCATCAGTATCAGTATAGGTCAAGTTTATTCACCACGCACCATATTAAGCTGTAAGCGATAGCCGAGATGTATTTTCCCCGGTAGCAGACTATTTTTATTATATATTTTTCTACTGCCAGTATGATTGCTTTCCTTTTGCGGAAGAATTAACTCCGCCGATGTTCGCTGTTTTCTCCATTCCTTTTGTGGTGCTGAATGCTGATTCATGCTGTGTCATTGTCTGTAGCCTGTCTCATGTAAGAATTTGTCATATGATTCGTGAGAAAGTTACGCAGCAGTTAGGCCTAAAGCCGCCTATGTCACATTGGCGAGAATGTTTTATACGAGTTCAGACCTTGCACTGGAGTGTTAAGTATTTTTAGGTAGCACTGTTCTACTAGCTTGTAGGTGCGCAGTAGGCTGTCAGTGTACACCGGTATTTCTTATTATGCTGTTTAGCTGATGAATTATGAGTACAATATGTTTCTTTGTATTTTCTGACATGGTAATTATTTTGTATAGCCTCACAGATAACTTTGATTGTTTTTTGTGTTTTTAAGACCGCAATCCAGTAGATTGCAACACCAGAAACTGAGTAATATCACCAGTGATGGATATTATAAATTAGGGCTTGTGTTAATGTGTGTTTTGTATATAATTGGATTCTTGGCTCATATTTTGGAACTGTTACAACTATCTATTTAATACACTTTCTGGTTACTCTTCATTCTCTGTTGAATAAAGAAGGAGTTGGCAACTTTGGACACTAGACTAGTAAGCACGGTCGGAATTATTCAAGTAGGATCAACCTGCTATCGACACTCTGTTGAATCGCTGGAGTGTGGGTAGTCTACATAAGCAAACGACAATGTTGAAGGATTCAGTCTAGTTACTTGGTTCCATGGTGAGGTAACAGGGAAAGACCAATGATCATCGAGCCAGCTGTCACCTCATTTAATCACATTTAACTTTTTTATCAAAACGAAAGCATTTCAGGAGATAAACAGCATTTCTAGAGATTTTATCAAAATATTATTGCTTTATTGCTTAGTAACTAGTTCCTACTTACTTAAGTGATTTAAATTTCGACTACTTTTACTTACGTAGTTAGTCAGAAAGTAACGCTACTTAAGTGGCTTTGAAAATGATAAGTAGTTAATATTAAGCAATGTATCACGCAAATGATAAATAATCATGCTTGATAATAAAATTGGCAACATTAGTATTAGGTGTTTTGTTTTATTTTATGTAAGTTTTACAATAACCGGCCGGTTAACTCGGTTGCCAATCGCACGCAATCGGAGCGGGAGGTCTGGAGATCGATTCCCAGGCTGCTCATATCGGCACAGTGTTGCCAGCGGCTCGCCACCGCTGCGATGTTCCTTCGGAGCTGTGTTGCCCAGGCGCTAAGCCGCGGAGATGAGCCCCACCACTCGCTACACGCTTCGGCGTACTACTGCGAGTATATTGAAGATTTGATTTGAAGTTTTACAATTTCGCGATGTTAAGTGGTCTTTTGTTGTTTACATATGGCGTGGACAATGAGGTTGCATTTTGCAGATTATGACACTCTTCACTTTCTTACTTTCGTCAAATAAATGTGCTAATTATCCTAAACATACTTAAGCATCGGCAAAATATATGTAAAGTTTGGAAGTGAGCAAATTATCTTTTGCCAAAATTCAGCTTTATGGCCTTGGTTTTGCAAACGCTACTTTTTACTTAAGTAGCTTCAAATTGCTGGTACTTTTTACTTTTACTTGGTTACTTTTTACATCCCTTATTTTCTACTCCAAGTAGTTTCCGCCATCAGTAACAATACTTTTACTTAACTAGATTTCTATTTGAATTAGGTACGTGGAGTAAGTTTTGTTAAAGATTGTTGCCTAATATCTTAAATTGTGATAAATATGCTTCATAGTTTGCTAAAGTGTTAATTATCTTGTCTTTCAAATATAAAATAATCTGATTATATCCGCTGTCCAAAAATCATCGCGATGAGTCACCAGCATTTCCTCGATGAGATTGCTACCAAGATGGATGGAGTGTACGAACAACTGGATAAGTATAAGGCTGACTTTGTGACAGTATGTAATACAACACCAAACCCAGTTGCTGCTGCTCTTCCTTCTTTTTCAGGTAGGCCTGCCAACTTGGAAGAGCAATGGAAGCGACTTCAAGATCTGTTCGCTGTGGTCGATGATTTGAAGGCTCTAGTTTATTCTACCCAGGAGAGGATTCAGAGTGCTGAAAAATCTATCAGTGATCTTGAGCAGTATGGTCGATCAAACTGTCTCATCATCCACGGAGCCAAGGATGTGCCAAAAGAGGGGAAGTATCTTGAATGCGAAAATTTTGTGTTTGGCCTAATTAATGAGAAGATTAAACCGGAAACACCATTGCAGGTCCATGATCTTGATATTGCCCATCCCTTGCCTGCTCGTAAGGGAACTCCGGTAATCATCAAGTTCCTTCGGAAAACTCAACGCAACTGCATCTACGCGAAGAAGATCTTGAAGAGTTCTGGATTGGTCATCACGGAATCCTTGACAAAGCGCCGCCTGAAGCTTCTTGAAGTTGCTGGGAGTGCCTTTCCATGGAGATCTGTGTGGACCATGAAGGGAGATATATATGTCTTCCACAACAACAGAAGACAGGTGATACATGATTTTGATGATATTAATAAAATTAAGTCTGAACCTACTTATGCCCGAGCTGGTTCTGGGTAAAATGTGACTAGTTCACTACATAAATCTAAGGATAGTCTTACTTAAACCTTCAGTTTCACCTATAATTTTATAGACTTTTTTTGTTTCGTTTGTACAATGATTTGTCTTAACATCAGAAATCAAATTATTGGTAATTCATATTAAATTTCTTTGGCAATACTCATGTACCGTACCAGCGTCAACTTGCTTATTGGCTTCAGCAAAAAGGCTTCCTTACTGTTCTGCTGTAGTTATATAGTTTTCTTTTATTTAATTCTGTTTGTGTATATGTGTGTGCATAGGTGGGCACAGCTAACGCAAAAATTAGCTCCGCTAACAGCTAATCCGATAACCAGAAAAATTAGCTTCGCTAACGCTCTTCCGATAACACAAATTTTTTGTTAGCGGAAGCTAACGCTAGTCCGCTGATTCGCTAATTCATCATAAGATTTTAATTTCAGACAGAAACAACAAAAAATTAACTTTGTAACTTGTAGCAATCATTTTAATATCGCGTTTTTCAGTTGGTTAGTCAAGTCCAAACGATATCGTATCAACGCAATTTCCAAAAGTTTATTTAATAGCACCAAGGGTGGAAACCTGGCTACTTAGCGTTAGAGTGTTAGTTTTAGTTTCGGTGTGTTAAAACTCAGATGTCAGGTTTCAGTTTTGGTTTGGTTTCACGGCTGTCGAAAAATAGGTTCCAGTTTCGGTTTTGCTTACGAACAGCTTCGGTTTCTGGGTTTCAGTTTCGGTTTAAGTTTCATCCAAGAAAGCTATTTTTTTTTGAATAGGAAGTATTCAAATGCTCTACTTTTTGGCGTCTTTGTTTTATTACGATGATAAGTAGCAGCTCATATGGCCGAGTGAGGAGAGCAATTGCATCAGAAGTTGTCGACTTGGGTATAATTCCGAGTCCGGTGAAACCAAAGACTCAAAAATTAGTATTCACAGCTTCTCTATTTCACGCTCAGCATTAAAAGAACTGTACTGGTAATGTTGGTGATGATAATTTTTAAAACCCAAAACCTTAGAAAGTTTTGAACAGGTTTTAGTTTCAGTTTTGGGTTTGACGTTTCAAGAAAAAACGGTTTTGGTTTAAGTTTAGGTTTTCAAAAATTTGGATAAGTAGGTGTCAGTTTCAGTTTGGGTTTCCAAAATTTCCTTTAAAACCGGGTTTTCAGGTTTGGGTTTAGGTTTCGGTTTCCACCCTTGAATAGCACGTATGTTGTCAAGGTTTCGGACACACGCCGAAAGAACTTAAAGCATTGAAATAAACTTGGCAGTAAAATTAACCCAGTACTGAAATAAGCACATTGCCGAAATAAGTAGAGCATGGAAATAAGCACAGTAGGCCTATACTGAAATGCGTCGGTCTGATCATTTTTTATTATTATTTTTATCGGCATATTTATCCTCCTATCACGAGAAAGCTTATTTATCCTTTTTCAGTTGCTGCAACTGTGCTTCTCATGTTACTTTTTTCGATCTTCTATTCTCCCCTTGCATGTTACAACGTTTATCGTTTTGTTGCTTCTTCCCATTTCTCGTGCTGTCCAATTATACTGTATATTATTTTCGTATATTATTCTTGTGTTGACGGTACGGAAATAAAAGACTCTAACTAACTAACTACTTAAGCGACGAAGCGCTGTACGAGCTCGCTTAGGAGTTGCCGGCCACCTGTCTACCACACTAAGATGGGGAATTCCGTTAAGTGCCTTTCCCAACGGCACAACAAGTGAACTTGCCGGCTTTCTCCACACTGTCCCTTAAATGCTGAACGTCAAGTAGGGAAGCTGTAAATACCAATTTTTAAGTCATTGGTTTGACCCGACTCGGAATCGAACCCCAAGTCTACCGATCCAGAAGCAGACGCTCTATACCACTAGGCCATCTGATCGGACCAATCTGGCCATGTCTGATTATCGCGCCTTTGCGAAATGCAAGGAACTTGATAGACCGGCAGCTGAGAGGGGTTAGCATACCTTTTCTATACTGCGACCTTGAGTACTGCGTCAAAAACCATCGGCGAAAAGTGATTTCTGCCAGGTTAGATTAGATGCGTTTGGCCGTAATAATGGGGGCCCAAAAAAAAAACAAAAATTGCTTGCATATCTTTTCTAGGTACCACATGAAACCTGGTGAAAACGAAAGCTTACATGGAGCAGATCTCAAAATGCTTTGTGACGGAAGTTTTTTTGGCTGCTTTACTCCCAACAGAAGCCCCCAAAGTTCGAGTGATGACGTTACAATATAGCTAGCGTACCTTTTCTAGGTGCCACATGAAACTTAGTGTAAACGAAAGCTTACGTTGCACTGATTACGAAATGGTATGTGACAGAAATTCTTTCGGCTCCTTTACCCCCGGCAGGAGCCCCCAAAGTTTGAATCATGACGTCATTTTTGCTGTGACGGCAAGCTCAGCATTATATCATTGACGGAGTTATTATTGCTTGATTTAAGCGCATAACTAGAATAGAACCGGTAGATATTTCTCTGGCACAAAAAATGGGAAAATATGGCAGCTTAAAGGCTTTTCTTTACTAAAACCGCTGTAGCAACCATTCTTATTCTAGCGGATTAGCTAGCGGATTGGCTGAAAAAAGTAGCTTCGATAACCAGTCCGCTAACATTTTTGAACGTCAGCTGAACAGCTAATCCGCTAGTGAAAAAATTAGCTTCGCTAATTAGCGGATTAGCGATTTGTGCTCACCTATGTGTATGTGTTTTTTTTTAATTTTTAGTTGTTTACTTAACTTATATATTATATGCCCAAAGCAGCAAAATCCTCAATTACCTTCTGTAAAGTCTGTGAAGCACCTATTTCAAAACGACAGAAGTACCGGTCGTGCTGTGCCTGTAGTGCAGAATTTCATCAGAAATGTATCAATCTCTTAAATAAAATCTCCCAATTGAAACTCTTTTACAATGATTGCCTATGCATCTCGTGTGCTGCAGCTACCTTGCCATTTTTGTCCTTAACCGACAAGGACTTTTCTGACTTGTTTCATGACCCTAAATCACCACTACCTTCTGCTGATGACCTTAATAGATTACTGTCAAATGTGCCTAATCATTTTGATCATAATCTTGATGCAGACCCGTAGCTACAGGGGAGCACAGGAGGGGCCGGCCCTCCTGAAAAACCTTGAGCCCCCTGTAACTTGGCGAAAAGTTTGCAAATTTTTCTGAAAAAAATTGTGAAATTATAGATACAGCAAAAGCTTTGTATTACGAGTCGAAAATAGCGGTAGTATAATGTAACAATGATGGTGATAAACCCGTGACCCTGGTTTTGCGCCAGAGCAAAAAAGTGCGGTTGGAAGTTGGAACTCCGCAGAGGAACCTGCTTTTGAGCCAAATTTTTACTGCTATTTTCATTTTAATCGTAAACAGCGTTGCCAACTGGTAGGCTATACCAGATTCGAAAAATATGGTATATTTTTTGGCTATTTGGTAGGTAAAGTTTTGGTTTGGTAGCCTATATTTCTGGCACATCTTGAAAATATGCTTAAACTCAGTCTATCGGGGGCAAAACGCAAAAACCACATTATCGCAAAGTTCGCAACTCTTCTTTAGCCAGTCAGCATTTGAGTCCTCGATTATGCTAGGACTCGTAGCTTTGAAAGGAATCGTGTTTATGAAATCACAAAATTCTTTGTGATGGAAGTAGATAAAATTTAGTCATAGCTGCTGTCGCTGTAATACAAGTCTTGCGTAGAGGGAATATAGAGCCAGCGTAGGCAAATCACTTGTGCAATTGTATAACGGTAGCAGTAGTAGCAGTTTATTTATCCTAACAAAATCAAGATACACGCTAAGGCACAAGAAAAAACAGCGTAAAACATAGGCCTAAAGATCAGCTTTATAATACTAATACATCCTCATACAAATTTGTTTGGAAAGGAGCACCGAAGAAGATCGGTCAGGAATCTTAAACGTAAGGGCTTTTTGCTTAGCTTACCCGGTTTTACTTCTTGCTTATAAATTATGTTAGCTTACTACTACATTGTCGCAGTGTTTGACGTCATATATGTAATAAAAATATGGGCCCCAACGGGCCCCCCCTGAAAAAAATTCTGGCTACGGGCCTGCCTTGATGACGTTGACAACATGTTTTTAATTAATAACCAATTGGATTCCTATCTAACTGTTCAAGAAGTTCATAAGCTTTTATCTGGAAAGAATGAAGAATGTAGCTTTAGCACTATGTGTGTAAATGTTAGATCTCTCACTAATCCTCACAATTTTACTAAATTCGAAAGTTTGATTTCGGGATTAGATTATCAGCCTCATATAATTGCAGTAAATGAAACATGGGAAAAACCCCATATTACTGGTCAACATATGAATCTAAATGGATATGTTAATATATATCTAATCCTAGAGTTGTCAGCAGAGGCGGTGGTGTTGGAATGTATATCAAACAGAGCTTAATTTTAATTAAACCCTATGCCGAACTTTCAATCATGCATGAAAAACTTTTCGAATCTCTATTTGTTACTATACATTTTGAAGGTAAAAGGCTGTATATATGTGGCACTGTTCATAGACCTTCTCGTGATGATAATTTGGGGTTAAGTGGCTTTTTCGATTCTATCAAACTGGTACTAGGTGAATTAAATAAAACCAAAAGTAAATGTTTCGTGATGGGAGACCTAAACTTTAATTTATTAGACCTCTCTGATAAAAAGACGGAACAATTTACAGATATCATGTTTAATTATAACTTCTACCCCTTGATCAACATTCCTACTAGAATCACTGACTCGAGCTCTTCTGCCATTGATCATATGTGGACCAATGTCTCAAATACTAGTATCAAAAGCGGTATAATTGCGCATTGTGTGGCTGATCATCTACCAGTCATACAAGTATCAAATCTTGGAAAAATTAAAACCAATTCGGTCCCTAGTGTAAGGTAGTATGCTCTAAGTAACCATAGAAAATTTAGTGCTTCCTTAGAAAATGCTGACTTTTGCAATGTAGAAAATCAAGATAATCATGATAACTGTTTTAAAAATTTATATGATTCACTAATTAAAGAATTTGAGAAATTCATTCCCCTAAAAGAATCTTCTAGAACAACCACTCATTCTGAGTGGTATGATCGTGAACTAAAACGTCTAATGCTCAAAAAAGATAGACTGTATAAAAAAATATCTTCTACGGCGTGACCTGACTTCTAAAAACCAATATCATAAGATAGAAATAATTCGAAGTGAGGCTCAATCTCCTTTGGCAGAGTGCTCATTAACTATCACTAGCTAGAGCTTAATTTATATTTATTTTATTTTATTTTTAACCATTAAGACGCCCAGACCACCTACTAATTAACCCCTTCACCGTATACTCACCAGAAGCCCGGTTATGCATTTACTGTACAGTTGCGCAGTCACACACAACTATTTTAGTTTTTGCAGTTCTTAAGATGCAACGACAGCTTCTATTTGAATACGTATGCTACAGTTGCCAATATCTATATTGCAATGTTTTTGTTTTTTCATTATATTTAGATTACTGTATAACCACCTGAAGAGCCGGTAACGGCGAAACAGGCTGTTGGGATTTAATGAATTTGTAGTGACTCTATTCAAATAAATATCATAAGATAGAAATATGTATTTTCATCTTATCCAGTTAAAAAAAAAGTTTTATCAAAAAAAATTCAAGAACTTCTATAATAATGTAAAGAAAACGTGGCAGTATATAAACAGTCTTCTTGGTAGAACGTCTTTAAACAGTGCCACCTCATGCTTTTTTATCAATGGGAAGAAGAAGAAGAAGAACAATTTATTTGTTGCTAAAACACGTACAGAATATGTACATAATAACATAGAATCAGAATTATTTATATTAAGCAACAGGCAGCTGCGAAGGGACCACTGGTCTTCAAGTCAAGCAGCGACCATCAATCAGGACACACATGTTGGCAGAACTTATAAATAAAGAAAAAAAAAAAAGAAAATAGAGAAAAAAAGAAAAATGTAACAGAGAAAAAAATAGAGAAAAAAAATGTAAATTAATTCAGATTATACTTGTGTAAAAGAAGTTCTTTAAAACACAGTTTAAACTTGGAAAAAGATAGTTTTTTGATGTCATGTGGAATGCTGTTCCATATTTTAGTACCAGTAAATTTAATGGAGTGCTGGGCGCGAGTTGTCATAAAGCGAGGTAAGAATATGGTGTCTTCATGAACGTTTCGGCGAGTACAATAATTTGAAACATTTGAGGAATAATTAAAATAATCGTTCAATACATTAGCAAGTTTATTGTGAGTAATTTGATACATTAACTTCGCAATTTCAAAAGTGTAAAGATCTTCGAGCTTTAAAATTTGATACTGGTGATATTGAGGTGTAATTTTTTTTCTAACTGATGTCTTTGAAATTATTCTCAGAGCTTTATTTTGTAAACGAATTAGTTTACCTAAATATGAACTATAAGTTGAAGCCCATACAGGTAGAGCGTAAAGTAAATGAGTATGTACAAGTGAATAATATAGATTAATTAGGTTATTCCTTGGAAGATAATAACTTAATTTTGCAATTATGCCAATAGAGCGAGCGATTTTGCGCTCAAGGAAATCAATATGTTTCCTAAAAGAAAGCTGATCATCAATTATGACTCCCAAGTATCTAGCCGATTCAGAGAATTTAACAGTTTGGTTATCAAAGGTAAGAGTAAAGGGTGGTTTAGGAGTACGTAAATATGGAGAAATTAGTAAAGCTTTAGTTTTCGTTGTGTTAACCAGTAGGCCATTAGTTCTCATCCACTGTAAGACATTAGAAAGCTCAGTATTTGCAAGAACTTCTAAGTCAGTAAGTGTTTCTGCAGTGATTGAAAGAGCGGTATCATCAGCAAAGAATCTTGGAAGAGTTTGCAAACGAGAGGGAGGGTCATTAATATAGATTAAAAACAATAATGGGCCTAAGATGGATCCTTGCGGGACGCCATAGTCGATTACTTTATCAGAGGAATCAGTATTGGCTATGGAGACAAATTGTTTTCTATCATTTAAATACGATTTCAGTAGAGAATTAGCCACACAACGAATACCATAGTGTTCCAATTTCTTGATCAATTTATTGTGTGGCACAGAATCAAATGCTTTTCTGATATTAAAGAATAATAAAGTTGTATATTGCTTGGAGTTAATATTATCAAAGCAAGATGTAATCAAGTCCAATATCGGATGAGTTGTAGAACGGTTGTGTCTAAAACCATACTGGCTTGAAACTATTGTCTTATTACGCTCTAAAAATGATAGAAGTCTGTTGTAAATTATGCGTTCAAATAGTTTAGAAATAGAAGTCAGTAGCGAAATAGGGCGATAATTATTTAATAGGTCAGTAGATCCTTTTTTAAATATAGGGATAACTTTTGCTGTTTTCAGCTTATTTGGAAATATGCCATATGTAAGGCAGTGATTTAGCATTACAGACAAGGGATAGGAAAGAATAGGGGCAGCAATCTTTAAAAAATAAGGATCTATGTCATCATGCCCAGCAGCTTTATTTAGCTTCAGGGAGTTGATTAGCGTCATGATTTCATATGGGGTTGTAGGTTGTAAATAGATTGAATCTGGGCAAGCGTTTTTTAAATAAAGTATTTCATCATCTGTAGAATTAGCTTGGACACTGTTTGCAATAAATTTACCAACGTTAACAAAGTGATGGTTAAATTCTTCTGTGATTTCATGTACGTCTGAGATAGTTGTTGTGCTGTTAATTTTAATAAGATTAGGAACCCTAGAGTTTTTCTTTGATGGTAATAGAGTACGCAAAATGTCCCATGTTTTCTTAGGATTATCTTTACATTCATTTAACTTTTGGTGGTAAAATAGTTTTTTAGCAAGCTCTTTGACTTTGGTCAATGTGTTAGAATACATCTTGTAGCATGATTTTGCAACAGGTGATCCATTAATATAGTGAGTTTTGTGCATTTTTTGCTTTTTTTTTGATGGATATGAATAACCCTTTTGTGATCCATGGTTTACTTTTCAAACGCCTCTGTTTTCTAGACAGCTGTTTAAGCGGGGCATGAGTGTTAATTGTTTCAGTTATTAAGGAGTAAAATTGGCTAAATCGATCATTAATATTATTTTCAGTAATAGTATCAAGTTGGGGCATAAAATATTCAATTTTTTTTAACAGTTTTTCATTAAAATTTTCACTAATAAAGTTACTGTACGATCTAACTAGAGTAGGCTGAGGATGTGTAGGCATAAAATTTCTATTAATGATAGCCATAACCGGATAATGATCAGTAATATCATAGTCAATAACGAATGGAATAATTACGTGTCTATTTTCATTGGTAATAATATGATCCAGAACAGTCGCAGAACTCGACGTTACTCTAGTGGGAATATTTATCAAGGAAGCAGAACAATTAGAAGTTAACATGTTTAAATAGTTATTTGCCTTGCTAGATGTGCTATAGGAATCAGTTGACAAATCGATATTCATGTCACCTAGAACAAAAAAGTATTTTTTGCTTATGTTTAAATCAGTTAGAATCTCATTTAGGTATTCACAAAAAGCATTATAATTGGAATTAGGATGTCGATAAACAGTGCCCACCACATAATTAATTTCAGAATTAGGGCACGTTATCTTGATGCATATATTTTCACAGCCGTGTATCGTCGCCTTAAAAGTTAATTCTTCCAGCTGAAATATATCAGCAACGTAAACACCAACGCCACCAGCATACCCTGAAGTTGAAGAAGAAACTTGTGACCCTTTACAGATAGCAAATGAGATTAATGACTATTTCTCTAATATTGCTATTCATCTCGTAAACCAACTTCCTAAACCATCTATACCCTTTCAAGAATACCTAGCACCAGCCAATCCTTCTTCCATTTTCTTTTATCCCACCTCCCCCTATGAAGTAAAGCAGATTATTAACAAAACATCCCCGAAGCATAGCTCATGCTGGAATGAAATACCACCAGTTGTATTAAAGTATTTGCCTGATAATATCATTAACGCTCTGACGTATATCTTTAATCTGTCCCTATGTCAGGGTAAATTTGTCACCGCTTTTAGACACGCTAAAGTAGTGCCAATTCATAAAAAGGGTGATGTTCAGAATTTAAACAATTATAGGCCAATTCGTTTGCTGTCTAGCTTCTCCAAAATTCTCGAAAAAATCTTTTACAAGAGGCTGTATTCATTCTTTGATCGCTTCAACTTGTTTTGTAATTCCCAGTTTGGGTTCAGGAGAGGTCACTCTACTTCCCATGCTAATTGTCTGCTTGTTGATAAAGTCGCTGCAGCATTCGAAAAAAAGCTTTGTACTCTCGGAATTTTACTTGACCTATCGAAAGCCTTTGATACTATTGACCATAAAATTCTCTTGCATGAACTTAATCATTATGGCATTGGAGGCACAACCTTAAACTGGTTTATAAGTTACCTGACCGGACGCACTCAACAGGTTTGTTACAACGGTGTTGCTTCTTCCAATATTAATAAGACAAATTTATCGGTGCCTCAGGGCTCGATTCTTGGCCCTTTATTATTTATTATTTACGTCAATGACTTTCCTAATTGCTTGAAATACGGAACTAGTTTGTCGTTCGCGGATGATTGCGAGTATTTTTATCAGTGGCAAAACGGCCCAAATGCTTTTCGACAAAGGGAACGATGAACTGGGTAATATCGATAATTGGCTGGTTGCCAACAAGCTCTCCCTAAATGCAAACAAAACAAAGTGTGTATATTTCAGGACTGCTAACTCCAAGACTCCCCCCAGTGATCTAAATTTAGTAATAAGAAACGTTCCAGTTGAAAGAGTGTCGTCAGTGCAAGTGTTAGGAACAATAATTCATGAAAATCTACCTTGGAAGGAGCATATGCCAGCTCTTAAGAGTAAAGTGCGTGCTACTTTGGGTGCCGTGATTCGAGTCAAACCTTATCTCAGTAAACATTCTTTGTTATCGATGTTTCATTCTCTGGTTATAAGTCGTATTCGCTATTGTATAATTAACTGGAATCATGGCAATTCGACAATCCTAAATCAACTTCAGGGTATTAGTAATAAATTTATTCGACTAACTTTAGGACTAAGCCGTAATGAAGACGTCTTGCCACTGATGAAACAGCATAACTTACTAACGATTAACGATATATTTAAATATGAAATGGCTGTACTTATGTTTAGATTCCATACCCGTACTCTACCATCGGCTTTCGATCCTATTTTCTAATCCAAGTCTACTTCAATTACAACTCGAAGCAATAGTCGCGTAATCCCAATAAGCTGTCATAGTGTGTCAGTCAGCAATCAATTAGATATATCGGTCCCAAAACATGGAATAATATTCCGCTACCTATTAGAGAATCTAGAACAATCGCCGCGTTTAAGAAAAAATTAAAGCAGCACCTTTTAAATAGTTCCTAGCTCTTCCTTAACTCTGCCTGCATAGGTTAAATTGTTTCGAACAGAAAACTGCTTTCTGCTATTTTTTCAGGTAATCTACGTCGAGCCCTGTGACTTCACCAAACTTCAAACCCACCGTCGCTTTTGGACATTTGTATTTAGCTATTTTAGGCCTAGATCTGATGAGATGGCAGGATCTATTGCATGCCAAATTGTACTCGGTTCTTTTTGATATGCCTTCGGCTCCCTCTCAAACAGGATACTAGTTTTCTTTATTTTTTTTTTTTTTTGTTGTTTATTAGCTCTTGCCATCTTGAAAGACCATCAGTTTCCTGAAACAGTTTTGCCCCCAGATTCGCAAACAACTTGATCTTGCCAATTTTTATTACACAATCTCTGTATATACTCTTGCATAATGCATAGTTATAGTGCATTGTTAATATCTTGACAAAAACTATTTCAATTACGAGATAAAATCTTTTTTTTCTCATTTGTGATAGTTGTAAATCTGCGCTCATGCTGAACAGGATTTCTTTAAGTAGGTTTCTTTGCCTGTCTGGCCTTTTGTGGTTACTCTATGGTCTCAACGGCGCTTGGTCTGGGGTTAGGTTGGGTCTCTCTGTGTATTCTAGTTGCACTGTAACGACATTTAGTAACCTCGAAATGCCGTACACTGTTATGGTTCCTACCATTGCACTATATCATAGCGGTGATGGAGCTGTGTTCTCTCCAGTGTCTTTTTATATCTCGCCGTCATATGTTTGCTTTTTGTTCTTTTTTACCTTATTTTAGTTTAATCAGGTGTTGCGACCATGCCTACTAATCCCCTTATCTACAAGTTTCACTCTCGCTAGCATGTTACAACGTTGATCGTTTTGTCGCTTCTTCCCTTTTCTGTGTCCGTTTGTATTTGAAATCCTGTATTGCTGTGTTTTATTTATTTTGACGGTGCAGAAATAAAAGACACTACTACTACTGCTACTACTACATCCCCTACTTTCTACTCTACTTGAAGTAGTTTCCGCCATCAATAACAATACTTTTACTTAACTAGATTTCTGGACTAGTTTTTACACCACTGCTTACTTGGAAGTTATTAGCATTTAATTATTTTGTCTTATGTCCCAGTCCCTCTTTGCCCCACACTATGGGGCAACTTTAAGTGCTTGACATGCACAACTGAAGTTAGTTCAAACCATGTTTAGAAATGCATTAGCATGTCAAATAATCGGCAAATATAATAATAAAAAAGATCTTTACAAATCTAGCCCTTCCTTTGGCAAACGAAGTTACTACAAAATTGCCTAAAAATAATTTTCGCCTATTTTCATAATTGCGAAGCAGGACCTGCTGGAATCGATTTGCTCACGATTACTGCTAGTCACAGGGTTGCCAAATATAAAACTTAAATTGAGTTTACTTCTTTAGAATTAAAGAAATTCCGCAGTCCCTCCTTGCCCCGCTTTCCCCTAATGTTGACAACAAATTTTCATTTTGACAATGGGTGTAGATCAAAAAGGTTGAATCCAATTTGCTGCAATGATTTATTTAAAAAAGTCAAATGCTTTAATTGCTAAAGATTTTGTTGGACTTGTATACCGGGCATCGTAGTCTAGGCTAACTCAAGTTCTGCGCTGCTTGTTCTTCCGGTACGGTAAAAACGGAGCAGAAAAAATCTACTCTCCAATTTTATTTTTGACGTTTCGCTTGGCAATGAACGCCAAGCTTCATCAGAAAATACAGTGACCTGGGAAGGAAATCAACCCAGGTCGAGAACAGTAAAACGTAGTAGCACTGATTTAACTGAACTGATTAAAAAGTTACGAAGTGTAGATTGGATCAACCCGATTAACTATTGCGTCACAAAAGGCGAAATGCGTGAATAATCATCAAATTGTTATATTCACGCATTTCGCCTTTTTGGGACGCAATAGTTAATCGGGTTGAATAATCATCAAATTGTTATATTCACGCATTTCGCCTTTTTGTGACGCAATAG